>OY751317.1:6057531-6375728 GCA_963564615.1 Rhorus exstirpatorius | reverse complement strand
AAAATCAGAAGAATCTAAAATGGTCAGAGTCATGGCCATGACGTGATGGTGAATCTGCTTGGAATCCCTCATATTTATTTTGCTCAATTTATTTTGCTGACTGGTGAGAAATCCCAAGCCATCTTGATGCTCTCCTCCCGCCGCTTCGATAGAAAAATCTTAGTCGTTTACATATTCGTGAAAGAAAATCTTGACACCCTCTCCAAGAGCGACAGAGGATATCGACCATTAATTTTCTATTTTCGAGCAAAGTTTATAAAGCAGTTTTTCACCCCTTGTTACTTAATCGTTTTTACTGTTAAGATGATAATAATAATAAATTATATACGGGAGTTTCTTCTTTTTCGTCGTGGGACCGTGGCCATTTTTTCATTTGAGCGGAAAATCTAAAAAATGTTGAGCGCGGTGAGCGAGGGGCACGCATGAAACAAGAGAGAGTCGGACCGCTCATTATGCGACACACGCGAAAAATTTCCTTAAAATCGATAATTGTATGTCAAAAGGTTCGTTAACCCCCATTTTTTATGGAACGTATGTAATCGTGATAGTTTTCTGAACATTTAACAGTTTTAATATTGATCGTATCTGATCGTGAAAGATACGAATTTCTGTTTCAAAGTTGCGTCAGCCCAGAATTCGTATATGGCGTGGGATAAATATCTTGATTTCACGAATTAATTACTCGCGTAAAGAGTCGTTGACCCACTTTGAAATTTTGCAGGTTTTATCATATACACTTCTGCTACACCATATAAAAAATTCAGATTTTTATATGATCGTGAAGCTAGTGCTCATACATCCTTAATCGTCGAATTAATGTGATTTCTTCAGTCTTGCTCTGTTCTATCCAACATATTGTTTATGGGGTCGAAATTGATATAGGCCCGAATCTTGAATCCCCCTGTTTGGAGATCCGATAGAAAAAAGTCCGGACCCTCGTAGCTAACGATGTTTTGAGCAACCGTTAATGCTAACGATGGGTTGTTCGTGTCTTTCGCTTATTTCACAATTTTAAAACTTTTGAAAAAATCTGAAGAATTAATGGGCACTCTTTGAACCCTCAACTAAATGATAATAATTTGTCCCACGAGAAAAAAAAATGTTTAATAACAATTTCATGCAAAATATGGAGACGTGCAGGCATTTTTCCCCGCATTTTACATTTTGACCCGGACACGAATGACCCATCGTTACCGTTTGAGGGTTAAAAACAATTCCTGTTTTTCAAAATCAAGATCCCCCCCTCGCCCGTCAATTTTTCCAAAGAATTTCAACAATACTGAGCTGACATAAAAATTTGAGAAAAAAAAAATTAGAATGCAACTTCTAAATTAAATTTTCAAGATTTCCATTTCTGTGTTATTAATTAATTTACGCTTTAATCAAGGATATGCATCAAATAAAGTATCATTATTGTTCACGTAAACAATATAAACGCATATTCAACTATCGTAATTTATTAGTCTGTGCATTCAACTCAATTTTATTAAGCTGCAACTTTTGATTTTTCAGTGTATTGACATCGAAATAGCAGCCCTATTGAAAAAAAAATCATCGTATTATTTGGACAGCTACGAACGACAATTAGGAGTAATCCGTAATTTTTTTTTTTAATATTCTTATTTATGTCGAATACTTTTCAGGTTTTTAAAGAAGAATCAAAGGGGGATTTGAGAATCTTGATTTTGGCTTTTTAAATTATTTAAACAATTTGATTTTTTTTAAATTGCGGACTATTTATTTTCAAAACAGGTGGTTTCAAGACAAACAAAAAAACACACCTTCCGCAAACCTGAATAGCATTAACCCTTTGCACTCCTTAATTTTTTTTAACCTACCACCAGCTTCTTAATTAATTTACAAAATATATCAAAAAAGGAATCTCAATAAAATGTTGTATTGCAACAGTGCAGAGTGTGTAATAAATATTTTAAACATTTTAAATTATTTTTAAAATTGCTTTGTATAATGTCGAGTCTAGCTTTACATTGGAGGTGGTGTAAGAAATATTATGCCGAGCCACACTCGACATAGGAGTGGTAAGGGTTAAACCATAATAGGATAGTAAAATTAATTCAACTATCAAAATTTCCGCTGAGCATGATTCACAAATACTAATAATACTAATAATAATAATAATAATAATCTGAAAATATTCTGTGGGGTCACCCAGAAAGATGTGCAGAATTTCTCTTGAATAATAAGTAATAAAATGGTGGGAGTTGGACGATAAAAAAACGATCGAGAATCCCCCTTTATATATCACATGTATGGGCTGCATGAAGAATCAGTGAACGGCAGAGGAAAAAATTTTATAACGATATTTTTGTTGTACATGCTCAAATTTGAGCGTCCCGACGCTCTCAGTGACGATTTTACGACTCCCCTCTTTCCCGCGTTCGCGCCTGGCCAATCAATTTATTCTGCTACACTGGTCGAGAAGAGGCGCGCAGAGCGATGATCAGGTGGTAGAGGGGCATGAGCCGCGAGGGGTGAGGTGAAATCCGCATCCCCTCTCCGACCGATCGGCGTGAGTTGAACGCGACTGTTGGACAGTGCTCGCTTCCCGCCATTACGAGCGAGACAACGACATACATACTATTAATGAACCCGAAAAAATAACTAGATTTGCTGCTGCAAAAAAACGGACCATTTTTCCCGCCATTTTTTATTTTTCGTATTAAAATTTGAAAAAAAAAAAAAAAAAAAAAAAAAAACGAAATCGGAGAAAAAGCAAAGACGATAAAATCATGAAAATTGGCGCACGAAAAAAAAATTGGAACAAGATAATTAGGCAATACCACGACAGAAAAGTAGACGCTCTGCATCAACGCTTCATGTTACTTTATTCCGAAATTTTTTTAAATTTTATAGAACAATAGCCACGGATAATATCCCTCCGTTCGTTTCGTTGCAAAGATACATCAATTTTTTTTAACGAAAATTATTTTAGTCACAGGCAGATAATGCAAAGAGACGGTTTCGAGTAGTAAGGCCAATGAATTCGAAAACCGTTTGCCGTATCCAAGAGCAGAGACCATAAAAGCCCATCGTTATTAATTTATATAATCGGAGAGGTGAAAGATAAATATACAATTAAAAAATATTGTCGTGAACAGAACTGGAAAAAAAACGAAAAAAAAAAATATAGAAACGATATTGCCGCTTGATTGGGAGAACTCAAGAAAATCCCGCCATTAGCGAGTCATGCGTAACAGGGGGGAAAAACCGAATCATTTTTTTTTTTTTAATTACAAATTATCATCATTGTTGAGGAAAAAAGTTCTGGTGATTATTTATCATTTCCGGTTAAATATTAATTCTTACGCGCATCGTGTTACGATTGTAAGTGGAAAACACCCCCCCCCCCCCCCCCCCCGCGGTCTCTGCCCCGCCATTTTCAAAGTCAACTGACACGTTTGGCCGATGCGAGGAGCCGGCGACAATGGCGTCGCCATTCTAATGAGTACCCACTTTTGTCTTTGTGAAACTCGTAGAATATACTTAATCGAGACGATCTAGGAGAAAAAAATCGCATTGACGGTTGGGGATTATGAACACAATTCCACGGACGTCCGTGTTTCTTATCTTAAAAAAAATATATTTTTTTTTTCCTACGGATAAAAACCGGCGCGTGGGTCCCGGTATAGCGACCGAAATCCGGGCGTCCTCGTCTGTCGACGCCACTGACGAATTTGCCCGAATAAACACGATAGCGGGCATGTCAATATATAACCCGCCAAATCCTCGGCGAGACATCACAGAAAAAATTTGTCCCAAAAATGATTTGAAGAAAAAAAGGAGTTGGAGTAAAAATTATAGAATAAAAAAAAAAATGGCAAGATAAATTTCGATAATTTGTTCGTCAAATTTCGCGAAGGGAGAGGGGGGGGGGGATGCCGAGCGTCACGACGCCATGATCCCGCAATAAAAATCTACGTAGCACAGCCGATATTTTACACCTTCCAAGTTTACAATTTGACAAAAACAACTTCAGGAGAATTATTCAAGAAAAAATAGGCTGGTATCTATGCTTACCGAGAACAAATTCTTTAAGATAATCTCGCCGAATTAATCACGGAAAATTAGCGTCGGGCTGACGACTCTCCGGATACGTATGGTTGGCTTGCCCGCGCGATCTTATACAGCGGCGTTAAGATAGCGAGGAACTGTCGGGGAAAGACGCGGGCGCGCACACACTACGTTACACGATAAACCGAACGAAACGGTCAAAAAATACATGCGTATGTGTCTACATGTGCATCATGGGATCATTTACCTCCAATAATCTCTGATAGTAACGTACCAAAATAAGGTGTATCCCGGGTTGTCGGAATGAAAAAAAATCTCGATTCCACTAGTGTGCAAATTTCCGGCATGAAAGACGAAAATTTTGTTAAAAATCCTTTTCCTCGATAGAAAAAAACAAGCACATATATATATATTAGCCTATACTGTGACACGTCGGGTGTTCCTTGGTAAAACCGCGCACACGAAACACTCGCGTACAAATGTAAAATTAATTTATTCGCGTTTCGATTCAGAGAAACAAAAAAAAAATTTCAAGTACATAAATAGAAATTTTGGGATAAAAAAAATTTTGATGAATGGATAAAAATGTAGCGAATAAAGTCGAACGGCGATGCACGTAGAAGAACGATCGTTCACGTTGAGGCGATCAAGGTACTCACCTATTGGGGTCTTGTAAACGCCGAACGGTTCCTCGCAATCCTCACTCTGGGGGTTCCTTCGGTCTGGCTGTCCTGCGATGGCCTGAGAGAAGAGAACCGATGCGTGGTGCGATGTGTGCGACGTGCGCGCGCGTTATCCGGACAAAGCGGCGGCTGCTCACCTAGTAGAGTTGGCCTCAACCGCCGGTAAAGCGCCCGAGCCTCGCAGCGTCTCCGTCTCCCTCGCGGTCGGAGCGGCGCCACTGCGTACCTAGCGTTGCCGCGAAGTTTAGTATATCGATACATCGAGGTATCGATCTTTCACTTGCGTTGCGGGAGAGCATTCAGGCAAGGTCGTATTTTGAGCGTGTTCGGAAATTGGCTGACAGTACTGTCAGTACTAGATGTCCGTTCTAAGAGCGTGTTCGGAAATTGGCTGACAGTACTGTCAGTACTAGATGTCCGTTCTGAAATCCTTTTCAGTACGGCTGATGCGACTAAAACTTATCACCATTTCGTTGAACGTTGGTCCTAGGGAATTGCTGACTTCCGGCTGTCGAGACTGTCAGCAGCGAGGTAGTGCAGAGCCAGTAATGGCGACTTTCGCTTTACACAAATGATGTATATATAGGCAGTATGCTGAGAATACTGAAATGCGTTCGGATTTAACAGCACTGGCAGCACTGTCAGTAAAACAGAACACCCATTTTCCAGTGAAACCAGCATCAGTACTGACAGCACTGTCAGCCAATTTCCGAACACGCTCTTTGAATCGATGTATTCCGTAAGCTGTTGAAGTTTATCACCGCGATATTCGCTACGGCGCATGCGCAGAATTAATGTTTGTAGAATGAGTCGTATAATTTTCATGCGTACAACGCGATACGTGTGTGAACATTGTCGTGGTAGGAATAAATTGCTGGAATCGACGATTAGCGGCGTTTTCACGTTTATCCTATGGCGTGACATAAAATCGTTCATAGGATATGTATGTCACGAAACGTACGAAAGTGATAAAGTGAAAAAGAGCTTGCGTTCGATCGCTTTGCAGCAATGTTCATTCAAATAAAAGTAATGAAAGATATTGGGAGTGTAATTACTTGCTGCTAATATGTATGCACTAAAAATTCGTAGATGCCTCATATTTATTGTTCTGTTCAAATAGTACGAGAAATATTGAAAACTGCGGCATGTACATGACTACGTTTCCACCGTATGGTCAGAGTCGGGTTGGGTCCATATTTGGGCCAATGATAAATGATATTTCACGAGAAATTATTTCCTTCCTCTCTAATCTCATTTCTCATTGGCTTAAATTTCAACCCAACCCAACTCTGACCCTACGGTGGAAACGTAATCCATATAACTATGTAATAAGCAATATGAATTCCTACTTTTACCCAAACACATGTTGCTGTTGTCGTAATGTCATCGAAAATTAATTTTGAACCACCGTTTCAGATGATTTTGACATAATCTCAACCTCCAAGTAATCTCAATAAATCATAACATCTATTTTCCCTAAGATTTATTAAGGGGGGGGGGGAGGGTTTCAGCGTAAAAAAACACTTTTTTGTGATTTTTTTTTTAAGTATGGATTGAGCAAATTTATGCAAGCCTATTGTACATTATTAAGTATACTTTTAACAATATTCTGTAATTTTTTCATGCGGAAATATTGAAAAACAAGCCGGTGACAAAGCTTGCCCCAGAATTACTTTTTCAAAGTCCCGTGTTCATGAACACGGGACTTTGCAGTGCACTGCCATTTAAAAACTACTTGACTGATTCATTTTAAACTTGGTATACATTTTCTACATATAAAATACCTGCCCCCAACGTTTAGATGAAAATTTTTTTTTTTACATTAAGGGGGTTTCCTACCCACAAAATGGCGGAATTTTTCGTGGAAAATAGCAGTTTAAACTTTAGATGGCCACCAAAAATTTTTAAATGAAAAAAAAAATAATCATAGAACGTTGGGGGAGGATTTGATGATACTTTGACTAAATTTTAACGGTTTTTTATTTCAGATAATTTCCGACCGAGATATAGTGAACACCGCAAATTGTTATTTTTCTAAGATGTTTTGGGGCAAGCTCTGTCACCGGCTTGTTTTTCAATATTTCCGCATGAAAAAATTACAGAATATTGTTAAAAGTATACGTAATAATGTACAAAAGGTTTGAATAAATTTGCTCAATCCATACTTTTAAAAAAAATTCACAAAAAAAGTGTTTTTTTTACGCTGAAACCCTTACCCCCCCCCCCCCCCCCTTTATAAGTCATAGCCATAGTTTAACATAACAAAAATAATATACATGACAATTTGCACAAGGCCTACAAACCAGTTTTTGAGTTTGCACAACTTCATAAGGTGACGAGGTGTAGCAATTGGCTATGCAAGTAAAGTAATTCGAGATAATAATATACAATACGATAGGGTAAGTGTAAGTACTGCTGTGATTTTTTTTTATTTTATCAGAATTTGATATTGTCTAATTATTTACAGCTTGAAAAAATCAGACCGTTCATTCCGTTGAGAAAACATAATGAATCAATAACATGACGTGCATCGTTATTGTTTACTTCATTGTTGATATTTCAAAATTAAGGAGGTTTTTGTGAGTGAAAATTTCATCATTTTTCACTAGTAATGGTCAAAAATGGATATCAGTATATAAGGTCCTTATTATCTTTATTATTGCTGAGATATCCTTATATTTTGTTAGTCACTGAAATAATACTTATTTTTAATTTAAAAATTTTTTTAATCAAACTTCAATTTATTTTTATTTTTAATTTCACGCCACAGTATTTGGCACGAATGCTTCGAGCATGCGCACATTCCGCCATAGTATTAGGTCCTTGTCCTTTTCGAAAATAGTTCAAAATCGTTCAAAAATAATTTTGCAAAACACAACAAAATATTTTTATGACAAACGATTATCAATGTAATAACAATTATTAAATAATTTATAATACGGTCACTTATAATCGGAAATTTCATTATCATTACAAAATAAGTGTACATAAGAAAACAAAATATTGTTATGAGAAAGGACTTTAAATATGATTAAAATTATTAAATAATTTATCATGGTCAATTATTATTGTAGATTGAAGGATGTTTAATACAAAGTTTAAAAGTAGAGAGAATGACGTGAATATTACATGTGATTTCACGCAGGGTATACAAATTGTACTTGCAAAATTTTACGGTCAGTGACTTACTGTTATCAAAGATATATCTGCTTGAAAATGTTTCATTCACATCATTTAATACTTAATCAACAATAATATCAACAATCAATATTACCAAATTTAATAATCATATTAGTTAATAAAAAATTAAAAATAAATGTTGTGAACTACATAATCAGAAACATTATTATTCTTTATCACGAGTAGTGACATCTGATTTTTTTTACTACACACAATTTTCCACATACATTTGCGTTGATTGTTTATATGTTAATAATTGTCAAAATTGAATATCTCCGTGAAAAAATATTGCTTTAATTTTTTCTATGCTTCAATAAGATTGTTTCATTTCAAAGAAATTCTAAATATTGTTAAAATTTCTTTGAAATGAAACAATCTTATTGAAGCATAGAAAAAATTAAAGCAATATTTTTTCACGGAGATATTCAATTTGTCAATTATAAGATTGTTTTATTTCAAAGAAATTTTAACGATTTTTAGAATTTCTTTAAAAGTTTCCCAATAGATTTATAAATAATGAGAGTTTATGGAAATTTTTACCCAGTATTCAGAGTTTATACTTTCCGATGGTTTTAGACATTTTTTAATTAAAAATTTCCATTAACTCTTATTATTTATAAGTCTATTGGGAAACTTTCTCTAAAGTGGAACACATTATAAGAACTCGACGAGATTTTTCAATCAAATATTCACAAATATTTTCAGAAAGTTTCACTCGAAATTCAGAAAAAGACGAACTCTTTCAATGCTCAAAAGTCTATTTTTAGCATTTTTTCGGGACATTTAGAAATTTATTTTATAAATTTTTCAGAAAATATTAAGAAAAATTAGATTTCTCAGACTTGCAACTTCCGAGCCACTTCTCGACCCATCATGAAATTTACAAACAATCTTTGGCATTGAAAAAAGACATGCTGTGCGCAATTTTCAGCCAAACCAATTTCGGCAATTTTCTGTAATAAATGATTTACGTACATTTTTCATCGAAAGTACACACCAGAGGTGAATGAAAAATATGAAAAATAATTTTCGAAAACTTCAAAGAAAACTGCAAAACTTTTGTATGTGGATTTTTTTGACAGGACGTCTACATTTCAAGCTATGTTGTCCTGAAAAATCGATGATTCTTTAAAATCGGATTATTGAAACGGATGTAGCGGGAGAAATGTGATTCCGAAAAATCTGGAAAAATTCAGGTTTCATTCTTCCGATACGTACTTGAAGTAAGTAAAATGTGAAAAACATCGATAGGGGTCAGGAAAAAAAAATTTTTTATTTCATTCGTTTGAACTTGAAACGCCCCATATACTCCAGAGACTTTTAAAAAATATTTTTCCTTTTTCCTCGCTCCTCATTTGCATATTACAGTAGTTACATGTTTTTGTTCGGTTCATTGCTCATGTATGACTAATAAGTAACCTGTATAAATGTAAAAAAAAATATATGCATATGTATTATATGTGTGATGATATATTTGGATCGTAAGTTATTTATTTTAATTTTTTATATCCACACAATTATCAAAAGATTCCCTCATAGAAAGACAACTTGATAAATCAACGTTTCTCGACCATTTAACGCACGAGGTCCATTTGACCCGCCTCTCCCCTACCTGATATTTGTTACGGCTTTAGTCCAGTCTGTTCGAAGGCTTTAAGTATGTTTTCATCGTTGACCGAAGATCTTCAGTCAACGTTTTCATGCTCATATTTTGGTTTGGTGGACAATCAATGAATTTGAATTTATGAAAATTAGTAAGTAATGTAGATGTCACTTCAAGACGAGAAAGAATAAAGGGGCCAAGATTTTTGAAGTGGGTAATAGTTTTCGCTTGGAACGCTTGGGAATCACGCCTTTCGCCATCTATCGCTTGTCACTATATCGCGGTGACAAACTTCAACAGTTTCCGGAACAAGGCCCCGATCGATATTTTAATAGAAAAGCAGGGAGAAGGGAGAAGTCATCTCTTCGCTGAATGAAACATTTTTCATGCAGAAAAAAGGCAGAGTAACGAGAAATAATTAATTGTAATTGTCATTTTTGTCCAAAATCAAAAGCGGACATGCTAACGTTTACTCGACGCTCTAATTCTGGTGTTACGAAAACCGGTATAGTTAAACCAGGCGTTTACACGGTACCTAACACACGCTTTATCACGTAAAGCAGGTGTTAGGACCCGTTTACACGCACTTTAACGCCTGATTTAACTACGCCGGTTTTCGTAACACCGGATTTGGAGCGTCGTGTAAACGTGTACTCATGGAGTACGTTTACACGACACTTCAATTCCGGTGTTACGAAAACCGGTGTAGCTAAATCAGGCGTTAAAGTGCGTGTAAACGGGTCCTAACACCCGCTTTACGTCGTAAAGCGGGTGTGTTTCGGCAAGATTTTGCGGTGTCTCATTTTCCGCATTATGTACTTATGTTAACATAGCATAATTAATTATCTAAAATCCGGCAAATAAATTAACGAATAAATAAATGTTTTACATTCCGCACGAGACGTATAAGTAAACAGGCAACAGCGTTTAATTTTTATTTATATGGCTAGAAAAAAGCACTTTCAGTTTTTCCCGAATTTTTCAATTTTCCGGGCAACTTTTCCAATTTTTCTTTCCCTAAAAACCTTGTTCGGACTATTGCGAACATTTGAAAAAAAAAATTAGCCAAATTAGTCCAGCCACTCTCAAGCGATGCGCTTACCCAACGAACAGCGTTTAATTTTTATTTATATAGCTAGAAAAAAGCACTTTCAGTTTTTCCCGAATTTTTCAATATTCCGGGCAACTTTTCCAATTTTTCTTTCCCTAAAAATCTTGTTCAGACTATTGCGAATATTTAAAAAAAAAAATTAGCCAAATTGGTCCAGCCACTCTCAAGCGATGCGCTTACCCAACGAACAGCGTTTAATTTCTATTTATATAGCTAGAAAAAAGCACTTTTAGTTTTTCCCGAATTTTTCAATATTCCGGGCCACTTTTCCAATTTTTCTTTCCCTAAAAATCTTGTTCGGACTATTGCGAATATTTGAAAAAAAAAAATTAGCCAAATCGGTCCAGCCGCTCAGTCTTAGTACAAACATTTTTTTCTCATATTTTGATAGTAAAACGTTGTGAATTCGCCCAATTAAAATGACTTTTCAATTTTATTTTAATTATTGGGCGAATATTCACCGTTTTACTATCAAAATATGAGAAAAAAATTTTTTACCAAGGCACATTTTATTTTTCCTTTCTTTTTTTCTACAAGAAACTATTATTGACATTTTTAATTCTTCAAAATTTTTAAAATAATATTTTTTTTCTTTAATTAAAAAAATAGAAATTATTGTCAGTCCACTTTCTAACTGCGATCAAAGTACGTTTTTTTATTCCTACATTCCATGGGAAATTTTTCAGAATTTTAAACCTGGGCATAGTTTATTTTTACTCAAAAGTTATGGAAAAAAATTATTTTATGGGGTAAAACAAGTAATAAAAATTTGAAAAAAGTAACTTTTTTTAAACAAAATGTGCAAAAAAAAATTCGTGAACTGAATTCATGGAGGTCAGGCCGATGACCACGTGAGTTGACTTGGAATGCCCCATTACATATTTAAGAAAATTCTATTACATAACAATTTGTTGACTGATTTTTTTAATGTAATATATAAAAGAAATCTCCATCGAATAGTCGAGGATAGTTATTTAAGTTAATTCGTACAACCTTCTTCCTTTTTTAGTATTAATATATTGTTCTAGCGTGTAGAGGCCAGATTCGCGTGAATAAATAGACTTTATTATATTCCTGTGAGTTTATATTTTATTGACATTGTTTGGTCGGTACATTAATGTGCCGGGTGTTGATGTATCATACTTACTTAGATATAAAAAAAGAATGACTGAAATGCCTACCGAGTACAACGTCGTATTCTGAGATATATAATATTTCTGTTATTTTTTCACATTTATTTTTTATCTAAAGAGTCTCCGGAATTCAACTTTTTAAATAACTACATTCTCAACCATTTGAAAGTCACACTTCCTATAACTTATACTTTTACCTTACATTTGTTAGCTACAGCAGCTTTGGGTTTCGGTTTTATATCGTTTCATTTTCGTGTGCTCATTTTGGATTCAAATTAACCGCTCTACAACTCGAAATACAAAGGGCCAAGTTTTATGAAGAAGGTAGTAGTTTCGCTCGTTTCACGCACGGAGACCGTGGTTTCACGCATTTCAACGGTCGCCCTGCGGGTGTAAAGCTAGTCAGGGGGGATTAGTCGTGGAGGGGGTAGTTCGCGTGGACATTGACTCGGGCGGTGTGGCAGATTTTGAGTCAGCTGTGTGCACATTGGCCTCCCGGGTAATGCAGGTTGACTGAGCGTGGCGTGCACATGTTATCGAGCGAAAACGCAGATATATGGACACGGACCACGGACTGTGAACCGTTTTGGCCGTTTCGAACCGCGATTCACGCGTTTGTTGTAGAAGACAAAAAATGTGAGAGCTGCCCTTTATTTATACACTAGATTATGTCTTGATGACAAAAAACGAGTCTTTATCTCAAAATTTAGTTATAATAAGCATTCATTTAAGTATATATCACAAAAATTGTCGTGCCTGTATTGCGGAAAAATATGCTTATCAATACGTTACTGCGTCAGAGACGACTTTTTCATTCTAGCATGAACGTTTTGGCAATATTGTTGTTTATATCATATCTAACTCGACCAAAGTGACATAAAATTAAATTAATTGGCGGTTTAGCCTCCTGTATATAAACATAATCCGGTAACCAACATCATATACGTACATAGGTCGTGGCAGTGGTCATTGCGTCCGTTGCTGCTACCTGTCGGTCTTAGGATCGAAACCACGGTGCGCATTTTTTTTCGGAATTGACATATAGTTTTTTTTTATATTTCTGTTATTATGACGAATCGTTGCTACAGGGAATATTTTTATTTGATTACTCTGTATTCTTCAAATATTCCTGTCAAATATTTCTCAAGGAGGCATCCCAAAAAAAAGGCCTATTTATTTTATATCCTAAGCATAAGGAATCTTTTACAAAATCTTTAACCCCTCAGATGAACGGAGTAAAATATACGACATAAATGGTAATCTCAAGAAAATTACCGTGATTAAATTTTTTAGACCAATAATAATTGGATCCGCTAAGGATAAAGTCTATTTATTAATCTATTTATTTATATTATTTATTCATTTATTTATTTATTTCTCGGATAGAAACCCTTTTACGAGCGTTTCACAAATTACAATATTTATATGATAAAAAAGAAGTACACATCGAAACGAGCGTCAAATCGTATATCAGGGGCATGCCAGGGAAATAATATGCACTCATCATTCGACAGTTACTATAGGAGCCTATTATCGAACACGTTTCACCGTGATTTTCCCTGTCGAACTTACACACACACACATACACACACGCACGCACGCACGCACGCACGCACGCACGCACGCACGCACGCACGCACGCACGCACGCACGCACGCACGCGCACACACACACACACACACACACACACACACACACACACATTATATATGTCCATATGGCACATTCCATGATTCCTCAGCAAGCTCTAGAATTTTCCAAAAAAGATCAAAATCTTTTATTTATTTGCCATTCTCGCATCTTATTGTTGTATGTGATAAAGTCAAACGTGCATGCACATGCACACACACACGCACACATACATATGTCGCGTTCTACGTCGACTCAACCATTCCGTTTTTTTCGCCTCGAAAAAATTATTCAGTGTAGGCATTTCGAAGGACAGTATATACACGACATTTCACCAAAATTTCATTTCCCCACTATTGTTGGTTCTCGAGATAATGACTAATAAATCATTCTCAATTTTGTAAAAATCATAGCTTCGTAACGGCTGATCGGATTTAAACGATTAAAGGAAAAATCTTTTTTATTTTTTTGCCCTTTTCGAAAAAAAAATATGCCGTCATCGGGTAAAAGCTCATTAGAGAGTTTTCGGGGTAAATTGACAAAAAACAATTTTTCCCTCTCCACTGATGCCCTTTTCCATCTTAAAAAAATCCCGCGGAGTTGCGTCTTGCCCCTTCTACCAGGAAAAAAAAATAGTGAGTGGAATTCCGGGTAGCCCTTTCGTAGAAAGAACAAAAAAATCAAAAAATTACCCCGAAAACTGTCTAATACGTTTTTCTCCGCCGACGGCGTATTTTTTTTTAAAGAGCAACAAAGATAAATAATATCCTTTTTTAATCATTTAAATCCGATCAGCAGTTACAAACTTATAATTTTTGTAAAATTGAAAATTCATTAATCATTATTTCGAGGGGCAACAATAGTGGGGGGATGAAATTTTGGTGCAATGTCATATTGTCCTTCGAAAGTGTAGAAACAGCTGGTTGTTTTAGACCTTTGCCTGGTTGTTTAGACTCAATTGTTTTAGACTTGTATGAATTTATTTTTTTATTGACCAAATAATCAAGGTTTCAGTATACAAGAGCGATTTATACTTATGAATGAATTATGAAAATAGGCTTATTTTGTGGCATTCCAATGTGTGTACAACTTCCTTATGAAATATTTGACATGAATATCTAAACAATATACAGAGTAATTAAATAAAAATATTTCCTGTAGCAAAAAGATTCATCAAAATAACAGTAGGTGCTGTTTATTTACTAAAATTGAAATATTGTTACTACAAAATAAAAAAAAAATTAAATATTGAAAAACATATTAATTTAAAAAAAAATTGCGCGTGGTGTTTGCATAAATGTAAATAAATAAATAAATAGACTTTTTATACTTCGATGACCCAATTATTATTGGTCTAAAAAATTTAATGGCGGTAATTTTCTCGAGATTACCATTTATACCGTATATTTTACTCCGTACATCTGCGCGGCGGGGTGTGGGGTTAAAGATTTGGTAAAAGATTCCTTAAGTTTGGATATAAAATAAATAGGCCTATTTTTTGGGATGCCAATGTGTGCAAACTCCTTGAGGAATATTTGACAGGAATATTTGAAGAATACAGAGTAATAAAATAAAAATATTTCCTGTAGCAAAGATTCGTTATAATAACAGTATATACCATTTATTTACTAAAATTAAAACATCGTTATTACTAAATATAAAAAAAAAAAAATATTCGAAACATTAATTCCGAAAAAAAATGCGAGTATGTAGTGTAGTTTCGATCCCAAGACCGACAGGGTAGCAGACTGTTCTAGCGGTTCACAGTCCGTGGTCCGTGTAACATATATCTGCGTTTTCGCTCGATACCATGTGCACGCCACGCATAGTCAACCTGCATTACCCGGGAGGCCAATGTGCACACAGCTGACTCAAAATCTGCCACACCGCCCGAGTCAATGTCCACGCGAACTACCCCCACTACCTCGGCCAGTCGAAACCCCCTCGAGCACCTGCGTTGGCGATCTCTCTACTAGTCTCTGTTGTCACTGTGTAACGGTGATAAAAGTAAAAAGTTTACAGAATAAGGCCCCAGGAGTCGTATTCTGTACACCGATCTGGAGTCGTATTCTGTACACCGATCGATTTCTCAATAGACTTCGCGAAAACCAAAATGTACGATCTTTCACCAATCTTGGTAAGTGGTTAGTCTATGGCCCATGGTATATTTTGCCGTGATCAGTAAAACATGAACTATGAAAACGAGAGAGGGTAAACTTGTCGAAGTCGACTGAGAGTGTGCATTATGGTCATATTCGACAACATCAGTTAATAAGCGTTCAACTATCTTATAATCAATAACCATACTATTAATACGGAAACCAAATTAGGTCGTTATTTATTTCAAACGCCAGTCACTTTTATCAGCTCCAACGCTCGCATTTTCGTGGTACCTGCGATTTTGGAGCGTCGACGTGACACCTAGGCGGTCAAACGCCGAACTGGTCTCATCGCGTGAGATCGACTTGAAGTTATGCGCGTTAAATTGAGCGGTTCCCAACCGCACGGTTTCATCAGAGATCATCTGATCATCTCGCGTTTCGCTGTCACGAATCCAATCCTTGCTGCCTGACGAGAAAATTTTTCCTGAATTGATTTTTTTTCAGCTTATATGCATTAATTAATAAAAATGTGTAAACTGGAACGTGTTTTTTCCTAAATTGACCGAATTTGGATCCAAATTGTCAAATATTCCTAAGCGAGCTCGATGAGCATGTTCTTTCAATATATTCTACAGAAATCAGAATTGTTGTTTGGTTGAGTGGATATCGTGGACCGCTGCAGCTCTGAAGAATCGGAGTTCGAGCCCGACCCTTTTTTTTTTTTTCTTTACAAGTGTGTTCAATTTGTTTTCAAAAAAATCATGCCTCTGTTCTTTTTTCGCATGCGTGTTTAAACACTCGTAAAAAAAAAAATTCACGGTACTGCACGAACGAAAGCGTGAAAAAACGAAACGGGTGCAATTTCGAAAACCCGAAACCTCCGATCCTACTGTTCATACGGACGTTCTTTTTGACAAGATGAAACTACCCATAAAAAGATTTTTGGCAACTCGTAGTCGTTTTCGAGATAGCGAATTATACAGTCTGGTTTTTTTTTATACGCTCTTATATCTATATCTATCGACTATGTTCTTATTATATCTATATATGGGACATTCCACGTCAACTCAGCCACCCCGTTTTTTTTATTGTCTCGAAAAAATTATTCAGTATGGGCATTTCAAAGGACAATATATCCATGACATTTTACCAAAATTTCATCCCCCCACTATTTTTGGTTTTCGAGATAATGATTAATGAAGTCTCAATTTTGTAAAAATCATAACTTCGTAACTACTGATCGGATTTAAACGATTAAAAAAAGAATCTTTTTTATTTTTTTTGCCCTTTTCGAAAAAAAATATGTCATCATCGGATAAAAGCTCATTAGACAGTTTTCGGGGTAAATTAACAAAAAACAATTTTTCCCTCTTCACTGATGCCTTGTTCCATTTTGAAAAAATTCTGCGGAGTTGTGATTGCCTCCTTCTATCAGAAAAAAAAATACTGAGTAAAATTCCGATTGGTCCTTTCGTGGAAAAAAAAAAAAATCGAAAAATTTCCCCGAAAACTGTCTTATGAACTTTTCTCCAATGGCGGCATATTTTTTTTCAAAAAGGGCAAAAAAAATAAAAAAGATCCGTTTTTTAGTCGTTAAAATCCGATCAGCCGTTACGAAGTTATGATTTTCACAAAATTGAGAATTTATTCATCATTATCTCGAGAACCAACAATAGTGGGGGGGACGAAATTTTGGTAAAATTTCATGTATATATTGCACTTTGAAATGCCCATACTGAATAATTTTTTCGAGACCAAAAAAAAAACGGGGTGGCTGAGTTGACGTGGCTGCGTTGACGTGTCGTATTCCACGTTAACTCATCAGCCACCCCGTTTTTTTTGTCTCGAAAAAATTATTCAGTGTAGGCATTTCAAAGTACAATATATCCATGAAATTTTACCAAAATTTCGTCCCCCCCCCCCCCCCCCCTATTGTTGGTTCGCGAGATAATGATTAATAAATTCTCAATTTTGTGAAAATCGTAACTTCGTAACGGCTGATCGGATTTTAACGACTAAAAACGAATCTTTTTTATTTTTTTTGCCCTTTTTGAAAAAAAATATGCCGTCATTGGAGAAAAGTTCATTAGACAGTTTTCGGGGAAATTTTTCGATTTTTTTTTTTTTTCCACGAAAGGGCCAATCGGAATTCTACTCAGTATTTTTTTTTCTGATAGAGGGAGGCGATACACAACTCCGCAAAATTTTTTCAAAATGGAACAAGGAATCAGTGACGAGGAAAAAATTGTTTTTTGTTAATTTACCCCGAAAACTGTCTAATGAGCTTTTATACGATGATGACATATTTTTTTTCGAAAAGGGCAAAAATAATAAAAAAGATTCTTTTTTTAATCGTTTAAATCCGATCAGTAGTTACGAAGTTATGATTTTTACAAAATTGAGACTTCATTAATCATTATCTCGAAAACCAAAAATAGTGGGGGGATGAAATTTTGGTAAAATGTCATGGATATATTGTCCTTTGAAATGCCCATACTGAATAATTTTTTCGAGACAATAAAAAAAACGGGGTGGCTGAGTTTGACGTGGAATGCGACATATATATATAACGCGTTTCGTTTTTGTTCGGATCTTCGCTGGCCCGCTAGTCCGCTAGTCGCTCTCACATTATGTGTTTGCTGTATGTTATATCTACACATTCGCGCACACACTTCCATATATCGATCGGTTTAGCGACTCTTGGGGGATATTCCATACTGCTTGTTGCCAAAGTTTTCTGTTTTCTCTCGCTTGACGAAGAGTGGAGGAAGATCGTTTTAGCGCGCTGAGGTGCGCGGGTTGCCGGGCGGGCAGCGTGCAAAAGAGAGGTCCGTGTTACGAGAACTCAGATTTATTATACAGCGCGAGAACACTAGTTATTTTCCTTAAGGTTGTTATGACGATACTTCAAAATGATGCCGTGCAGACCAAATTTTTCCACAATGCATATAATCCTTTTGCCTACGTTCCTGTAAAACTTGGGTACGATTCACAGTACCGTTTTTGAGAAAAAAAAATCGGAAAGTTAATGTGTTTCGTAGGTTTACTGCACCTATGATATATAAATTCTGCCAATTTTTTCAGTATTTACGTAATATCTGACAAGAAAATGGTGCCAATGAGCTGAAAAATATCAATACGTTTTAAGGGGTTAGGTACACTTGCAAGGCCAAAAAGAACTTTTTTTTGAGATTTTTTTTGAAGACAATATTCATTATTCATTGATCAATATTTATCAGTTCGAAAGATACACATTTCAAGAAGTTACAGTAATTTTTTCATGTCAAAAGAGTGATAAGCAACCGAGTTACAGCCAATCTCCCAGAGGCCCAAAAAAAAAAGTTGTTTTGCGGTGCGTAACGTAACTCATGACTGGATCATCTGAAACAAACTAAATCGTTGGAATTAGTTAAAAACAATATTCTCTTGTACTTGACGGTTAAACATTTTGAATTTTCGCTTTATTTTTTTTTATACATCCGAAAAATCAACGATTTTTTTAGCGGAAAAAACATTTTTTACTTTGAACATCCGCCATTTTGTCAAAAAATTAAATTTTGATAAAATATCGCCGTCAAGTACAAGAGAATATTGTTTTTAACTAATTCCAACGGTTTAGTTTGTTTCGAATGATCCAGTCATGAGTTACGTTACGCACCGCAAAACAACTTGTTTTTTGGGCCTCTGGGAGATTAACTGTAACTCGGTTGTTTCCCTGCTAACACAGAACGTTATAAAAACGATGTTAAGACGTTTACAAAAATACGGAAAAACGTCTCTTTTGAATGATCGAAAAAACGTCTTGATAAACGTATTTTAAACGTTATTTTGCCGCAAACGTCTTGAAAACGTCTTTTAAACGTCATTATGGCCGCAATTTTTTTCCCCAAAAAGTTTACAGCGTGTTTAACACATTTCTGTCAGCTTCAGTAAACTTTTTTGGGAACAAAATTGCGGCCAAAATAACGTTTAAAATACATTTTCAAAACGTTTTTTCGACCATTCAAACGAGACGTTTTTGCGTGTTTTTGTAAACGTCACAACGTTTTTATGACGTTCTGTGTTAGCAGGGTTATCACTCTTTTGACATGAAAAAATTACTGTATTTTCTTGAAATGTATATCTTTTGAACTGATAAATATTGATCAATGAATAATAAAAACTGTCTTCAAAAAAAAAATCTCAAAAAAGCGTTTATTTCCGTCTTGCAAGTGTACCTAACCCCTTAAAATATTTCAAAAGATGAGGCTCTTCAAAAGAGAGTCTGACCGTTCATACACGCTATACCCGTGGATAGTGAGCTTATGTTTTGGCTTGTAACTCATAAACCAGATGGATGAACCTATTCAAATTTGTTGACAGTCATATTAAAGATCTAATAAAGATCTGACATAAATTTTATGCGGGTGGTAGTATTTTAATGGAATTGACAGCTCAAACAAATAATGCTCCCATTTACTCTCGTGTATAAGCCAAATTTTTGAAAATTATTTTTACAAAAACAATATGGAGGATCGACTTGAAATTTGAGCAGTTTACGTTTTATATATTTGTCACTTATTTTTTAAAAAAATTGAGTTGATGGCATATCATTTTCAAAAGTGGTATCGAAACTCCTTAAGAGACATTACCTACCTGGATATTCTGTAAAAATTTCAGAATTTTTGACAGTACCGTTTTTAGAATATTTATAATGAAAGAGAAAAAGGACTCGCTCCCCCCACGGAAATAAAGTATATTCGAGATATAGTGAAAATATATAATTAATATATTGCATATAAAGCGGCAGAAAGTTCGATATCCATTATATATGCATCATATATGCGCCAAATATATAATAAATATATTTTAAATATAAATGAAATACATCTGCCATATATTCATATACATGTTACATACATTTTTTTTAGATTTTAATACTTTGAAATATATATCCACATTATATTTTACATACATCGGTAGTATACAGTGATATCTATTGAAATATAATAGGAATATATATAACATTTCCATATAAAAGATTTATTTTGCATTTCTACTACAAACAATACTCTTCAGTATTACAAAAAATATATATCCGTATTATATTTTACATATTTCGGTAGTATAATGCGTACTATCATATGTGTATATATTTTAATATATTGTAATGTAATAGGAATATATGTAAAATTCATTATGTGTAACTCAATTGTTAATTAACAATTGACTTTCATATTTAGAATTGTAAGCTTGCTGTTATTTCATTATTGCTAAAGTCAATTGCTTATTAACAGTTAAATTAAATTTTCACTTAGTATCGCCTTGTTTTACAATTTCAATGCTCCTAGTTCTTATGAAACCCACTTGTTAATTAAAAATTGAATAAATTTGTTCACTGTAGTATATCACCTTTTTACTATCATGCTGTCCTATCGAGCCTGGTGAGACAGTGCTTTTTAGAACTCGTGCAGTAATATCATTTAAGTACAAGAAATTCATAAGAAATCAATAGCGTAGTGGTAGAGTGTCGGTCGGTTAGGGAGGTCTTAGGTAGGTCTCAGGTAAAATCTCAGGTAGGCTCAAAATTAATTTCGACGGAAAAACGTCCGGACTACGAAGCCGGAAACACTCGTAAAAAAAAGGATCTTCAAATCTTTAATTTTTTTTTAAATGATTAATTTAAGTATCGAAAGTGCTGAATTCGTTGACTGCGGAGGATCGTGGGTTCAAATCCCGGTCAATGAATTTTTTTTTTTTTTTTTTAATTTTACAGGATTTTCAAAAATAATGGAATAACAGTTTTAAACTCGTTCATCAATCATTCCTAATTGCTAATTTATAAATTATAAATAAACTATATTTATTATGGGGGCAATCTCGGACCAGAATTAAATGCATATAACAATAACGCGCTTAAAGTGTGTAAAAATAACACACTTGGATTTGCAGGGACATTGATGGAAATGCGGTGCCAGATTTATATGCAATATATAAATAATTTATATTAAATATAAAGTACATATATTTAATAGATACTTCTAATCTATGTGGCCCATATAAATAATTTATGATAAATACAAAATACAAATATTTAATATATATCTCAGATATATATTGGATGTATAAATAATGCATAATTCTTTTGAACCAGTTTATATCAGAAATATATTATTTTATATATCTATCATATATGTATACATATATTAAGCGGCAGAAAGTTCGATATCTCTCATATATTTTGGATATATAATTCATACATAATATACATCCATTATATATCTCACATACATATTCCATACATTGATAAATATATTTTTAATATACTTTATTTCCGTGGGGGTCGCCCGTGAGCGGCGCAACATTGTATCGCCGATGCATCCTCGCGCCCGACCTATATAGATATAATAAGAACATAGTCGATAGATATAGATATAAGAGCGTATAAAAAAACGAGACTTATTTATAATTCGATATCTCGAAAACGATTACGAGTTGCTCATTTTGTCAAAAAGAACGTATGTGTAAAATTTCAGTAGGATATATCGGAGGTTTCGGGTTTTCGAAATTGCACCCGTTTCGTTTTTTCACGCTTTCGTTCGTGCAGTACCGTGAATTTTTTTTTTTTACGAGTGTTTAAACACGCATGCGAAAAAAGAACAGAGGCATGATTTTTTTGAAAACAAATTGAACACACTTGTAAAGAAAAAAAAAAAGGGTCGGGCTCGAACCCCGATTCTTCAGAGCTCCAGCGGTCCACGATATCCACTCAACCAAACAACAATTCTGATTTCTGTAGAATATATTGAAAGAACATGCTCATCGAGCTCGCTTAGGAATATTTGACAATTTGGATCCAAATTCGGTCAATTTAGGAAAAAACACGTTCCAGTTTACACATTTTTATTAATTAATGCATATAAGCTGAAAAAAAATCAATTCAGGAAAAATTTTCTCGTCGGGCAGCAAGGATTGGATTCGTGACAGCGAAACGCGAGATGATCAGATGATCTCTGATGAAACCGTGCGGTTGGGAACCGCTCAATTTAACGCGCATAACTTCAAGTCGATCTCACGCGATGAGACCAGTTCGGCGTTTGACCGCCTAGGTGTCACGTCGACGCTCCAAAATCGCAGGTACCACGAAAATGCGAGCGTTGGAGCTGATAAAAGTGACTGGCGTTTGAAATAAATAACGACCTAATTTGGTTTCCGTATTAATAGTATGGTTATTGATTATAAGATAGTTGAACGCTTATTAACTGATGTTGTCGAATATGACCATAATGCACAAATTATATAGGAATATTGTGGCGCTTTCAAGTTTTGTACATTGAAAGGAAAAAAAACAATTTGGATATGAAAATGAGTCAAAAATTTTATTTTTAATGGGAATATACGAGTGAACAAAAATTATTAGTATTTTTCTTACGGTTCATTTTTTATTTTCATTTTTTAATTTTTTATTCTCGACTATTACACGTTTCTCGTGAATCACTGGCGAGATACTAAATCACAGCAAACTGCCCTCACTCAGCGCTCACATATCGCACACAATATATCTCGCCGAACCTGTTTTTCTTTGCTTCATTTTTTTTTTTCTACAGATTATTTTCTTTTTTTTTTGTTTCCAACAATGAGTGACAGTAGGTGAACAATAACAACTTTGCGATGGATGATAATTCGATAATAAATAAATAACTTAATGATTTTTTCCTTCACGGATTAAGTTTCGTTTTTTTTTTCCTCTCCATAATTATGTTTTTCTTTTCTTTTAAATTTGTGCGCGCTCTAATTTTTGCAGATATGAGGCTATCGAGCCTCAAATCGTGTAAATTTATAGATAAATCAGAAAAAAAAGCGTGCAAATTAGAAATTTGAACATTTTTCCCTTTATGCGGTAGCAAAAATTAAAAAGCCTCCTTGTCCGTAGAGGAAAGCTTTGCGAGTAAGATGAGATAATGAGAAAGCGATGTGCAAATTTATAATTTGCACGCTTTTTTTTCCTAACCATGCCATTCTTTGGGTGTCGGGCAAAAAAAAATCTGATAAATAGGCAGGAGAATGCTTGATATGGAATCGAGTTTAAAAAAATCATGAACATTAGAAACTTGCACATTGTTTACTCATTTTTTTTCGTTCCTAAAGCTTTATCCATATGAAAGATAAAAAAATTGAAAATTTCTCACTGGAGGAAGATTTCTGAATGAAAAAAAATTAAAAAAAATAAATAAATACAAATAGAACAAGGTAAAAAATAAAATGACAATGCTATGTGAATTTTATTTTTGTTCTTCGGGTTATTCAATATTTACCTGTGCAATCTTGAGCGACGTGCACAGCCAAATTGTCGAATTCGTTATGATCTACGGCGGCATTTTTCACAGCTTGACTGAGCAAATGCGTGACCGATGCCGGTCCGTACCAGTCATCGGCCCGTTTGCCCGACGATACACCGAGCTTCTGGAGTTTTCCTTCAGCAGCATCAAGAACAGGTGTAAGAAGAACGGGCGAAGGTGTATAACCACTCTGTCACCTAGATAAATACGATTTATTATACTACTTGGATCGTTCTTGCCACGAAAAAATTTATTTGATTTAATTCTACGATGATTTGCCGCTCAGTCCGAATATACAGTGATGAATAGGTGTTTACATTTTTATTAACATGGCCAAGCGCAGAGACCACAATAGGGCTATTGTTATAGTTTACGCAAAAAACTAAAAATCTTTTGCGGGGAATGTTGATGCGCAAACCATTTCAGTTAACAATCAGTTTTTTTAATAATTTATTTTCAATGCGCGTTTGTTTTCAAGAAATAGGTTAGGTCATTAGAGTCCGAGAACCAAGAGCCAAGTTTTCAGGACGGTTCGTAATTTTACTTTTATCATGCCCAGTCACCGCCATCACGTATCACCTATATCACGTGATATGTGATATGTGTAGAATAAGGCCCCTGGAATTTGACACCGATAGGGTCGGTTTAAGGATGTATGAGCACTAGCTTCACGATCAAATAAAAATCTGAATTTTTTATATGGTGTAGCAGAAGTTTATAGGATAAAACCTGCAAAATTTCAAAGTGGGTCAACGACTCTTTACGCGAGTAATTAATTCGTGAAATCAAGATATTTATCCCACGCCATAATACGAATTCTGGGCTGACGCAACTTTGAAACAGAAATTCGTATCTTTCACGATCAGATACGATCAATATTAAAACTGTTAAATGTTCAGAAAACTATCACGATTACATACGTTCCATAAAAAATGGGGGGTGACGAACCTTTTGACATACAATTATCGATTTTAAGGAAATTTTTCGCGTGGGTCGGATAATGAGCGGTCCGACTCTCTCTTGTTTCATGCGTGCCCCTCGCTCACCCGCGCACACGTTTTCGCTTATTCCCCGCCACCTTGTGCTCATACATCCTTAAGGCCGAAGCACACAAAACTCCACAAGCCATATAGCAGACTGGAATAAGCTTCTGCGCATGCGCTATGGCAGAATGAAAAGGCCATGCGCATGGGCAATATTATAATATATTTTTCTTCTATGGGTGCGTTCCATTATTTGTTCAAATCGCTCAAAACGCTTAATTTGCCCATGCTCGGGCGGTCGGGCCTTTTAAGCAAAGCGCTTTGAGCGAATAATGGAACCCGGCCTTCATGAACTAAGAAAAACTAAGGCCGGTATTCATAGTCGAGTCTTATTTCTAATATTCCGGTGTTACGAAAACTGGCGTAGTTAAATCAGGCGTTAAAGTGCGTGTAAACGGGTCCTAACACCCGCTTTACGACGTAAAGCGGGTGTTAGGTACCGCGTAAACGCCTGGTTTAACTAAACCGGTTTTCGTAACACCGGATTTAGAGCGTCGTGTAAACGTACTCTAAGAGTACGTTTACACGACGCTCTAAATCCGGTGTTACGAAAACCGGTTTAGTTAAACCAGGCGTTTACGCGGTACCTAACACCCGCTTTACGTCGTAAAGCGGGTGTTAGGACCCGTTTACACGCACTTTAACGCCTGATTTAACTACGCCAGTTTTCGTAACACCGGAATAAGAGCGTCGTGTAAACGTACTCTTATAAGACGGTCTTAAGTCGTCGTTTAGGACGACTTGATTGGTCGTTGGCCGTCTTAAGACCTTCTTAAGAAATAAGACTCGACTATGAATACCGCCCTAATTATGAAATTCGAATGTTTTCTCGGGTTTGAAACAGAAAATGTGCTTTTTGTGAAAAAAAAAATCATTTCAACTTGCTAAAAAAGTTGTTAAGAATTTTTTTCTCGACAATGTTTTTAGTTCAAATAGAAAAGAAAACAATACTGAAGAAAATGGTTTTTGTTTTTTTTGTTTCAGATGAAAATTACGAGCTCCATCTGTCCCGCCGATTGGAAACAGCAGTTGCACGAATGTGCATAAAAATCGGTTGCCTGTGAATATTTTTCTTTAAAAAAAATTTTTTTCTCATGTTCAGACATGTAATAAAATAATCTAAAAATTTCGCTAGACTTGCTTTTTTTACCCTAAAAAAATTTCCCAAAACATCGATTTTTCGAACCGTCCAATTCAGGATCCCCCCTTAAGGCGATGTATCACACCCTCCGACCACCTCGAAAACGCGAATTCTACTTTCTCCGAGATGATACAAGCGATCAGGATGAAATAAAGTTAGCCACTGCGGCATGTTGGCAAAAAGTGGGTGAAAGTACCTCTAAGGATTTTCAGCTATCTCTCTCGCACTCACGTGTCACGTGGTACATACTTTTGATGGAGAAGGGAGCCTTTCCTTTCGGAAAGGGGATTTCGGAACGCGCGGGTATTTCAAATGAATTTCTGAATCGACATTAATGAAAAGTTTATTAAATGAAATTGTATTTAGGTCTTAAAGAATTGTGGAATATATAAAATGAATTTGTGCTCTATTGAAATACGATAAAATGAATATGATTGGGTTTTTGAACAGTAATCGTGTGAGTGAGAGACCATACCCGTTCAGTGTCGCAAATCGACTGACTTGGCGAGACCCATCGTCGCGGCGCACAGTGGTCCGAGATCCCGAAAAAGCGGACATAATTCTAAATTCGGTTGAAAATCTGTACTCGGGGATTTTGGGGTCGCTGATTACGAATCCGAAGTCAAAAAACTCAAAAACTAAATGGCCGACCCAAAACGATAACAATTTTCTTCAAAAACACATTGAATCCGGGTAAAAATCTGTGCTCGAGGGTTTTTGGGGTCGCTAATTACGAATCCGAAGTAAAAAAACTTAAAAACAAAGTGGCGGACCCAAAACGATAACAAATTTCTTCAAAAACACGTTTAATCTGGGTAATAATGTGTACTCGGGGGTTTTTGGGGTCGCTAATTACGAATCCGGAGTCAAAAAATAAAAAAAAAATGGCGAACCCAAAACGATAACAAATTTCTTCAAAAACACATTGAATCCGGGTAAAAATATGTACTCGGGGGTTTTTGGGGTCGCTAATTACGAATCCGAAGTCAAAATTTCGAAAAACAAAATTGCGGAGTCAATATGGACGGCTCCTTATTGGAGAGTCCATTTGATTCGCACGGAATTCATTTTTTAGGAGTCTCAAGGCTGCTGATGATAAATATGAAGTCAAATTTTGAAAATCATGATTGCCAATAAATTAAATAGAACATTTTTCGGATACTTCACATGTGAAGGGTCGGGAAGGAAAGGTTTGGAATGAAATAATGGATCCCTATTATAATGATACTGAAAATTTATTCCGATATAATTTTACAATGTCTATGGTCTTACTCGCTATCTGATGCATACAGTGGAACATCATTGTCATCTTCAGATTCATCGCTTTTATCGCTATCAATCGAAGGAATCTTTTTCGATTCCTCAACTGAAGGTGGAATCAATAGTTCAACCGCATCTGCGGTTAATGATCTTAGTTTTTTTGCAGGAACTTTTCGCAAACTAGATATTAGTGGATCTGATGTTAGTAAAAGTCTGCAAAAAACGTCTTCCATGGTTTTAGCTCGGTCACATTTTCGTGAAAAATCTCGTCGGAATTTTTTAATATATTTGTTACACGATTCCTGAGCTTCTTCGGACATTTGTCCGATAGGCAATATCAACGAATCAATAATTTGGGGACCGTGCATCAAAATTTTGTGCAATGGTGTTGGCATGTAATACCACCCATACAGGTCAACAAATTGTCGTGCAGTAATTTCTGTGTAGTCGCGAAATTTGGGTATATTGATTTCGAAACCACAAGAAATCACCTGCAATATTACATGAAATCGCTTTATCAATACCTCGTCAATTCCCGTTATATTAGCAGAGATTTCAGAATTTTCGAAAAATCGCCAAGCTGTATATCCGTCATTTGAGGTTCCGTAGCCTTGTTTCGGTTGATCAACAATAAGCCCTAATTTTTTACGAAAACCTTCTTGTATATTTTTTTCTTCTCTCAAGTCCTTCTTTATCCTCTTTGCGCGCTTTGCCACTTTTTCATTTCTAATTTGTAAGATACATGCAAGCAACCTTCAAAAAACCGTATCCAAGCATGCAGCGACGATATTCCGAATTTGAAGTAATCTTTATTGACCGGTCTTTGCAACATCTTGTCGATATCATTGAATTATTTAGACGTAGCGCCACAAAGGTAGCAACGCATACTTGACGATGTATTCGTAATCGAATTACAAACTTTACCATCTATCATCGTCAACACAAGTTTGAAATCGATGTTAATTTTTTTTCCGTAAAATATATTTTGAAAGGGCACAAGGTTTTTTACTTGCGCTTCGATACAATCCACTTCTTTCCTAGTTGTTTTGGCAGTTTCGTGCAAAAAAAGTATTTTTATCGGGCGACAAAATCTTGGCGACGAAGAACGGGGATTTTTCCAAATAATAATCTGTGGATTAACTTTATCATAGATTTGTAAGGGAACAAGTGAAATGAAGAAAATGTTGGCATCCGATTTATTGCCGTCTTCATCGGTGAATTTTTGTTTGTAAGTGCTTTGACCAGAAGTGCCATCGCATCCCCATTTGCATATCAATTCTAAACAACCAATTTTGTTTTCAGGAAGACTTTTAATAACGTCCGATTGTGCCAATATTAATCGTTCAGCTGTATGATTCAACAATGCTTGGAGTCAAACTGCAGCTGCACTTTCAGTTATAGAAATTTCTGACTTATCAGGGTAACACTTTTTCTTAGCATCTAATACAGTACTATAAGGCGGCCATCCGTTACAATTTATCGTATGGGATGTGGAGCGTATTAATTGATATACACTTTTCGTCACTCCACCTTCTACAACGAATGATAATGCTTCGTTCCCTGTCAACACCCTTTCTGGAACGTGTTCCATAGATTTACGGTACTTTGATGCGGTTGTAGACTGCCTTCCGCGACATCCCTAATTACCTTCGAAGCCTCCAAATTCCCAGAAGCCCGAAAACCCATTTGTGTAGCGTAGGCCAGTTCTTGGACGCTATATTGTTCTCGAATCTTGTCTGTCCTTCTCCGTTTTGACCTGACACTCAAATCGTCCCAGCTTGTCGAAGGACGCCCGGGCCCCGCTGTGTTTTCCGTGGAAGTCGTCGAACCCTTAATTTCAGTCGTGAAAAATACAGGAACGTTGAGCCAGATGTCGAATTTTTCAGAGAATCTCTTTTCCATCTTATTCGCTTGTTTCCACCTTTTCCTGAATTCGGATACTAATGTTTTTAGGGCATCCTTTTGATCTGGCGGCAAAATGTATGGATGCTCCTGTTTTTTGGAAACCTGTACTTCAATCATTTCAGCGAGCACGTTGATGTCCCCATTTAATACCGGTTTCACGATTTCGAAAATTTCCCT
The DNA here is from genome assembly GCA_963564615.1 of Rhorus exstirpatorius. NCBI lineage: Eukaryota > Metazoa > Arthropoda > Insecta > Hymenoptera > Ichneumonidae > Rhorus > Rhorus exstirpatorius. The sequence continues at coordinate 6,346,411 of OY751317.1, read as the reverse complement.
TCTCGTGAAAGAAATTTCTTTGGTGTCATCCAAAGGATCTGCAAGAATTCACAAATATGATTATTTAACAGAATTATTTTTACCGATTTCCTATAAACCACATTATGAACGCGAAAACTACGAAAAACTGCCGAAAGTGCACACATCTTGCCACAAAAATGACGATAAAAGCCAAACGTGCAACTATGTGCAGCTAGTTTTTGGATATGTTTTGAAGAAATGTCTAAGCAACAATGTCCATTTGGGTTCAGAGCCCCACCCAACCCGACTTTTAACTTATTGCTTTTTTTAACTAGAACTTTTGGAACGTGGCCAAGGTAAACACCACCACCGTTATTAATGATTTACTATATTATATATTGTTGATAATATTTCTGCGCAGGACATTCAAATTGTACTTACTTTCCGGAGTAGAATCCATTTTGTAGAATGCAAATCCGTTAACTAGTTGTAGACCCTTCTAAACTTTGATGTTATTTCGCCGAGCGACGGGCAAACAATGCGGCAGGCCCGACGCTCACGAATGAAATGCATTCCTGAGCCAGGTAGGAACGCTGCGACGCTCCCCCCTTTTTAAGGGTCATAATACATAGTAGGGGTACCACTACAACTATTCTGACCATTAAAAGTCCCAAAAAAAATTTTTTTTTCGGTTTTTGTCCGCTTTTTAGGGATCTCGGACCACTGTGCGGCGTCCTCCGAGGGCTGAAGGCCCTCGTACCAAGAGAGGGGGTTTCGAAGACACGCTACCCTCCCATCGACCTATGGGAAAAATCCCGTTACGTCAAAAATGCGCAGTTTTCCTGAGATTTGTCTCCACGTCCCTTTTGAGCTCCTCCTCTTCCCTCGCGTGCGATGCGCGTTGCAAGTGAAGACAACACTAAGATTCGAGAAAAACAACATGCGCGGCCAAGTATTCCCGGCTTGGAAGCACTTATTGAGGATTATGTATATACTATTTTTACGACCTTTAGTAAGTACGTACTCGTAACTCGAGGAAAAGCCTTTCCCACGTCTTTGGGGACAAAGAGGCTTGTTTTTTCATCCTCTACTTCGTTACGGAAGGAAAAAAAAGGTTACGCGCAAAAAATTGTAGAAAATGAAATTAACCGAAAACCCAGGGAAGGACGGTTTCCGCTTCATAGAAATGTTTCATTTGAAACATGTAATATTTCACTGAAACATTTCAGGAATATGTCAGAAATATGTCCATGTCCGCGGAGATAACGAACGTTACATAGCTGACATATGTCAGAAATATGTCAGAAATATTTCGACGATATATTTCAGAAATGTTTCAGAAATGTTTCATTCGAAACATGTAATATTTCATTGCAACATTTCAGAAATATATTGGAAATATTCCGGTAATATATATTTTATAATAAATATTTTATCAGTTAAATCTTCGTTTGTACTGCCAGAAGGGCGTAAGTGCTAAAGGATTTCTACAGCCAAACGGGCGTAAGGGACAAGGCGCTCACGCCCGTATGACAGTAAGAACTTGAAGAAATTGTTAAATCAGTCGAATCTTACTGGCAGAGGGTCGTATCTACACCCCAAAAAAGTTTGTCGCTTACGCCCATGTGGCAGTATTAACTCGAATAAATTGTGAAATCGGTCAAATCTTACTGCCAGAGGGGCGCATCTCCACTGCAAAAAGTTCGTTGCTTACGCCCTTGTGGCAGTAATAACTTTTTCCGAAATATTTCGGAAATATCGAAAATGTTATATTGCAATTGACATATTTCTGAAATATTTCGGAAATATCCCAAATGTTATATTGCAATTGACATATTTCGGAAATATTTCAGAAATATCGAAAATGTTATATTGCAATTGACATATTTCGGAAATATTTCAGAAATATCGATAATGTTATATTACAATTGACATATTTCAGAAATATTTCGGACATATCCAAAATGAAATATTGCAATTGACATATTTCGGAAATATTTCAGAAATATCGAAAATGTCATATTGCAATTGACATATTTCGGAAATATTTCAGAAATATCGAAAATGTTATATTGCAATTGACATATTTCAGAAATATTTCGGAAATATCCAAAATGTAATATTGCAATTGACATATTTCGGAAATATTTCAGAAATATCGAAAATGTTATATTGCAATTGACATATTTCGGAAATATTTCAGAAATATCGAAAATGTTATATTGCAATTGACATATTTCAGAAAGATTTCGGAAATATCCAAAATGTAATATTGCAAATGACATATTTCGGAAATATTTCAGAAATATCGAAAATGTTATATTGCAATTGACATATTCGGTACATTCAGGTACATTTCAGAAATATTTCGATGTTATATGTTATGAATCTGAAACGTTGAAACATTTCTGAAATATTTCTGACATATTCCGTGCCGTGTGGGCGGTAACCGTCGCGCGACGATCATTAAGCTCGTGACACAATGAGAGGAAACAATAAGTACCCACACGGCACGAAATATGTCAGGAATATTTCAGAAATGTTTCAACGTTTCAGATTCATAACATAACTTCGAAACATTTCTGAAATGTATCTGAAATATGTCAATTGCAATATAACATTTTTGATATTTCTGAAATGTTTCAGAAATATGTCAATTGCAATATAACATTTTCGATATTTCCGAAATCTTTCTGAAATATGTCAATTGCAATATAACATTTTCAATATTTCTGAAATATTTCCGAAATATGTCAATTGCAATATTACATTTTGGATATTTCCGAAATATTTCTGAAATATGTCAATTGCAATATAACATTTTCGATATTTCTGAAATATTTCCGAAATATGTCAATTGCAATATTTGGGATATTTCCGAAATATTTCTGAAATATGTCAATTGCAATATAACATTTGGGATATTTCCGAAATATTTCTGAAATATGTCAATTTCAATATAACATTTTCGATATTTCTGAAATATTTCCGAAATATGTTAATTGCAATATTACATTTTGGATATTTCCGAAATATTTCTGAAATATGTCAATTGCAATATAACATTTTGGATATTTCCGAAATATTTCTGAAATATGTCAATTGCCATATAACATTTTGGATATTTCCGAAATATGTTAATTGAAATATAAAATTATTCGATATTTCTGAAATATTTCCGAAATATGTCAATTGCAATATAACATTTTCGATATTTCCGAAATATTTTGGAAAAAGTTATTACTGCCACAAGGGCGTAAGCAAGGAACTTTTTGCAGTGGAGATACGCCTCTCTGGTAGTAAGATTTGACCGATTTCACAATTTATTCGAGTTAACACTGCCACATGGGCGTAAGCGACAAACTTTGTTAGGGTGTAGATACGCCCCTCTGCCAGTAATATTCGACTGATTTAACAACTTCTTCGAGTTCTTACCGTCATACGGGCGTGAGCGCCTTGTCCCTTACGCCCGTTTGGCATTAGTCCACCGACATGTACATATTATAGTATGGAATTTTTAGAATTTTCGATCCACCATATTGGATTCGCCACATTCAAGTTTGTAATTTCGTCCAAAACCGACATGGTCATACTAGGCCGGGTTCCATTATTCGCTCAAAGCGCTGTGCTTAAAAGGCCCGACCGCCCGAGCATGGGCAAATTAAGCGTTTTGAGCGATTTGAACGAATAATGGAACGCACCCTTAGGGTGCGGACCACCACCATCCCTTGAGTAGCTCCCAACATACAACTATGATCAAGTGTAATAGTGTTCTCTGGCGAGTCAAATACATCATATTAATATCGAAAGATCGTAAACAGTCGATAGCGTAGTGGGTAGCGTGTTAGGTAGATAGGTAGGATACGTAGGTAGGTCGCCGGTTCGATTCCCCGTCAAGGAGAAAAAAAACGTATCGAGAAATCTACGCATAATTTTTTTTTTTTTCGGTATAACCCTTCTATGACCTATAACAACGACAGAATAATGTGAAGAAATAAAAAATCCGAAGATTTAACTAATAAAATATTTATTATAAAATATATATTACCGGAATATTTCTGAAATATATCGTTGAAATATTTCTGACATATTACCGAAATGTTTCTGACATATTTTTGACATATGTCAGCAATGTAACGTTCGTTATCTCCGCGGACATGGACATATTTCTGACATATTTCTGAAATGTTGCAATGAAATATTACATGTTTCAAGTGAAACATTTCTGAAATATTTCTGAAATATATTGTGCCGTGTGGGTAGGAATAAAAATCAGCCAATCACATCACACCTCAAATCGCTGCTTCTTATTTCATGTTTCATATTTTCTCGTAACGTGTCACGGACTTCATATGCAAGTTGGATTTGGATGTGTAAACTGTAAACTTTACACACCCAAATCTTTCTGAAAAAACCTCCGACTAGCTGTTGATGTGTTACTTTCAGGACGAAGTGCGTGCTACGAGGAGGCTGCACGGTATGATTTTATACCTCATCTTTTTGAATCATTTTCTACTTTTTTTTTCATTTTCTACTTTTTATATTTTTTTGTCACTTTTTTAATTTTACACTTTTTTTTCATGTATAATTAAAATTTTTTTTATCAGTTCAACCATAACATTCTCATGGTTTTTACAAATACGAAATCGGTTTTATCATTACAGAACTTTATCTTTACATAAATCTCTAATCATATTCTGAGAATATATTATACGGGTTAATTTTGGTACATGAGGGTGGTTTTGGTATTCGTGGGTGGTTTTGAGCAAGTGTAAAATTATGACAAAACGTCTCAGAGTACATTTGTGAGCTCTTTCTCCGACTTTTTTTTCACTGCCAGAAATGTCCACCTAGAGGTCTCATGTCAGAATCGTCTGCTAGTGAAGGTGTTAACTACTTTTTTTTTCTTGTAGTTGTAACGGCTCCGTCCTATAGCCTAAAAAACTCTTTTCCTTTCCCACACCAGCTCATCGACTTCACTCTCACTACCAGTCCACTCGCACGCTTAAACCTTACATATCAGCTAAATCTAATACTCCTTTCCGGTCAATCTCACAACCGTCAGCACCTGCTTAGCTCCAGTTTGCCCTTGGTCCCACGGGCCTTGTTCCTCTGTCTCGATGACACCCCGCCACTCTCATTAAGTCATCTTCTTCCTTCACCTCATTAGCACTGCAGTTCATCATTAACAGAGTCAATCAGTTCGGACGTGCACTCCCGAATTAACCGTACATAGAATAAACGATCAGTCTAACGTATCTCAAAGTATACTTTAATTTCAACTCTATTACACCCGTTCGCCCATCACAAATTGGTGTCAGAAGTGGGATCCATCAACACGCGCGCAACCAAATTTTTAAAAATAATATTGAAAAAACATACAAAAGTGAACGTGGAAGTGAAAAAATAATCTGACCCGAAAAACAAAAAACAAAAAAAATCAAATGACAATACAAGCGCAAAACGATATATATTCAACGACATTCAAAAATACAAAGGAAATAATATAATTGTGGAAGTGAAAAAAAACCTGATTCGAAAAAAAAAACAAGAAGATTAAAGCAACACACATTCCACAATACACATCATCGAGACCGATTTTAAGAAATATACAAAAGCAAATAATCGAAAAGAAGGAAGGAAGGATGGAAGAGGAAAAATTATCTTTCCCGAAGGAAATCTCGAAAACCGTATGAAAATCGCCATTCTCCTTATCGCTACAATGTAAGTACCATTAAATATTTCAAAATCTATTATAATATAAAATTTTGTACAAAATAAGCGAAAGAATTGTATGCCTCTGCGAGCCCTTGTGACACATGAGCGTATTCTGTTAGCCTTATCACACCGATACGGCTCTCTACACGTTTTTAAACGTTACGCAAAATATAGATATCCTATTTCAATTTTTCATTTTTTTCTCTATCCAAATTAATTGATCAAACTTAATAAAATCAATAAACGTATTTATTTTTTCCCTGTTCTCCCATTATTACCTCGTTCGACCATCACATAGTGATACACCAGTAGAAGACTTAGCTAAAATTTTAGCCTTTAATATTAAAAAATTAAAAAATAATTAACTTTTTGTAAAAATGGTCATTTTTCCATTTTTTTTACTTCTTCATTTTTTTTAGTATACTTAAATTTAATTTTTGACTGTATAAACTATATGATTCTTTAAAGTAAGCTTTTGATAAGTTCTGAAAAAAATTTCAAGTAAAAATAACCCACTAATTTCATACTCCGTTTTTTTAAATCTGCCCGTAACTCACTTACTTTCCATGTTTCATACATAATAACACTAATTTTTCTTCAAAACCAGCATTTGTTGGATGAGCGATTTAAATTTCGTAACAAAACCAGACATTAACCATGCGGCCAAAAATTTGAGTAAACTTAACTCCCATACCCGCCAAGTTACCACACTGACGGCGACCCATGAAAACTAGCCTTGCCCTTCTCACTTATTATGCATAACCTTAAAAAAAATTGACGCTAACGCAGTTTTGCGTTTGTAAACACGATATTGCAGCTCTGTGTAAATAATTATAAATAATTTCGACGTGGTTTAATATTCACAAGGTAGCACATTTTTAACCACTTTTTTTTAAAGAATTTGTATAATTTGATTTATTAAGTAACGATTGACGAAGTAGCGTTGCGCGCACGACAATGCGTTTCGAATTTGATTATTCATTTTGAGAATAATGATTAGACGTGAATTGTATGGGTTTTTTTTTATAAATTTTTGTCTCCTTTCTAAATACGCAACGGCAAAGTGAAATAATGAAATCATTTTACATGAGCAAAGCCGCGTTTTCTAACCTCTATTAAAAGTGAACCAGTTGCTTTCTTACAGATACAATGGATATTCGTCCAAACAATACTATATACATAAATAATCTCAATGAGAAGATTAAAAAGGAGGAATTGAAGAAGTCGCTGTACGCAATATTCTCACAGTTTGGACAGATTCTTGACATCGTCGCACTGAAAACATTGAAGATGCGAGGCCAGGCATTTGTGATATTCAAAGAAATTTCCAGTGCTACCAATGCGTTGCGCTCAATGCAGGGGTTTCCATTTTATGACAAGCCTATGGTAAGTATTGTCCTTCCATGCAATAAGATTCTTGTATTACGATAATCAATTGCTCAGTTTCTTTGAAACTATATTTTCCAATAAATGTATTAAATATTCCATAACTATTTCAAAACAAGCTATACAAAAAGTTGAACAATTTCAACACAACTTGAATTATTAGCTATGCTCTCTTTAAGGGAGTTCTATCGGTGCATGGCTAGTCAAGCTCAAGTGTTGTTGAGTTTGATTAACTCGGTACTTTGATCTGGCAACGTTGCACAACGGTCCGTGGCGCACGTTTCTCTCAGCATCATTTTTATGCGTTATTCAAGCTTTTTTAATCGTAATATTATTTATTACATTCAATAATTAATTATTTTCTCCCAAACATCTAATGTATAATTGTACCGAGAACGTTGAGAAATCCTCGAGAATGGATGATCTATCGAGCGCGTCATATTTTAAATTGCGCGCTAACCTAAGGCGTTGCCACATCTGCTAAATATTGGTCGGCGGTCAATTAAGTTTGGCATTACTTTATTTATTTATGCACTTATAGGCCATCGATCAATATTTTCAAACATGCAAAATGTTCGTCAAACATTCTACTTATATCTCATAAAGTTTCATCTATATATCAATGGTAGTTTCTGTTAACTTTGTAATTGAATCTGTCGAAAGCGTGGATTTCCGTATGACAGCATGTTAAAAATATATAAAAATAAAAACTCTAATAACTTTTTTCTTTTCCACCTAACTTCATAAAAATTTAACTAAGTCATGTTTCGATGACAATTGACCCGTACACCAATTTTTATCGAAATCTAAATGGTAAATCGCTATGCGATAGAACTACCTTGAGAAGGGTTCTATCATCAAAGTCGCAGGGAAAGGCAAAAATAGGTTGCTTGATAGACACGATGTTAAATTTGCATGATAACGAAGATAGGTTAAAAAAAATAATTTCCAGTATTGCTGACGCTTTTCTGGCATATTTGGGCCCCAGGTCCTGAAAAAACAAAACAAAAAAAATTTTAAACGATTTTCAACTTCAAGACAGTACTGGAAATGAATTTTTCTCTACCTATTTTCGTTGCATTCCAACAATGCAAATTTCAATGTCATTGATAGACAGGTTACCCAAAGGAAGCGCGCAAGAAAGAGTTTGGCGATGCTGAATCCTGAGTGTACAGTACCGTATATATCCTGACCTATTTTATTTTTGCAATTTCTTCATAACTACGTGGACAAAAAATTTCAGTGAAGCTATTTTCATTAATTCATAATACTTTTAGTATGATTTTTGAGAGTTGTATTAAGTGTATAATTATCGTTATGTCGCCTGTGTAAAATGTACAGACCGGCGATGGGGAATAAGCGGAAACGAGGGTGCGCGGCGCGCGGTGAGCGGGGCATGCATAAAACAAAAGAGAGTCTGACCGTTCATGCGCTATACCCGTGGATAGTGAGCTTATATTTTCGCTTGTAACTAATAAACCAGATGAACGAACCTATTCAAATTTGTTGACAGTCATATTAAAGATCTAATAAAGATCTGACATAAATTTTATGCTGGTGGTAGTATTTTAATGGAATTGACAGCTCAAACAAATATTGCTCCCATTTACTCTCGTGTATGAGCTAAATTTTCGAAAATTATTTTTACAAAAACGACATGGAGGATCGACTTGAAATTTGAGCAGTTCACGTTTTATATATTTGTCACTTATTAAAAAAAAAAGTTGAGTTAATGGCAGCATTTTCAATAGGTGTACCGAAACTCCTTAATATGACATTACAATTTGTCGCAATTCTGTTGTCAGGCAACCGTGAAATTTTCGCTCAAGCTATTGTGTTGCAATATACGAGCTATCTTAGCGCTCAAATGCTGTTAGGGATTATCACAATTCTGCTGTCGATTAGCCATCGCATTTTTCCTAAACTTTGCTGCCACTGTGCTGTTACTGTTTGAAGTGATTCAGTGGCAACTATGGCGTTACACTTTGCCTGCAATTTTGTGGCTGCTTGCCGTCATGTAAGCGAAATGCCGGCAGAATTTACCTCAATGCGGTCGTAGAAAGGTGCTAACTAGTGGCACTATTATAATTTCGATGCTAGCTACTTTTTCATCAACACGATTTTCTATCGGGGTAACCTCATCTTGGTCGTTTGCTTCCAAGACATATTGAATAATCTAAAACTACCTAGCATGCTACCTATTCCGCTCGCAACAAAGAACATTTTATCGGTTACATCGAAAGGGGTAGGGGCACAATCTTGAGCGGACGTGGTTAAAATTCAATAGGTGATTTGATGTTTTACTGAAAGAAACCGAATTTAAAAATGCTGAAAAAAACTAAAATTTAATGAATTTGAAAATATAAAAAATTAAAGTAGATTCTTTTTAATGATAAAAATAAAAATAGTAGTACTCTAAAAATGGTTAACTTTAAAACTTATGAAAACAAAAAGATATGGCATCCTCTCTACCGTGAACTCGTTGACGAGCACGGTAAATATTTCATTTACACGTGGTGAAATATGTAGCTACGCGAGGCCTGCTTGTTCATAATCATTTGGTATACAATCCGAGAAAATGTAGGTGAAGTTAGGCTTTTTTCCAATATCCGGGTTCTTCCCTTTTAGCGATCCTTTCCCTTCCCTCCTTTCCATAATCCCCCCCCCCCCCCCCCTCCCCCCTGCAGTTTGCAACCCATCTTGGTCCCACTGAATTGCATTCCCCGAGAGCACAGGGAAACTGCGGAAAACCCGTGCCGATACAGTTGATGCCTGCGCCTAAGTTTCCTGGTGGTAATGCTGCTAAACTCGATCGCAAACACCAAGTGCCTGAAAAGGCAGAACCTCCTTGATAGTGATTCAATGTGCCAGCCAGTGCATGGCTGGGTGGTCACCATCCGTGCAATAAGAACTGCGCGGGACGCACCTCCAAAGCCATACTCCGATCGCGCACCCATCATCTGCGAGGTTTTGAGCATGGATTTATTGAAGGTGGGGTTCGATCCACCGGGATTACAAAAAAATGAACGTGTAGAAAAATTTATATTGGTCTTGACCGGGAATCGAACCCGGGTTCGTCGCGTGCAAACTCGAGCCTTATCCACTAAGCCACTGTTCTTCCTTGAAAAAATGTACAATTCGCTGTAAATACAAAATCGTATCGTAACTTTTCCCCGACATTATGTACAGTGACGGGTCTACTGACGTACAGGCATCAACAAATAATTCAATCACATTTAAATAATCCAGCATTTATACTGCGATGTAACTCCGAATTAATATATATCTTTCACAGTTAGTAGAATTTTACTACTCAACAGTGAGCCCGTGACTGGTCTAGAATTAGAATGTTATTAAAGAAAAAGTTCAAGTTACATAAAATACAACATCGCGTTGTAACCGAAAGCAGGGAATGCATGGCTTTGGCGGTCTCTGAAGTTAAACAGTAGAAGTTGCGACCAATCTAGGATCGGTGACCGCTTAGCCGTGCACTGGTTTGTGCGCCGACTACTTGCCACTAGCGGGAGGCAGTTTTAATGAGTCTCTAATGATAAAATAACTAAGCAAAACTCAGTATAATATAACCACCTGTATCAGCCAGGTTTTGTGCATTTTCACCATGCCCTCATGCAAATGCAATACAGTAGTGCATTAAGAAAGAGTGACTGTGGACAATACTTTGGGAGAGGGGCGGGGATCTTATGGAAAAGGAATGGAAATGGGAAGAAAACGGACGGGGCCGAAAAACCGAACAAGGGTATACAATAAAATACACTAACAATAATGTCATAATGCAACGTCACATTGTAACGATTCTTTGATTTCTATTGCTCCGTAAGTTTTACATAAAATATTTAAAAATACGATGTGACTTCTTGCTTAAATCTCCGTGCACATTTTCTCCATGCAGAAGATTCTAAATTTAGGCTAAAAGGAGGTTCATAGTTCAAGCTGAAAAAAGTTCAAAGTGTAGGGTAAAAGGATGTTGTCTTCACATTGTTTATACTGAAGCTGAAACCAGTAAATACCATCAGATACGAACTTTATAAAATCCGTATAGGGTAAGTGTGGGTATTACTGCGGGTGTGGGTATTACTGCGATTTTTTTTTTATTTTATCAGAATTTAATCTTGTCTCGTAATTTATAGCTTGAAAAAATCAGACTGTGAATTCAATGTCTAGAAAACACAATGAATCAAGATAATGACGTGCATCATGATTATTTAATTTATTGTTGATTTTTCAAAATGAAGAGGTGTTTGTGAGTGAAAATTTCACCATTTTTTGCTAGTAATGGTCAAAAATTGATATCAGTATAAGGCTTTTGTTTTCTTTGTTATTGTTCCAATATCCTTATATTTTGTTACGGTCACTAAAATAAGACTTATTTTTAATTAAAAAATTTTGTAGAATCAAAATTTAATTTATTTTCATTGTTAATTTGCCGCCGCAGTATTTGGTACGAATTTTTCAATGATGCGTGCATTCCTGCGGTTTTAATACTATTGCCGTAATATAAGACTCCATCCTTTCGAAGCGTGCGTACCGATTACTGCGGTTGACACATTTCCAATTTCTAACCTATACAAATATTAAGGAGGTTCTTAACCCAGAGAAAAACGGTAAGAATGATTCTAAAATTTGAGGGGAGGTTTGTGCTGGTACTAGGAATACACCGTAATTATTTCAGATTTTTTTACGGCGTAGTTGAGGAGAAAAAAAACATTAAATATGCCGCTTATGCATGGGCTCTTATGGGAGAAGTATTCGAAGTTATGATTGGAGATTATTTTAGGGGTGAAAAAACGGTAATATTTCCCCGAAGAACCGCTTAAGGATGTATTGGACGTACCTTCCCAACCAAAAGTGACTTTAGTCGACAATATTGCATACTTCATGATAAGATAAAAATCGGAAAAAATTCACCCACAATAAAGACGATAAGAAGATTAATTTTTAATAATAATAATGCCAAAAAGTTATCAATAAATTATTTAAACAAAACATTGTTTAAAAAATGGTTAGAGAATGTTTTTTCTTGACACGTGAAATGAATTCGGTGATTTTTCTGATTATACATGAATTTTTAAAAAAATTTCTTACCAATTGAAAATTTCGGTTTTCGAAAATTTTTTAATTTTGAAAAATGAAGGGAAAATCGTGAAATTTGAATATGTTTTTGTAAAAACTTTGTATATTACAATTAAGAAGTTTCCGGGGCGATTAACGAATAGTTTCGTAAATACAACCTTTACAAATTTCCGAAAACCGAAATTTCAAAATGGTAAGAAAATTAAAAAAAAATTCTTGTGTAGTCAGAAAAATCACCGAATTCATTTCACGTGTCAAAAAAAAACATTCTCTAAAAAATTTTTAAACAATGTTTTGTTTAAATAATTTATTGATAACTTTTTGGCATTATTATTTTTAAAAATTAATCTTCTTATCGTCTTTATTGTGGGTGAATTTTTTCCGATTTTTATCTTATCATGAAGTATGCAATATTGTCGACTAAAGTCACTTTTGGTTGGGAAGGTACGTCCAATACATCCTTAAACGACAGATTAGACCTTCATAGATATAATTTTCCCATAAAGAAAGTTTTTCACCGTTCCGATTGTGAAATATACTTGTAAACAGAATTGAGCGTGAGTAATGGCTTGGTGAAACAAATGCCGAACGCAACCTGCCCCGCACGTCGCCCGCGCCGCGCCATCACGTTCCCCTTGCCGCACCAAATTGATGTTAAGAACCTCTTAAGACGTATGTTTTTATCAGTCTCGTGTCTTATAAAGTTGTCTAATATCACAGTCGAATATTCCCTGACTTCGTTGATAATAGCTAATGTCAAAAGTAGAAACAAAAGTACAGCGAAATCAAATAAAAACAAGCGGGTTTGAGTAGACCATGAGCCAGCCCTTGAACTTCCCGTTCTTAATTTTCGAGGAGATATAGGAATAATAATAATTATTATTAAATGATTATTTCGAATGTGATATTATTTGTGAAGCAGGTAATTAATAAAGATCAGATATTAGCGGGCTTAAATTGTTATCATTTTTAAAAATTATAAATTACATACACGATGCAGTATTACGATGCAGTATTAGGGGCACAGTAATTGGACAAGTCGCAGTATTTGGTGCGCAGTGATACCTTCTCGTCGTTCTATACCCCGCAGTAATAGCAGCATCTGCATTATTTTTGCAAATTCTTTTTATTCGATGAAAAAGTCATTCGATAACATTGTTAATTTTTTTCTAAGTTCAAAATAAGTAAAATATTGATTTGAAAACAATAAAACGTCCGTAATTTTGAATGATTTTTTAAAATATGCTCGTCAAGCTGGCCCCGCATTTCAAACCGCAGTAATACCCACACTTACCCTAATTTTTTGTTTCTGTCATCGACTAAATTAACCCCGCCATTTTTAATGAGAGCGTGAAAAAACATTGGCCAGTTGCGATATGTTGATCGTATTAACGAACTTTTGGTATGAGATAAATTTAATAACGTACATTTATTTTTCTCAGAGGATACAGTATTCGAAATCGGACAGCGACGTAGTAGCCAAGATGAAAGGTACGTTTGCGGAGCGACCGAAGAAGCCAAAGCGTGTACCAGCACCACAAGAGGAGGAGGCTAAACGAGCGAAAAAACGTGCGAAGGACCAGTCAAAAAATCCGCAAACAATTGGTTATCATCCAAGCAGCATTACACCACATCCTGGTATAATAAACGCCGCTGTGCCGGAACAGCCGCCCAATCAAATTCTCTTCCTCACGAATTTACCGGATGAAACTAGTGAAATGATGCTCTCGATGTTGTTCAATCAATTCCCCGGCTTCAAGGAAGTTCGACTTGTGCCAAATCGTCACGATATCGCATTCGTTGAGTTCGAGAACGAAGTACAATCTGGCGCAGCGAAAGACGCCCTTCAAGGCTTCAAAATAACGCCGTCACATGCAATGAAAATATCATTTGCCAAAAAGTAATTGGTCGCGTTCCACTACGTTCAAAATTGACTTACGATTCACTCATTTTGAGGACTCGTGTCCGTTACTACCTCTGTCCTATCGATCCAAATTTATAAATATTCTGCACTTTATAAAATATTAAAAAGAAAATGTCTTGGCTTAATGAACTTTATACCGCAATCGCGTTAAAATCTGGGTTAGTGTTCGGACGTAAAAAAAAAACAACACTATAAGTATAGTTAAATTTCGCTGGAATTCCATAAATACATAAAAGGCGAAAGATTGACTACATTCATTATGATTTATTGTTTACTCAAGGAATTCATTAGCATATAAGAGACAATAAAAGAATGAGGAAAAGAAGACAGCCGGAGAATATTTGACCAAGAAAATGTTCGAAATTTATTATAGGAACATTCGTCACACGGCATAAAAAGAGATGATTTACAGGTCAATTGTAATATCGCATATAAATTATTAATCCACACTGAGGCTGCATAAAATAATTGCAATATCGCAAATCGTTAAGAAATAATTAAGCGCATAAAATAGAATATTAACAAAACAACATCATACGAAATCTATCCACGAGAGAGAAAGATTTACACACATACAATCCTTTTAGCTTCACGTAAGCAGTATCTCTAAAAAAAATAGCAGGAGTCAATGAGAATATGAACAGGGATTCGATATAATAACAATACTTATCTCGGTCGTTATACAATAAGGCGTTAGAAATATAATTCAGATTATTTCGCTCACAGATGTCGAAAAGTGCAGGTAACGAACCGTAGATGTGTCGATTATCCTCGGTTGTCACGTAGAATAAAATACGTTATAAATAATATTTGGAGACAGAAAATCACGTCCGATGTCTGTACTTCCCGGGGGTAACTTCTCGGAAATTAATTATTCGGCGATCGCGGCGTTTTTCTCGATCTCTCTCTCTCTCTTCCCACTCAGCGACCATCATACACGCGATAAATTGAAAAATATTTCTACATCATCCCCTTTTTGTACGACATATAATGAGTAAAAAATTATTTTGCCGTGTTTTTTTTTCTCAAGGAGATCAACAGGAGCTGACGCTACTTCTGAGTCGACTGGTACTATTATCTTAAGCAAGTGCGGTTATATAGATATCTTTAATTTTATCGGGCTCTTCGGCATACGTGAAAACAAACGCATTTCTTCCAATGACTCGAGAATCTCTATACGGGCCCTTGTATAAATGGAAGAATTTATGCGTTACTTGATCCAAATTGCTTGATAAATGGCAGTATTAATGGCATATAAATGGCAGGTAGTATTGAGGATGTTGAAGATAATGAGCACTAGCTTCACGATCATATAAAAATCTGAATTTTTTATATGGTGTAGCAGAAGTTTATAGGATAAAACCTGCAAAATTTCAAAGTGGGTCAACGACTCTTTACGCGAGTAATTAATTCGTGAAATCAAGATATTTATCCCACGCCATATACGAATTCTGGGCTGGCGCAACTTTGAAACAGAAATTCGTATCTTTCACGATCAGATACGATCAATATTAAAACTGTTAAATTTTCAGAAAACTATCACGATTACATAAGTTCCATAAAAAATGGGGGTTGACGAACCTTTTGACATACAATTATCGATTTTAAGGAAATTTTTCGCGTGGGTCGGATAATGAGCGGTCCGACTCTCTCTTGTTTCATGCGTGCCCCTCGCTCACCGCGCTCACCCGCGCCCACGTTTTCGCTTATTCCCCGCCACCTTGTGCTCATACATCCTTAATGGACAGGCATCAAGACTAGATCGCCGACCATTATGCCCAATGGAGGCTGAGTTTTCTATTGCTTTTTGTGATTTTCAAAATTTTTATAGAGAACCTTTAAGACATATTTTGTCTTTTAGAACATATTTAATAAACTTAATTGATAATAGCTCTAGCTACGCTAGAATTTTCGATCACAGGTCGGTTGTAAAAACGAGCAAACACTCGATTTCGACGTCCAGCCTGCAGCTTTACGAATCGCCTCGATATCCACACCTCTACGATATGCTGCTGAAGTAGCAGCGTGTCTTGTACTATGTGATCCGAAAACGGTAACATCAATTCCACTTTCGGTCATAACACTTTTCAACCATCTACTAATCGTTTGTGTCGACGCGACTCGATGCGGTTTTTTGAACGTTAACAATAAAAGGTCCTCGTTATGAGGCCGTATTGGTTCCGAGCGCTTGATATAATGATCTAACACCGTTGCCACACACAATCTTGGTTGATCATGGAAAACCGGCAGTTCTAACAATGGCTGATTTCTTCCCGGTCCGGACGTTTTTATACGATCTACTATCTTGATTCTAATTTCTGTTTCCGTTTTCTTAATATTGCTTATTCGTATCTTGGAAAGAGTTTGAAGTCTTTGGGCTGTGACTAGCGCTAATAACATGACTAGTTTTTTCCCTAGTAACTCGAAAGACAACGATTCATGAGACCAAAGTGTTTTCAGATAATCCAACACTGGCTCAGGGTCCCAGATCTCATCGTATTTCGATGATTGAGGACGTAGGTGAGCCACACCCCGAAAAAAACCTCTTGAAAATAGAATGTTGTCCGATATCTTGCATAACTATTAATGCCAGAGCTGAACGGTGCGAGTTCAATGTTCCGTACGTATTTACGTATCGTAAGGAACTAGTCAAAAACTTAAGAGCACTTCCGACGGGTGCTTCAAACGGACTGATCTTCTTTTCTTGACAAAACCTCCACCATAAATCCAACGGTTTTCGATACTGCTTGATCGTTCCCTCCGACAACGATGCCATCATTACGGATATGGATTCTTGAGGAACGCCCTTCAACTCAAACGCTTTCCTGATAATTTCCCGGCAACCAGGGAAAGTGACTCCCACAGTGGATGATGTTGCCTATAATTATCAATTAACAAATCATTTTCAGGTGAGAAGTGAATTGGCTCGGTTACGAGTAATTTTCGAAATAAGGGATACCATGACTGAGTAGGCCAGAAAGATACGATTAAAACGCCTTCTGATTTATCAGAAATTATTTTTCGAATCGGGGAGCGCAGTGGCTCAGTAGGTGAGGCTCGGGGTTCACACGCAGCGGACCCGGGCTCGAGCCCCACGGCCGACCCCAATGGAAAAATTTATTCTATGTGTTAAATCTGCAATCCCGGTGGTTCGGATCCCACCAAAAAATGCCCAAAAACACCTTTCTGCGATGGGTGGGTGGTCGGGGTACGCGGCTCTGGAGGACTCCCGTAGCGGTTCTTATCGCTCGGAAGGTGGCCGCTTAGCCGTGCACTGACTTACCCACTGAATCGCGGCAAAGGAGGAACCTTCTTAGGGCGCCTCGGGAGACCACGCTTGAGTTTACTCGCGCGGCCACCAGGGGAGAACTAAGAAGGGTCCGCCCTGTATCAACGGAAGGTTTTCTGCAGTTTCCCTCCGTTCTAGGCGAATGCGATACAGGGCCGATGCAGGGTGAGAAGGAAGCGATGCGGCTGCAGCCGGACGATCGCGAAGAGGGAGGGGAAAGGAATAAAGGGAAACAGGTTGGCGGCTTAAAGGGGAAGGACCCCAAAGCGACGAAGCAATATAAAAAAAATATATATATTTTTCGAATCGTCCTCAAGATCATGGCAAACGGAAACACGTAGAAATAAAAGCTCGTCCATGACATGGTAAACGCAGAGATGAGCAGGGAGATCTCCAACGCTCGCATTTTCGTGGTACCTGCGATTTTGGAGCGTCGACGTGACACCTAGGCGGTCAAACGCCGAACTGGTCTCATCGCGTGAGATCGACTTGAAGTTATGCGCGTTGAATTGAGCGGTTCCCAACCGCACGGATTCGTCAGAGATCATTTCGCGTTTCGCTGTCACGAATCCAATCCTTGCTGCCTGACGAGAAAATTTTTCCTGAGTTGATTTTTTTTCAGCTTATATGCATTAATTAATAAAAATGTGTAAACTGGAACGTGTTTTTTCCTAAATTGACCGAATTTGGATCCAAATTGTCAAATATTCCTAAGCGAGCTCGATGAGCATGTTCTTTCAATGTTCGAAATAAATCAGAATTTTTGTTTAGTTGAGTGGATATCGTGGACGGCTGGAGCTCTGAAGAAACGGGGTTCGAGCCCGACCCTCTTTTTTTTTTTCTTTACAAGTGTGTTCAATTTGTTTTCAATAATCATGCCTCTGTTCTTTTTTCGCATGCGTGTTTAAACACTCGTAAAAAAAAAAATTCACGGTACTACACGAACGAAAGCGTGAAAAAACGGAACGGGTGCAATTTCGGAAACCCGAAACCTCCGATCCTACTGAAATTTTATACGGACGTTCTTTTTGACAAGATGAAACTACCCATAAAAAGATTTTTGGCAACTCGTAGTCGTTTTCGAGATAGCGAATTATAAAGTCTGGTTTTTTTTATACGCTCTTATATCTATATCTATCGACTATGTTCTTATTATATCTATATATATATATATAACGCGTTTCGTTTTTGTTCGGATCTTCGCTGGCCCGCTAGTCCGCTAGTCGCTCTCATCGAGAGACTCGGTAGAGTCTCGGGACAAGTACATTTCCCGCCGGCTCGACGAAGTATCTATTCCCGAGCCAACTCCGTCCACGCGCATTGCCTACCTTTGTCATGCATTGTAGAACAAATTAATGGATAATCATAATTTCTAATAATAGTTTCATTACATAATTCGATAACGATCTACCGATTAATATCAGAATTAATTAAATCGGTCGACACGTTATCGAGTTTCATGACTTTCACAATTTCATTGGGTCACTTTTATCTCACTTATCGTCTCCTCATCGAGTATGTCACGCAAGGCGAGTTTCTATGGCCCGTGTCACGCAAGGCGCGTTTATATGTACGAGGCACACGGAGCGGCGAATGGATCCGCACTGCCAAACTTAGCCGCGTGGCGGCAGCATCATAGATTGCGCCTTTTGGCGGAGCTTTTGAATCTTTTTAATCGAAATAAACATTTGTATTAAAAAATGAGTTCTCCTCAAGAGAAAATATTACGAAATCAATTCAAAATAATACAATATTTTACCTAAATTAAAACACTAGTTGATAATTGAATTGAATTAACCCATTATGCGTAATTGTTGTGTTTCGTTGTGTACAAGAGAGGGAATTTTTTCATTTCCAAAAGACGATAAACGTTGGAGTCACGATAATTGGTATCACTCGGACACCAGAATTCTGGATCGAGATATAATTACTGATGCATGATGTATCTAATAATTGAAAATTATCACTGTCATCGTAGAAGAACAATCGAAAAGAAACAAATATTACATTATTATTTTAGAAATTTTCGTGATGCTATTTGCGAGATTATACTTTTATTTATGTACCTAAAATTATATTTTTAATATCGCGTACCTTTTTTTATCAAATAATGTATTTTTTTCAAGTAAACATATCTCTAAAAATATAGATCGCAGAAAAAAAATGATCCGAGGTAAAAGTCATAGTTTTTCATCACCTTTTCAATTAAATCGGTATCATAATTTTATCGTCCTTGTAAACTAGATTTTTTTACGAAAATGTAAAAAATGTTCTTTTTCTTCGAAAAACACTATTTTTATTTTGCTGCCGAATTTACTCAACCTTCGGGCATGTGTGTAGATTTAGTAGAAAAATCGCCAGAATCGGAACGTCAACCCTTCTGGCTTAAAAAAAACGATGCAGGTGTTACAAAAACTTGTTTATTTACGGGAGAGAGCGTTGATCTGTTCAAGAAGGATAAAACGATGCTAGTCGAAAACTTGTATTACAGAGCTATTGTTTCGCAAAAGAGTTCCATAATATCAATGATATTCGAGAGACAAAAGTTGTAGACATTACCCAATGATTCCAAGTATTGGGAGCGATTTCTCCATCCTTATAGATACGAAACAATATGAATTATTCGTCAAACTGTTTTTTTCAAGGATATGGAATGTATGTATTCAGTGCCAACACAAAATAATCGATAGGTTTTTAGGAATAAAACATTTTCAGCAGGGTAATTCTCAGTTTTATATAATTTCACATGATTAGTTTTTTTTTTTTAGTCCAGAACCCCTGGCGGTCCTATTCTGGAGATTTTTTTTTTCTACCGAATCTACACATGTGCCCAAAGGCTGAGTAAATTTTGCAGCAAAATAAAAGTGGTATTTCTTGAAGAAAAAAAATGTAACTTTTTCATTGAAAAATTTAGTTTACAAGGATGATAAAATTTTGACATGGATTTCATTGAACAGATTATGAAAACTACATCCTTTACATAGAATACTTTTTTTCTGCGACCTATATTTTTCGAGATATTTCTACTTGAAAAAATATAGTATTTCTAAAACGGTTATTGAAAAATCTGAAATAATTCAGATTATGGAATGGTCGAAATTTGGCATACAGGTTATTTAATATGTTATCCGAACATCCGTGCAATTTAAACAAGCTTAACCATCCCGAACCCGAGATATTTTCACTCAAAGTTGGCTTGATTTACACGTAACATATGTGCCATGCATGCACGAAGAGTTAGTTATTAATTCTACCGTCAAAACTAAAAATAAGAAGGTGATGAAAAAAGAGAAGAAGCTAGAAAGGGATGTCACGAATAATGTGAAAAAAAATTCAGGAAGATATACGATTTAGTTTTTGAGACATTGTACGTGAAAGAGGTACGTCTATGAGCCTTGTTTCATATGCGTGCTTGCTCATCGCACTTCGCCGTGCCTACGCTCCCGCTTATTCCCCGCCGCCGGTCGCGGAGGTACTACCTTGACTAGTTTTACAAACTGGCAAAGTTTCGAAAATTTCGGGGAGAGTCGCAAAAAAGTGGCTTGTATGGTGGAGAATGCTTCATATATAAGTAGAGAAACAGTACCGGTTCTACACCAAGATCCCTACCCCGACATTTACCGACATTTTTTAGCTCAGACATGAACCACTTAGCCGAGACATGAACCCGGGAGGGGTGGGGGCTGATTTTGATGGTGGCATTCGAAAGTTGCTATCTCTAACAACTGGAGGGCACCTAATCTCTTATGGGTCGATACATTGGGAGGGGGTGGGGTGGGGGGGGGGGCTAGCTTTGAGGGTGGTATTGGAATGCCGCTATCTCTGGAAGCGGTGGTGCGCCTAATTTTTCAAGGCGGCATTTGATTGATGATTATCAGTTAGACTGGCGTCTCTGCAGGGGGGGGGGGGGGGGGCTAGTTTTGAGGGTGGTATTAGAATGCCGCTATTTCTGGCAGCTGCAGTGCAGCTTGTCTCTCGTGCTGGCATTGGAATGTTGTTATCTCTAACAAGTAAATAGTGCGTCGGAGCGTTGGACCTTTCAACCACACACGACGACGCTACCCTCCTGGGCCAGTGCGTCTGTTTGTCGCAACTTTATCGCCGGTCATAAATCATATCTGGTCGTGTGCTAAGGGTCAGACCGCAGTCTGGAAAAGGCCGAACATAAGGTCATAAAATCTTAGAGGCGCCTATGATCCGGCTGGTCCTCAGCACCCGAAGGAAAAGGGTTGAAAATATCCCTAACAGGTATTCTTCTGACCACATTTATATAAGCGTTTCCCTATCACTGACTGGTGCATGAGCAGATGTAGCGCAGGGTGTTGCGACAGATCTTTTTTCAAACCGCGATGAAATTGGGACGAAGAGCAGATTGAAAATATGGAAAAGCACGTTCGATTCGATACTCGAGTGCAAATGCATGTGATGTATGCATAGGATTATGCGTACAGAGCCGCTCGCCGAGGCCGGTGGGAAGAAGTTGCACGTGATCGTGAGCGATTTAGATTAAGAATTAAAAAATGCGGCAAACTGATTCAATCTGTATTGATGGAGAAAAAATTTAACGGAAAATGCAATACACGCTTGCGCCTGCGCATTGTTTAAAAAGAAGCAGTGAGCTAGCACCAAGATGGGAAGAAATCTCTAACAAGTAAATAGTGCGTCGGAGCGTTGGACCTTTCAACCACACACGACGACGCTACCCTCCCGGGCCAGTGCGTCTGTTTGTCGCAACCTTATCGTTGGTCATAAATCATATCTGGTCGTGTGCCAAGGGATAGACCGCAGTCTGGAAAAGGCCAAACATAAAATCTTAGAGGCGCCTATGATAGTGTCTCGCCGGTCCTCGGCACCCGAAGGAAAATATCCCTAACAGGTATTCTTCTGACCGAGTTTATATAAGCATTTCCCTATCGCACTGACTGGTGCGTGAGCAGATGTAGCGCAGAGAGCTGCGGCAGATCTTTTTTCAAACCGCGATGAAATTGGGATGAAGAGGAGATTGAAAATATGGAAAAGCACGTTCGATTCGATACTTGAGCTCAAATTCACATGATGTATGCATGTGATTATGCGTACAGAGCCGCTCGCCGAGGCTGGTGGGAAGAGGTTGCACGTGATCGTGAGCGATTTAGATTAAGAATTGAAAAATGCGGCAAACTGATTGAATCTGTATTGAGGGAGAAAAAAAATTTAACGGAAAATGGTATACTGATATGCGCCTTCGACGTGTTTCGACCTGTTTCGAGCCCTCCCATTACCTTCGAGAGCGGATGATGCCATCTTGCATGTCTGAACACGCTTGAGCCTGCACAGTATTTACATATTGTGACAAACCGCCGGAAAATGAGGCTGTGATGTTCATGGAATGCCGCTATGACGCGCTTAGTCGCTTTCTTATATATATAGATATATAGATATATAGATATATAGATATATAGATATATAGATATATAGATAGCATAGATGGAGAAAGAAAAGCGTTCAAGTGTCCCTAACGGGTATTCTTCTGGCTGATATATATAAGCGTTTCCCCATCACTAGCTCACATTTTCTCCCGTGCATTCAAACAAATATTATCGGCCGGAAAAAAGAAAAAAAAAAAAAATGGATGCGCAAATGTGTAAAAGGACTGTCGCGCTTATGGAGGAGGCATTTTCCATAATTAGGAGAAAATCTAGACCAGCTTCAGTGCAAAAGTGGATAAAGTTCAGTGATAAACATGTGAAGATTTTGGGCAAAGTGTTACGTGCAAACGTTCCGACAATAGGTGAAAAAATTCGTATTCAGACAACAATAGCGACATTGATGTCGCTGAGTGAAAAGCTGAAAAAATGTGGTGCTGGTGCTGTGAAAAGTGACAAGGTGCGGTGGAGGGACATGGACACTGCGTTTAAGAAAAGAATTAGGACTGGAGTGGTTATCAATCTACAGCACAAAGATGTACAAAGTTTTCTTGACGACGCGAGACCTCTGATAATCTCGAAAATAACCGCGGTTTTGAGCAAAGCAGGAAACTTAAAAGTTAACGTTATTCTAGCCTGCCGTTTTCACATCACCAAACTCGATGAAATAATGGAAGATAATAAATTCTTTAATACGCAGAATCAAGCTATTCTACCCTCGACAGACATGGAAGAGTGGTTCAGGGTACATGTAAAGGATAAATTGTTGGTGAAAATTGAGGAGTTTACGGAAAAGGAATCCGGCTGGTCTCTCTCTTCCATAATTAACTTAGTCGTCAATATGAACAAATACATGCCTTTGCGTGGTGGACTATCTACGTATACAAGTCTACCAAAAAAAAATTCAATTAAAACGTGCAGTCGTCAATATTATAAATGATGACCCTTATTGTTTCTTATGGTCTGTGACGGCAGCCCTTTACCCTGCAGCTGAAAATTGTGAGCGAAAATCGTCGTACCCGCCGTTCAGTGAAGTGCTTCAGTACACTGGGCTCAATTTTCCTATGAGTCTAAAGGACGTACCGAAATTTGAAAAAATGAATGGTTTGTCAATTAACGTATATGGCATAGAAGATCATCGTCGTGGAAAGCTTGAAATATTGCCAGTATATTTGAGCGCTCAAAGGTCCGATAGACCTACTATACACCTACTCATGCAGGAAGCTGCGAGCGAAGAAGAAGAAGAAGAAGAAGAAGAAGGAGAAGAAGAAGAAGGAGAAGAAGAAGGAAAAGAAGACAGCCATCCGGTGCATCACTTTTCATGGATAAAAAATATTTCTCGGCTGGTCAGCTCGCAAATTTCAAAAAATGCACATCATACTTGGCTCTGCGACAGGTGTTTGTGTCATTTCAAAACAGAAAATTCGCTAATAAAACACACAGATGACTGTGTAAAAATCAGTAAATGTCGAACGGTCTTTCCGGAGGGTGAGGACAGAATATTAAAATTCAAAAATTTCAAATACAAAGAAGATGTTCCATTCGTCGTGTATGCCGATCTCGAGTGCTTATTAGAGCCAATAACATCGGTACAGAAGAACACAATGGGATATCAAAACCATGTGCCCCACAGTATCGGTTATTATCTGCGCTGTAGTTATGATGATGCACTTTCCAAGTACAAATCATACCGTGGCAAAGACTGTATCCAGTGGTTTATGGCGGAGTTGAAAACCCTATCAAAATCGCTGCATTCACGTCTAACACATATCACACCGATGGAGATCCTGAACACGGCACAAAATCATCAATTCACAACGTCTACAACCTGCCACATTTGCGAGAAAGAATTTCTTCCAAGTGATCTAAAGGTTCGAGATCACTGCCATTTTTCGGGTCGTTATCGCGCTGCTGCACACCAAGATTGCAATTTAAATTTTAAGAACTCTCATGTAGTTCCCGTTGTATTCCACAATTTATCCGGATATGATTCTCATTTTTTAATAAGGTCATTAGCAACTGCATTCGAGGGCTCTTTATATCTATTACCTATAAACAAGGAAAAATATATTTCATTCTCGAAAAGTGTCAAGGGAACAGTTGTAAATTACAGATTTATCGATTCATTCCGATTTATGCCGAGTAGCATCGACAAATTAGCCTCATATTTAGACAGTAATAACAAATTAATTACACGCGCAAATTGTAATAGCGAGGCTGAATGCAAGCTATTGACACGAAAAGGTGTTTTCCCGTATGACTATGTTAATAGCTGGGATATCCTCGATGAGACCGAATTGCCCTCAAAAAAAGATTTTTTTTCCAAACTCAATAATACGGAGATTTCCGACAGCGAATATGCGCACGCGTCTAACGTTTGGAAAACATTCAAGATAAAAACCTTAGGTGAATATTCATAGCGCTTTCCACTGGTGCACCGAGTGCACACCGACTCAAGTTTTTCGGATGAGAGTAAGTGAGACACATATGTACTCAGTGCATCTCTGTCTCACTCACTCGCATGTAAAAATCTGCACTGAGTTCCCCAGTGGAAAGCGCTATAAGATTTATATTTAAAAACAGACGTTCTCCTTTTGGCTGACATTTTCGAAAATTTTCGACGAAATTGTTTGAATACGTATAATTTAGATCCGCTCCATTACTACACAGCCCCTGGTCTTTCATTCGATGCAATGCTCAAGTGCACGCAAATTGAACTCGAACTCCTCACTGACGTGGATATGTTACTTTTTATTGAAAAAGGCATCCGAGGCGGAGTCGCGCAATGTACCAACAGGTATGCGAAAGCAAACAATCGATTCATGGAAACGAATTTCGATCCAAACACCGCCGAGTCATATCTGATGTACTATGATGTCAATAACTTATACGGTGCAGCTATGAGTGAATCATTACCATGCAGCTCATTCGAATGGGCGGAAAATTTTATTGAAAATATTGAAAATATTCCCGAAGACTCGCCGATCGGGTATATACTCGAGGTTGATTTAGAATATCCCAAGGAGCTGCACGAATCTCATAAAGACTTACCGCTATGTCCAGAACAGGGATGGGCACCATCGAATGAAAAAGTATTTAAATACATCATTAAAATACAAAATGCTTTTCCACTCGTCATTTATTTCGGGTACGAGTGACGAATGAATTTCCACTTGCCATTCGTTTCGCGTTCGAGTGACGAGTGGTTTTTCATTCTGTATTTAATTCGCGATCGAGTGACGAGTGGATTCCCACTCGTCATTTATTTCGGGTACGAGTGGCGAATGAATTTCCACTCGCCATTCGTTTCGCGTTCGAGTAACGAGTGGTTTTTCATTCTGTATTTACTTCGCGACCGAGTGACGAATGGATTCCCACTCGTTGTTTACATCCGAACTGAGTGGAGAGTGGGGGAACCATTCGAACGCCGTCTTCGGTTCGAGTGGAAAAACACTCGTTATTTGTTTACTTTCAGATCCGAATGAATTTCCACTCGACAAATTTTTCGAAAAAGATGGATTCTTGAATCAATAATTCCTTTAAATTAAAATGAATTTCCACTCGATATTCGGTTCAAATACGAGTGGAAATTTATTGACGTGATGCAGTGAGAATAAGATAGATAGATAGATAGATACACAGACAGAGAGACAGAGAGAGATTCAGAGAGAATGAGAGAGAATGAGAGAGATTGAGAGAGAATAAGAGAGAATGAGAGAGAATGAGAAAGAGTAAGAGAGATTGAGAGAGAATGAGAGAGATTGAGAGAGAATAAGAGAGAATGAGAGAGAATGAGAGAGATTAAGAGAGAATAAGAGAGATTGAGAGAGAATAAGAGAGATTGAGAGAGATTGAGAGAGAATGAGAGAGATTAAGTGAGAATAAGAGAGATTGGGAGAGAATAAGAGAGATTGAGAGATAATGAGAGAGAATGAGAGAGATTGAGAGTGAATAAGAGAGATTGAGAGAGAATGAGAGAGATAGAGAGAGCATGAGAGAGAATGAGAGAGATTAGGAGTGAATAAGAGAGATTGAGAGAGAATGAGAGAGATAGAGAGAGAATGAGAGAGATTGAGAGAGAATAAGAGAGATTGAGAGAGAATGAGAGAGATTGCGAGAGAATGAGAGAGATTGAGAGAGAATAAGAGAGATTGAGAGAGAATGAGAGATATTGCGAGAGATTGAGAGAGATTGAGAGTGAATGAGAGAGATTGAGAGAGAATAAAAGACATTGAGAGAGATTGAGAGAGAATGAGAGAGATTGAGAGAGAATAAGAGAGAATAATAGAGAATGAGAGAGATTGAGAGAGAATAAGAGAGAATAATAGAGATTGAGAGAGATTGAGAGAGACTGGGAGAGATTGAGAGAGAATAAAAGAGATTGAGAGAGATTGAGAGAGAATAAGAGAGAATGAGAGAGAATAAGAGAGATTGAGAGAGAATGAGAGAGATTGCGAGAGAATGAGAGAGATTGAGAGAGAATGAGAGAGATTGAGAGAGAATGAGAGAGATTGCGAGAGAATGAGAGAGATTGAGAGAGAATGAGAGAGATTGAGAGAGAATGAGAGAGATTGAGAGAGAATAAAAGAGATTGAGAGAGATTGAGAGAGAATAAGAGAGAATGAGAGAGATTGAGAGAGAATAAGAGAGAATGAGAGAGAATGAGAGAGATTAAGAGAGAATAAGAGAGATTGAGAGAGAATAAGAGAGATTGAGAGAGATTGAGAGAGAATGAGAGAGATTAAGTGAGAATAAGAGAGATTGGGAGAGAATAAGAGAGATTGAGAGAGAATGAGAGAGAATGAGAGAGATTGAGAGTGAATAAGAGAGATTGAGAGAGAATGAGAGAGATAGAGAGAGAATGAGAGAGAATGAGAAAGATTGAGAGAGAATAAGAGAGAATGAGAGAGATTGAGAGAGAATAAGAGAGATTGAGAGAGAATAAAGAGATTGAGAAAGATTGAGAGAGAATGAGAGAGAATAAGAGAGATTGAGAGAGATTGAGAGAGAATGAGAGAGAATGAGAGAGATTAAGAGAGATTGAGAGAGAATAAGAGAGAATAAGAGAGATTGAGAGAGAATGAGAGAGATTGAGAGAGAATAAAAGAGATTGTGGGAGAATGAGAGAGATTGCGAGAGAATGAGAGAGATTAAGTGAGAATAAGAGAGATTGGGAGAGAATAAGAGAGATTGAGAGAGAATGAGAGAGAATGAGAGAGATTGAGAGTGAATAAGAGAGATTGAGAGAGAATGAGAGAGATAGAGAGAGAATGAGAGAGAATGAGAAAGATTGAGAGAGAATAAGAGAGAATGAGAGAGATTGAGAGAGAATAAGAGAGATTGAGAGAGAATAAAGAGATTGAGAAAGATTGAGAGAGAATGAGAGACATTGAGAGAGAATAAGAGAGAATGAGAGAGACTGAGAGATAATGAGAGAGAATGAGAGAGATTGAGAGTGAATAAGAGAGATTGAGAGAGAATGAGAGAGATAGAGAGAGCATGAGAGAGAATGAGAGAGATTAGGAGTGAATAAGAGAGATTGAGAGAGAATGAGAGAGATAGAGAGAGAATGAGAGAGATTGAGAGAGAATAAGAGAGATTGAGAGAGAATGAGAGAGATTGCGAGAGAATGAGAGAGATTGAGAGAGAATAAGAGAGATTGAGAGAGAATGAGAGATATTGCGAGAGATTGAGAGAGATTGAGAGTGAATGAGAGAGATTGAGAGAGAATAAAAGACATTGAGAGAGATTGAGAGAGAATGAGAGAGATTGAGAGAGAATAAGAGAGAATAATAGAGAATGAGAGAGATTGAGAGAGAATAAGAGAGAATAATAGAGATTGAGAGAGATTGAGAGAGACTGGGAGAGATTGAGAGAGAATAAAAGAGATTGAGAGAGATTGAGAGAGAATAAGAGAGAATGAGAGAGAATAAGAGAGATTGAGAGAGAATGAGAGAGATTGCGAGAGAATGAGAGAGATTGAGAGAGAATGAGAGAGATTGCGAGAGAATGAGAGAGATTGAGAGAGAATGAGAGAGATTGAGAGAGAATGAGAGAGATTGAGAGAGAATAAAAGAGATTGAGAGAGATTGAGAGAGAATAAGAGAGAATGAGAGAGATTGAGAGAGAATAAGAGAGAATGAGAGAGAATGAGAGAGATTAAGAGAGATTGAGAGAGAATAAGAGAGAATAAGAGAGATTGAGAGAGAATGAGAGAGAATGAGAGAGATTAAGTGAGAATAAGAGAGATTGGGAGAGAATAAGAGAGATTGAGAGAGAATGAGAGAGAATGAGAGAGATTGAGAGTGAATAAGAGAGATTGAGAGAGAATGAGAGAGATAGAGAGAGAATGAGAGAGAATGAGAAAGATTGAGAGAGAATAAGAGAGAATGAGAGAGATTGAGAGAGAATAAGAGAGATTGAGAGAGAATAAAGAGATTGAGAAAGATTGAGAGAGAATGAGAGAGAATAAGAGAGATTGAGAGAGATTGAGAGAGAATGAGAGAGAATGAGAGAGATTAAGAGAGATTGAGAGAGAATAAGAGAGAATAAGAGAGATTGAGAGAGAATGAGAGAGATTGAGAGAGAATAAAAGAGATTGTGGGAGAATGAGAGAGATTGCGAGAGAATGAGAGAGATTAAGTGAGAATAAGAGAGATTGGGAGAGAATAAGAGAGATTGAGAGAGAATGAGAGAGAATGAGAGAGATTGAGAGTGAATAAGAGAGATTGAGAGAGAATGAGAGAGATAGAGAGAGAATGAGAGAGAATGAGAAAGATTGAGAGAGAATAAGAGAGAATGAGAGAGATTGAGAGAGAATAAGAGAGATTGAGAGAGAATAAAGAGATTGAGAAAGATTGAGAGAGAATGAGAGACATTGAGAGAGAATAAGAGAGAATGAGAGAGACTGAGAGAGAATAAGAGAGATTGAGAGAGATTGAGAGAGAATGAGAGAGATTGAGAGAGAATGAGAGAGATTGAGAGAGAATAAAAGAGATTGAGAGAGATTGAGAGAGAATGAGAGAGATTGAGAGAGAATAAGAGAGAATGAGAGAGATTGAGAGAGAATAAAAGAGATTGAGAGAGATTGAGAGAGAATGAGAGAGATTGAGAGAGAATAAGAGAGAATGAGAGATATTGAGAGAGAATAAGAGAGATTGAGAGAGATTGAGAGAGAATGAGAGAGAATGAGAGAGATTAAGAGAGATTGAGAGAGAATAAGAGAGATTGAGAGAGAATAAAGAGATTGAGAAAGATTGAGAGAGAATGAGAGAGATTGAGAGAGAATAAGAGAGAATGAGAGAGACTGAGAGAGAATAAGAGAGATTGAGAGAGATTGAGAGAGAATGAGAGAGATTGAGAGAGAATAAAAGAGATTGAGAGAGATTGAGAGAGAATGAGAGAGATTGAGAGAGAATAAGAGAGAATGAGAGAGATTGAGAGAGAATAAAAGAGATTGAGAGAGATTGAGAGAGAATGAGAGAGATTGAGAGAGAATAAGAGAGAATGAGAGATATTGAGAGAGAATAAGAGAGATTGAGAGAGATTGAGAGAGAATGAGAGAGATTAAGAGAGATTGAGAGAGAATAAGAGAGAATAAGAGAGATTGAGAGAGAATGAGAGAGATTGAGAGAGAATAAAAGAGATTGAGAGAGAATGAGAGAGATTGAGAGAGAATAAAAGAGATTGAGAGAGATTGAGAGAGAATAAGAGAGAATGAGAGAGATTGAGAGAGAATAAGAGAGAATGAGAGAGAATGAGAGAGATTGCGAGAGAATGAGAGAGATTGAGAGAGAATGAGAGAGAATAAGAGAGATTGAGAGAGATTGAGAGAGAATGAGAGAGAATGAGAGAGATTAAGAGAGATTGAGAGAGAATAAGAGAGAATAAGAGAGATTGAGAGAGAATGAGAGAGATTGAGAGAGAATAAAAGAGATTGTGGGAGAATGAGAGAGATTGCGAGAGAATGAGAGAGATTAAGTGAGAATAAGAGAGATTGGGAGAGAATAAGAGAGATTGAGAGAGAATGAGAGAGAATGAGAGAGATTGAGAGTGAATAAGAGAGATTGAGAGAGAATGAGAGAGATAGAGAGAGAATGAGAGAGAATGAGAAAGATTGAGAGAGAATAAGAGAGAATGAGAGAGATTGAGAGAGAATAAGAGAGATTGAGAGAGAATAAAGAGATTGAGAAAGATTGAGAGAGAATGAGAGAGATTGAGAGAGAATAAAAGAGATTGAGAGAGATTGAGAGAGAATAAGAGAGAATGAGAGAGATTGAGAGAGAATAAGAGAGAATGAGAGAGAATGAGAGAGATTGCGAGAGAATGAGAGAGATTGAGAGAGAATGAGAGAGAATAAGAGAGATTGAGAGAGATTGAGAGAGAATGAGAGAGAATGAGAGAGATTAAGAGAGATTGAGAGAGAATAAGAGAGAATAAGAGAGATTGAGAGAGAATGAGAGAGATTGAGAGAGAATAAAAGAGATTGTGGGAGAATGAGAGAGATTGCGAGAGAATGAGAGAGATTAAGTGAGAATAAGAGAGATTGGGAGAGAATAAGAGAGATTGAGAGAGAATGAGAGAGAATGAGAGAGATTGAGAGTGAATAAGAGAGATTGAGAGAGAATGAGAGAGATAGAGAGAGAATGAGAGAGAATGAGAAAGATTGAGAGAGAATAAGAGAGAATGAGAGAGATTGAGAGAGAATAAGAGAGATTGAGAGAGAATAAAGAGATTGAGAAAGATTGAGAGAGAATGAGAGAGATTGAGAGAGAATAAGAGAGAATGAGAGAGACTGAGAGAGAATAAGAGAGATTGTGAGAGAATGAGAGAGATTGCGAGAGAATGAGAGAGATTGAGAGAGATTGAGAGAGATTGAGCGAGAATGAGAGAGATTGAGAGAGGATGAAAGATAATGAGAGAGAATGAAAGAGAGAGAGAGAGAGAGATTAAGAGAGAAAGAGATTGAGGGAGAGAGAAAGCTTGAGAGAGAGAGAGAGAGAGAGAGAGAGCTGTATTTTTTTTTATTGATTGATTTATTTAATTGAGCGCAATTTAGCCTTTGGCTACTGCATACAAGTACGCAAAAAATACATTTTTATTACCTAAAGCTAACATCGACTCCCTTGTTTTTCAATACAATTTCTTCTGCCTTTACATATTCTTTCTCTACTTTTATTGCACCTCTTCGTCTTGTATTATATGTATGTCCTGCACCTACTAATTGCACTTCGCTACTCAAATACCTCGGTAACATTTCATTTTTAACTTTATTTAAAAAAACACAAACATTAAAATTTATCCTCTGTCTTATATTTAGGAAGTACACCGCATTCAACATATCATTTATTCTTGTGTACCGATCACAGCGTATAATTGCTCGCATTGCACGATGTTGCGTTTTCTGTAGTATATCCATCCAGTATTCGTTAATATTTAATAAAAGTGTACTACAGTAATCAAAATGCGGCGCCACCATGGTTTTGTATGTGGTTACTAATGTATTAATTGACACATATTTATTTATTCGATACACGAAGTTCAAATTTTTCGCCACTGTTTGACCACGAATGCGGCATATAGCTATCAAATTTAAAGTTGTCATCTATTATTATACCTGAGTCCTTTATTTCATCTACTTCTTTTATCTTTACATTTTTTATTTAAATTTAAGAGAGAGAGAGAGAATGAATGAATGAATGAATAAATAGTCGTTTATTTAGCATTCTCCGCTATTTCAGATATTGCGCTTTGCGCTACATTCTATGCTGTCACATAACATTTAACCTTTTACATGGTTCTTTTTACATTCGTGCATTTTTATATTTGGATTGGTATAATGTATATGTATTCACACTTGTTTTTAGTGATTTTACATTTGTATTCCTATTTGTATATTTATATATTTACATCTACTAACTCCATCTTTATTTTACTCTCTGCGCTCAATTATCCATTTCGCTACTTTTCTCTCAAATTCTCCTCTTAAATTCTCTTAGAAAAGAGAGAGAGAGAGTTTTTACTTATTATGAAATCGTTGTATTCGTTTTTTTATAAAATTCCGCTTACTACTATTAAACTATTGTTTACTCGAATACATTATTTCTAAACTTATTACTTATAGACAAAAATAGTAGTTATTTTCCGAATAATCGATTATAAAATTCAGTACGGTACGTCTGAACATATTTAAAGGTCGTGTTAATATAGAGCCGTTCAGAGTGGAGTTGCCTATTTTTCGGTCGTTTTCAGGTATCTTATCAGGAATTTTTGTACAGAAAATGTGTGTATCTGACGCAATGAAACTGCGTGAATATGTTTATTGATATCATTACACAATGCAGGAAGTTTGTTGTCACACAATATTGAATCCTTCACTCCACATGTCTGAAAAAAAATCCATGCATATTTGTTATCAGAAGACTCGTCTCAATCGTCCGGACTACGGGCAACGTTAAAATTTGTAAAATATCATTTGTGGAGAAATAATAAGTTTTACAAAAAAATGACAAACTTGAGTGTTTCCAAAATTGTGCCACTACTTTATAAAAGAAAAAGAAAAGAAATGATTAAAGTTGAGACGATAGAGAACAGTTGTCTGATTACAAATATGCCTGGATTTTTTATTCCGATCATTAGAACAGTTGCAATCGTGGTCCAAGTCGTAAAGCAGTAGTCGTACAGCGCAGCTTGCACCACTTTGAGGATTCGTTATTGTTTGACAAAAAAATTCCTGCAGTATGTAATGATACCAATAAACATATTCGTGCAGTTTTATTGCGAGAGATACACAAATTATCTTTACAAAAATTCCTGATAATACACCTGAACAGTACCAAAAAATAGGCGACTCTACCTTTATATAATTGTTATTAGCTTCTTTATCCTCTATATTGTTATTTTGAGTGAAAGGTTGGGATAGCGCGATCGGATATTCATAGGATCCGCCACATAAGCCCAACAATGGATATCTCATTCTGAAATAAATATACATAAAAAATATATATTGTGTACACATACAGCCGATTTTAGTTCCTATTTTATTCTTCTACAATTTCTTATACCTTTTTGGCACGCACCCCTAAATGTTCTTGTTTTCTCCACATCTTTGAAAGAACTATTTCGTAGTTTGCCTCTGGTTGCATTTGGATCGAAGGGTTTGACTTTTGATTGTGATTGAAGTTGAATAGCCACACTTGCCTGATATACGAAAATGGAATCATTGCAACGTAATTCAGAGAAAGCTTTCTCACAATCACGACAAAAAATAACAGCCATTATGTTAATTTACTTACTTTGCATGACTGGTGTAAATATTTATATGAACATGGCATGTTCAAATAATAAACCTGTCAGTAGTTCATGATGTTCTAATTAGCTACAAATCGTTCAAGAATCATTAACAAGTTCAGGCTTAAATCTCGTCGTCTGTCTTCAATCTCGAACATTTGAATGTCGTTTCGGGCCAGCTTCTACGAGATTATATGAGGTTACAATTCCTTCTTCCTCGTTTTTGCTTCAGATTCTCATATTTTTGCTACAACAGTCCAAGCGGATGTAACAATTATTCAGACCATTCATTTTACGTTTTTTTTTTTTATATTGGAAAGATTCACATTTAGATTACCTCAACTCACGAATGTCGTACTTGTATTTCGGATTCCATTAACGAGTCAGTTAACTTCGATACAAGTGTTCCTTTCTCTTCAAAGGGAACCAAATAATTTGCAGTTGTCCTTGGTGAAGAAAGGAATGAAACCGGCGAGTGTTTTAAGGGCTGTGCCATTGAGAGTCATTATGTAAGGCATGGTTTCTAGTGGATGTTGCTTTACAGCTGAACAAGGAAGAGGGAGTTGTAGGCTGACGTAGGAGATGTTCAGTTAAAACAAGTTATGATTTCTGTGATTATGGAAAGGCTCTTGTTCGTTAAAATATACATTTAATTAATTGACGTTTCGGCCCTGATCGGGGTTCTCCCTGCTTATAGGCTAATTTAAACATTGACTTTAAATCGATTTACCCATTATAACCGAGTTGCTTAATTGTTGTATATAAATGGCACGTTTATTTGCAAAATCATATATTATTTTTATAAATATACACGCGGATATGCAATATAATGAGTGATGAAGTGTTGTGTACTACACGTTTGTTAATCGATTTTCATGAACTATTTGAAAGTGGCACCACGAGTAGAATGCATTCTTATTTTATGATCGCGAACAAAATTAGAATTTTATTTTTATGTTGTTACTTTAAATAATAATATTTCTGTTAAACAATTTTATTTTATCGTATAAATTGTAATTCACGAGATAACTCTCATGTTACACGGAGAGAATTCTATACTGATTTTCGAAAGAAGCTTCACCAATTTTTGGCATGGGGAATACCAAGGGAAAAACAGACTTCAATTCAGTTTTCTTTTCTTCGAGACCATACCAAACATTAACGTTATTATACGCAGAACAGACCTGAGTGCCTTTCCTATTTTTGTCTTACTCACACAGCATGTGCCATCGCAGGCATGCGTGAAGGGTTGTAGTGGTGGGGAGAACAGACTTGGGATAGAGTGTGCTGAATGTTTGATTTCGCATGGTGGCGTTAAAGTCTTCCACTCTCTTATTATTATTTTATAGTACTAACGATTTGTAATGTTTTACCTTCTAAATTGGAATGGTTCGGAACTAAATATTGGACTTTCAAATTCTGCTTATTATAACGTTTTAGCCAGTTAAATATGTGTGTTGTGAAGATTATTTACAATGAAGAAGAACCGCATAACCGAATGTCTTTTTCCATAATATATCTTAGTCGTAATATATTTTACAAAATTATGCACTAGAAAATGGTATGGTCCCAATCTAAAATGTAACGCGTTCTCACCCAGTTAATTGCTTAGATGTACTCATTGTTGCGACAAATTGAGTCTGTTCCTTCATTGGTATAAAAACATACTAGTTTTCGGTACAAAATTCTCCCCGTGTAGTATCTTCTTTGGTCTCAGATTCAAACTTTGATAAGCATACAGTTTCAATGGAAATACATTTTTCATAATTTTTCCCTCTCGTATCCACTTATTTATTATATACTTAAGCACTCTGAGTTCATAGGAAACAGATGTGGACGCGAGAGAAATTTCGATAATAATGCCTACGGCGGAACTAGTAAAAAATACTGAGAACGTACTGACGGTAGTAGACGTGCGGTCGGTATACGGCTCTGGCGATCTCCCAAGTTAAGCAGTATTGGCCGAGGCCACTACTTGGATGGGTGATCGCTTAGCCGTGCACTGGCTTAGCGCCGACTACCGAGTGGAACGCAGTTTTACTGAGCTTTCGATAGTAACATATCGGAAACTTAGTAAAAATAAGGCCGTCTGTACCGGCATGGGTTTCCTGCAGCTATCCCATGTCCACGGCGAATGCGATACAGTATAGCTAAAAAAAAAGCTGCGGATGCTACGGGGAAGTTAGATTAGCTTAGCGAAGTGCGGGCACATAGACTGATAGCGAGATGCGGGCACTGCGGAGTGATAGGAGTGATTGATATGGGAAGGGTTAATACGTAAAACCCAGCAAGGGTATACGTTGGAACGCAACAAAAAATATTGAGAATGTGTTTGACATTATCTTAGTGGCCTTGGCAAGAAAAAATATGCTTCTAGTATAATTTGAGCCTATAATACATCATCAATATAATCATTGTTTTATCAGGCTCAATCTTAATTCCATAAATCGGTATTGTGATAATACTATGCTGTGGAATAATGACATAGTATTGTTTACACATCCATTTATGTTATTAACACTGAAACTAATAAATGCTGAAAAGTTACCATTACTATCAGTACAGCGGTTAATATCAGTTAAGGAGGTTGGTCACCTAACGCATAATGATAAGAATTGGTTCAAATTTAATGAGGATACTCGCGAATAGGTATAACGACTCTGTGCAAAATTTCAAGTCATTCCTCTGCATAGTTTCCCTGTAATTAATTGTTGAAGTTGTACTCTTATACATGGGCGACCATAGCTAAATCGAGCTAAATCGTACATATCTCATGAAATACTTCATAACAACGTTAAAAATGATAATCATCACATCTTTGGCAAGAAGTTCGCAAAGAGCGAAATACTTCATGTACATAGTTATTAAGAAATTCTAAAAATACAACATCTTTTCGTTTTTTTACAATTTATGCTCGGGAACTTGTGACGCGGACCTCTCTATCGCACGCTGCCCGCCTGGCGACCCGCGCACAAGCGGGCATTCACCGATTTTCCCTTCCCGCACGGCGGTGACCATCCTCCTTAAGGCAATCGTCTCGTTGTTCCAAAATCCAACTTTTAAATATGGTTTTTTTTTGTACCGCTGCTTTAATTATGTCTTGACCCTCCAAAAGTTTCGTAAGGGTTGACCGACCGTAGCAGGCTGGAATCCAACTCTTTAAATATTATTACTTTTACGCGATTATCAACGGGAATAAAGACTAGTCGCAACTTTCCCCGTATTCTTCCCCACAACGAGACGATTACCTTAAGCCCCATAAGATTGTAGCGAATTCGAAGCGAGTATTGCGCCTTTGTTTTGTGGCGGGGTGGCACTGGAATGCCTTCATAATTATTAAAATCCTTAGAGTTACGTATTTAGCTACCAACCGACATGGTATTGCATTTACTACGAAATCGAATGAAACGTACCCAACATTATTCGGAGATTTCCAAAAAATCGTGACCAGTCCATTGAACGCTTGTAACTCTAAAGATCGCGCCTTTGTTCGGTGGCGCAGTGGCAATAATTAAATGCCTTTACACGATTTGACCCTCGGAGATCAACTACATTTTTTCTGAGAATTCTACATTGGCAACCTTAAGTAGGAAATAACCGATGTAATTTATTTTCATAACAGTAAATACATAAGAAAAAATACGAACGATTGACAAAATTGATAGTTTTTTTTTAAACTTTTCCGTATTATGCTGCTGAAGCTGATTTCTGAGGGTCAAATAAAGCCTTTCTTTCATGGCTGATGACACTATATAGTTTGTGCAAATTCTCTGAAGCCCAATTTTTTTCTGTGCTTTATAAATGCTGCTAATTATAACATGATCAATATTCTACATACTAGAGATTATCAGAGGACTTAAGAGAGTTTAACCAACCAAAACTTATAGGTTGCACTGGAAAGTGTGATCACTTGATACGATAATTCATTGATGCTATTCCAATGTAAAATTATTGAAACTGTGAAGTTCTTATATAAGAAATAATTATGAACAAACTTTGCTATTAAGGACTAAGAAAGCTAAAAATAAATGTAAGAATTATTGCATCGAATCTATTCAATATATCAATCATAATTATTTTGTTTAGCTTCACAATAGAATAGAACCAATGCCGTACCTACGGGTCAGTACGTGGCGAAAATGCGCCGTTCGTATTTATTTTCTCTTATTTCTTTAGTAGGGAGCAAACGACACTTGAATTGCACTTGGCAAGTGTCCTCCTCTCAAAATTTTCGTCGGTTAAGCGATTATACCGAGGTAAATTC
Organism: Rhorus exstirpatorius; assembly: GCA_963564615.1. Classification (NCBI taxonomy): domain Eukaryota; kingdom Metazoa; phylum Arthropoda; class Insecta; order Hymenoptera; family Ichneumonidae; genus Rhorus; species Rhorus exstirpatorius. Next base: position 6,308,084 of record OY751317.1, on the reverse strand, counting down.
ATCATCGTTGCATACGAGAATAGTCTTTCGACTGGAGCCGATGACGGTAGTGGTGTGTTGTAGTAGACGAATAGATTTTTTAATCTTGGATACTGATCGATAATCGAAATATGTTCACTACATGGGTCAACCATGAATTTTCGCAATTCCAATTCGGTTTCAGAAGATTCAAGAGGCCCGCTCATTGAATCATCTTCCTCACCAAAATCGAAAAAGTCGTCGTGAAAACGAGATTCTTGACGATCGCATGATTGTTGCAACGAGGTAATATTTGAAAAATCTTTCACAGCTTTTAAAACAGCTGCATTCACGGTCGCCTGTGCGGTTTCAGACAAACATCTGAGCCACCGTGTTTTGAACGGAGGCATTAAAACTGCCGCGACAGCCGCGAATATCCCATTTCCTTCAACTTCGAAAAATTCATGGAAGCGGGTTTCAACGTTAACGATTAAGCCGTTGACAATTGGCTGGCAATGTTCCAAACTATTGGACTTTTGAATCTGCTCCAACTTACGGCGTAAAGAGACAAGACTTGGCGAAAGATAACCGTAAAAACAGTTATTTTCACCCTGGAGCTTATCTATAGTTACCGATACAGGTCTCAAGCACGTCAGGTACTCAGCAATAAATTGAAAATCGCACTCTCTCAAGGGGTTCGTTATACCGAGAACCTGATTAGCTCGGCCAACTTTCTCCCGCAGATCATGAATTTGTTGCAGTGACGAAAACAGCGAATTCCATCGTACTGCTACGGGTCTCGAAAGAGACTGACCCAATATACCTGTCAATATCTCTCGTTGTTTAGGGGAACGAAGTACTTTCCACAAGCAATGACACCGTGACATCACTTGGTTGAAAGAAGTCGTTAAGCATTTGGACGCTTTCATAGATTTTAAAACATCCGTAGTGGCTATCAAATTCAGCGTATGGCTAGCACACCTGAAATGTCGTGGCAAACCGCTGAAAACACTCACGTACTCTTCGGAATCATCGGGCACGGAATATTCATTTTCAGCCAGCACGGCATCGTCGTCGTTGTCAGACAGTTCACTGTTAGAATCCGAATCGTCGGCCTCTGTTGATGCTGGCACTTCGATTTCATCTTAAGAAATAACGGAGTTTGCAATTATTATACGGACCCTCGGTAAATGAAAGAAATATTATTATGTGCGAACGTGTTACGTACCATCGATTCTAATGTCTGTCGAGATGTTAATTCCGAACTCTCGGAATGCTTTCGCAAAATTGCTTGCATTATCTGTGACAGTGGCAACAATTTTGCTTGGATCTAGACCGAATGAAATGTGGATTTGTTCCAACAATTCAGCTATTCGGTCGTGTGTATGTGAACCGGGGAATCTTCGGCAAGCAATAGCAGCGGAGTGCCTATCCCATTTGCGTGGATCAATCTAGAAAGATGTGAACTGTTTATTTCCGTGGTAAATTCTGATATTCCAAAACCATAATGTGCATCAAATCTTACCCAATGCACGGTCACGCCAAGAAACCGACGATTATTAGCTGTCCAGATATCAGCTGTCGTGCAAACGTACATCGCATTTTTTGCCAATGTATTGCGGATGTTTTCGACGTGCTTGTCAAATACTTGCCGCATTCGGCGTTCTAGAGTGCGACGCGACATATGTTTTAACGGTTGCTTTTTTGCTTCTATACCCATGTCTGAGAAAAAAATAAAAAAATTATGACGTATTTTGTTGGAATCTGATGACAAAGCACGGGAATAAATGATTTAATTTCACTTACCGTCGAATATTTTTCGGAAGGACTGCATCTCAACGGTACAAAATGGCGCCATGCTTTGTAATACATAATCCGCAACGTTCGTTTCAAACGTCGACTGCGAAAATTTGCAGACAGCATTCTTGGTTCGCCCTCCGATTCCGCCTTCTTCAACCAATTTCGCGCGTTTTTGTCGTTTATATTCGGCGAAATCCGTTTCAAATATATCGGAATGTTTTCTCTGCAAAATCAGTAATAATGAACATTCGGCATAGCTCATACAATACTTCGTACTATTGTTTATAAATTTATATATATATTATATATATTTCAAAATTCTCATATACTGATTTTCGAACCTACTTAATACGCCATACACTGTGCTCAGCGTCCTTAAAAGATATTTTTTAATGACCAAGCGCCACGACGCCACCGCGTCTCTTTATATACGCATGTATATTAGGGTGCCTCATTTTAAAACTTTTTTTAAGGAGCTACTCGAAAAATTTGTGACAAAAATTGAAAAAACAATTGTCGTAAAACCTGGAGAAGGTAGGAAAATATTTAGAGGTCGCTACCAATTATTCAAATATTTTTTATTCATTTTTATGTGTACGCCTTACGGACTTATATCTGGACAGGCTGCGACCCTCACCCTCTTTTATTTTTTCAAATTTTGTTTCCTTATTGAGTAGACTCAAAGAAGAACTAGCGATTTTTTTTTGGATTTTATTCTCGAGTGGTTTGAACTCCGGGAATTTTTGAAAATCCTACATTTGAAGTGACCGGAAAAGGTTCACGCCTCTGTATCTCCGGTTCTGCTGGTCGTATTGAAAGAATAAAACATATAAAATTGATTCGGAATGAAACTTAGTTTTCGGCAAAAAATATATTGAGGATGATAATCTTTTTCTTTTCAACGGTGATCGCGTCGTCTAAATATCAAAAACCGAATTACCGTCGGGTACACCATCATTGATTTTTCTGAAAAAGTTCTCAAGAATTGTTCGTAAAAAAGCAAACATTTTCATGTACGACTGATCGTGGATCTGGATTCCTTCAATTTTTTTATTGATTTAAAAAAAGAAAAATTGAAACATACAATCTCTGATTTTTTCAATTTTTTTTCCTTATTTAGTAGACTCTAAGAAACACTTGTGATTTTTTTTGGATTTCATTCTCAAGTGGTTTTGGCACCACGGATTTTTGAAAATTCTAGATTAAATTTAGGATTATCCTATCCTAAATGTAGGATTTACAAAAATTCGCGGAGCCAAAATCACTTGGAAATGAAATTTAAAAAAAATCACAAGTGTTTCTTAGAGTCTACTAAATAAGGAAAAAAAAATCGAAGGAATCCAAAATCCACGATCAGTTGTACATGAAAATGTTTGCTTTTTTACGAACAATTTTTGAGAACTTTTTCAGAAAAATCAATCATGGTATACCCGACGGCAATTTGGTTTTTGATGTTTAGACGACGAAATCACCGTTGAAAAAAAATATTATCATCCTCAATATATTTTTTGCCGAAAACTACGTCTCATTCCGAATCAATTGCATGTTTTATTCTTTCAATACGACCAACAGAACCGGAGATACAGGGGCGTGAACCTTTTCCGGTCATTTCAAATGTAGAATTTTCAAAAATTCTCGGAGTTCAAACCACTCGAGAATAAAATCCAAAAAAAAAATCGCCAGTTTTTCTTTGAGTCTACTCAATAAGGAAACAAAATTTGAACAAATAAAAGAGGGTGAGGGTCGCAGCCTGTCCAGATATAAGTCCGTAAGGTGTACACATAAAAATGAATAAAAATATTTGAATAATTGGTAGCGACCTCTAAATATTTTCCTACCTCCTCCAGGTTTTACGACAATTGTTTTTTCAATTTTTGTCACAAATTTTTCGAGTAGCACCTTAAAAAAAAAGTTAAAATATGAGCCACCCTAACATACACCAATGGAAATGTATATCGGTGACATATATGCACAAAATATGTGTGAAATATATTCTATATTAGGTGACATATTCGACCCAAAAAGTTGTATAATTCATATATATTGTGCGTATATATGTGATAAATATATGGCACGTATATGGTTAATATACATGTATATAAAATAAATATATTTTCAATATGAATTCTTCATAGCTCCAGTGTAAATAACATGTATACGAAATGGAAAAAAGATATACGATGGCTATATGGCGCGTACATGACCCATGTACATTTTTACACAATGAATATATCCCAAACATGAATGATTTACGGTCCTGACATAAACTTAGATTATATTGGTTATTATGGATGGTAGGTGGACAGTTTCTATATGTTCAATAGATACGGTTATAAAGCCAATATATGTTAAATATAATTTCTTTATCGTTCCACTGTAAATGACATGCATACGAAATCCAGAATAATATGTACGATGGGTATATGGCACATACATGATCTATAAACATTTTTTATGGTAAATATATTCCATATAGATACTTGAAATTCTTGATGTAAATCTTACACATATGCAGTATACGGTGTGTATATAACAAATGCATGTATGATATGCATTTATTTACAGGACGTATATTTTAAATATAAATGTATGTACTTATTTTCTCTCATTCTCTCTCTTAATTTCTCTTGTTCCATCTGAATATCAATCATTCTTTCTTATTCTCACTCATTCTCCATTATTTCATCTCATTCTCTCTTATTATATCTTCATCTGCGTTATTCTCTCTCATTCTTTCTCATTCTCACTTATTTTCTCTTCTTTTCTCTTATTCTCTCTCTATTTCTCTTATTGCATCTCAATCTCTCCCATTTTCCGTTGTTCTATCTGGTTCCCTCTTTCTTTATTATTCTCACTCTTCTAGTTCCTTATTTTCTTTTATTCTATCTCTATCCGTTTCATTCTCTCTCATTTTACCTTATTCCATCTCAAACACTCTCATTCTCACATATTTTTTTCTCATTCTGTCTTATTCTCACTTACAAGGAAGGTATCCCAGGTCGATCTATCCGATCTTGATCTAATTCATATTTGTTGTAGTACATCGAAAACTAAGCGACACGTATTTTTTTTTAATCTGCCATTTTAAACACTTCAAGGGGGTGAAACCATCCTCCAAAGTAAGGCATTTCAAGGCGCGATTTCGCAGTTTCACCCACAAGAACATAATATTTTTTAACCAATCCAACTGGAAGAGTTTTCTCATAATGAGAAACGAAAAATGTAATTTTCTGGATTGGGGAAAAAAAAATTAGGGGGCGAGCCACCCCTAAATATTATTACATTCGTGCCAAAAATGGTCAAATTTAAGTCTAACAATCTGAAAAAAATTTATATTGCGTATGATCACGAAAGAATATTGAATTTTTTTTGGATCTTCCCGAAAAAAAATATTGGCCGGGGTAACTGACTACCCCTGAATGCTGTATATCTTGCGTGCATGCGAAAAATGGCCACATTCGAGTCTAAAAATCTGAAACAAATGTATATTGCGCATACACGCAAGATAAACAGCGTTCAAGGGTAGTTACCCCGGCCAATATTTTTTTTCGGTAACATCCAAAAAAAAGTCAATATTCTTTCGTGTTCATACGCAATACACATTTTTTTCAGATTTTTAGACTTGAATTTGACCATTTTTCGCATACACGCAAGATCAACAGCGTTCAAGGGTAGTTACCCCGGCCAATATTATTTATTCGGGAAAACCCAAAAACACGTAAATTTTCTTGTGTGTTCATACATACGTACTATATATTTGTTTCAGATTTTTTTTACTTGAATTCGACCGTTTTTGGCATAAATGTAATATTATTTACGGGTGGCTCATCCCCTTATTTTTTTTTTCAATCGAGAAAATTACATTTTTCATTTCTCATTATGAGAAAACTTTTCCAGTTGGATTGGTTAAAAAATATTATGTTCTTGTGGGTGAAACTGCCAAATCGTCTCTTGACATGCCTCACTTTGGAGGGTGGTTTCACCCCCTTCAAGTGTTTAATGGCAGATAAAAAAAAAGACGTGTCGCTTAGTTTTCGAAGTACACTAGGACCTCGATTTAATGGCCAGTGGCGGGACCGGCTCCGCATCGCACCTTGTTAAATCGAGGTAGCGTATGCCTGCCCATGCTGTATCTGCGCATCGGCACTCCGTGCTACGGGCCTGATCGGGGAGACTTTAAGCGTCCCCCACCATCTGCCACCACGCGAAAAACCGATCGATAAATGCGACATGGTGGGGACTGTCTATTAAATCGAGGGCCATTAAATCGAGGTCCTAGTGTACTACAACATACATGAATTAGATCAAAATCAGAGAGATTGATCTGGGATACCTTCCTTGTCAGTCGCTCTCATTCTCTCTCATGTATCTCTATCTGTCTCATTCTCTCTCGTTTTCCCTTGCACTATCGCGATCTCTCTCATTCTCTCTTATCCTCACTCAGTCTCTTCGAATCTTTTTTATTCTATCTCTATCTGTCTCATTCTGTCCCATTTTCCCTCATTCTATCTCGATCATTTTTATTGTCACTCGTTCTCTCTCTTTCTTGTTTATTCTTTTTGATTTTTCCTTATTTTATCCCTATCCCTCCTATTTCTCTTCGTGATTATTTTGTTGTTTTTCAAGAGAAATGAAAAAAAATCACTGAGGAAATAAACCTTACAATTAATTGTGGGTGTTTGAGGCTATATATATATATGTGGCATTCCATCCCAAGTGTATGAACCCGTGACCCTGACCCTCTTGGATTTGTTTCATTATTTTTTCTATGATTAGATTGAGTCCAAAGGGTACCTTCAAATTTTTTTAGATTTTTCCAAATAGCCGTTTTGGGAAAAAAATTTTTTTGCTAAAAAACACCTTTTTTCAAAAATATGAAAAAATTCCCAAAAATCAGTGATAATATGTAGAATATTCTAAGCAATCACCCGGAGTAGGAAGATTTTTTTTTTTGGAATTTTCGGAAATGTTTCGGCGTTAAAAGCGTGTAAAACACAGAGAAAAAAAAATCTCCCCACTTTGAGTGTTATGCTTAACATGTTCTACACATAATCACGGATTTTTGGAAATTTTTTTGTTTTGACGCGGCTATTTCGATAAATCTAAAAAAATTTGAAGGTACCCTTTAGACTCAATGTAATCATAGAAAAAAGTAATGAAACAAATCCGAGAGGGTCAGGGTCACGGGTTCATACACTTGGAAAAAAACCCCGAACGAAATATATTATATACATACCTTCAGGTGCTGAATAAAATTTGTAGACGAATGTATCGTTCCCTTTATTTTTGTAACAGGTGTGCACGTAGTACACGACCCTATAATCCGCCCGACCAATGACGAATTTTTTAAATCGACTTTAAAGTATTTGCCATCTAAGTGCGCTTTCTTATCGCATACTTCTTTAAGTCTATTAATTTCGTCGTCATTGGCGTCAACGATTGATTCGTGTAGTGAATCATTCGATGTTGAGGGCCTTGCAGAATCTACGGCACTCCGATTTTGCCATGATGATGCCCGTACATCACCCGGTAAACTTTCACTTTCCGATAAGAACGGTATGTTCCGAATCACGTTCGAATTTCCCCGTGATAAAAGGTTCGTGGCGGAGGGTACTAATCTCTCATTGATCGATAAAGATTGTTCACTATCGGATTCAGTATCACATTCGGATACTTGTTCGCCCATATTCACGTGATTTTTTATGCGCGCACAAATTCGAATATTTTTGAAATCAAATATTTAACATTCACCTTGTCACTTCTCAGGCGTATCTCACAGGACTGATGGAAAAATCAGGCAGCGGTGATAAATGAAAGAAAGGCCACAGTAAGACTGTTGACACTCTTTGTTTCCTTCATGAAATATATACAGAATTACACACACACACACACGTGCGCGCGCTTTCGCATCTATTTATTTCTAGGCATTATGTTTGTAAGATTTAAAATTCATATGGGTCAATCAGTGCCGAGATGACCAATGATTTTCCCTCACCATGTTTGATCTGTATAAAAAAATTCTCTGCAATTTTCTTAACCATAAAATGGTCTGCTGAATTTTCTCATATTTTTTTGTTGTACCGTTGTTGATTTATGAATTTTCAAACCAACAATATGTCGACCGGTTTTTTAATTTCTCCAAAAATTCTTAAACATCTTATTTTCGATAATAAACATTCGACAACCGGTTCCAGTATGTTTATTATTAAAAAAACAAGATTTTTAAGAAGTTTTTCAAGATTTCAAAAAATATGAAAAGATTTCAACATTTAAAAATTCATAAATAAGAATTTGAGAATAAAATCCGAGATCGATCGAGACACTGTTTCAGAGATAGAACAACTGCAGAAATAATTTTGAAGCAGATAAAAAATGTGCGGGAAAATTCATTAGTCATGTTGGCGTGAAACGCCCCATGTGCACGATACATACGAAAAAAGGCACAAAAGAAAAATATTGTTATGAGTGATCGATAATCGATATATATATATTATGTATATACAAAAATAAAAAAAAAAGCATTTGACGTATCTATATACGTGTGTATGCGTGTGTGTGTATTTTGTATGGCTAAGCCGAAGCCCGAAGCAAAGCGAAGAAACTCTCCGGGAAAAAGTGGGGGTTGTGGATCGCCGCTACAGCAGGAGAAAAGTATAACGTTCAGTCGCAAAACATACGTGGACGAAGTCGAATCGGAATCGAAGATGGAACCGAACAATGGAAACGTAAGCATTCTAGACTTGCCTTTTCGAGTAGACTTTTTTTTACAAATTAATAATGAATAGTATACCATAGTAATCTGTTGATTTTCACTCCAAAATAAGTTCCTCATTTTCGAGGAGCACATTTTCGGAGTAAAATTCTACAAATAGTCTTCTAATTATCCTGCAGAGTTATTATTAATAATAAAAAAATTGTTCCAGATGAATCAACCACAGCCACCGGGAACGGAAAATTTTTTACCCAGGGGACAGGGTGTTTATCAGCCGTGGATAATAAATTATCCACGGTATAATGGACCACCCGGCCCCTGGGTACAAATTAATACACCGACGCCTAACAATGGCGGACCAACGAATAATGGTGGAGGGGGACCGCCGCAGCACGATTCGGCGAGCTCGAGCAGGCCGGTGACACCGCCGGCCGAATCGGTCAACGAGACCCACCGAACCGACAACAAAGGTAGATACTCAAATAAAAAATAAACATATACACTTCTGAAGTATATACAAATTATAATGACTCCGTAATACATATATTTTCTTTTACAGAGAAACAACGTCGAAAAAGAGGCGGGCGGTGGGCCAAGCAGCGCCGTCAGCGCGCAGCCGACCGGCAACAGGTTGCCATGTTTATAAGGGATTTGGCGCTCGGACAGCGACGGCGCGAATGAAAAATAAAAAAAATAAAAAAAAAAAAAAAAAAAATTCATAACATAAATCGTACACACTATACATATTACACATTACACATACATATTACACATTACATATTCATAATAATTATATACTAACAACGTTAAAAATAAAAAAATAAATTTTGAATATAAATCTGAATGGAATTTGCTGTCTCTCTCTCACTCTCTCTCTCTCTCGCTCTCTCTCTCTCTTCCTCTCTCTTAATCTCTCCCAATTTCTCTCATTCTCTCTCATTCTCTCTCAATCTCTCTTATTCTCTCTTATTCTCTCTCAATCTCTCTCATTCTCTCTTATTCTCTCTCATTTTCTCTCATTCTCTCGCAATCTCTCTCATTCTCTCTCAATCTCTCTTATTCTCTCTTAATCTCTCTCATTCTCTCTTATTCTCTCTCAATCTCTCTCATTCTCTCTCATTCTCTCTTATTTTCTCTCAATCTCTCTCATTCTCTCTCAAGCTCTCTTATTCTCTCTCAATCTCTCTCAATCTCTCTTATTCTCTCTCAATCTCTCTTATTCTCTCTCAATCTCTCTCATTCTCTCTTATTCTCTCTCAATCTCTCTCATTCTCTCTCATTCTCTCTCATTTTCTCTCAATCTCTCTCATTCTCTCTCAAGCTCTCTTATTCTCTCTCAATCTCTCTTATTCTCTTTTATTCTCTCTTTTTCTCTCTCATTCTCTCTTATTCTCTCTCAATCTCTCTCATTCTCTCTCAATCTCTCTCATTCTCTTTCAATCTCTCTCATTCTCTCTCAATCTCTCTTATTGTCTCTTAATCTCTCTCATTCTCTCTCATTCTCTCTCAATCTCTCTAATTCTCTCTCATTTTCTCTCAATCTCTCTCATTCTCTCTCATTCTCTGTCAATCTCTCTTAATCTCTTCCAATTTCTCGCATTCTCTCTTATTCTCTCTCATTCTCTCTCAATCTCTCTCATTCTCTCTCAATCTCTCTCATTCTCTCTCATTCTCTGTCAATCTCTCTTAATCTCTCCCAATTTCTCGCATTCTCTCTTATTCTCTCTCAATCTCTCTCATTCTCTCTCAATCTCTCTCACTCTCTCTGATTTTCTCTCATTCTCTCTCAATCTCTCTCATTCTCTCTCAATCTCTCTCATTCTCTCTCATTCTCTCTCATTCTCTCTTATTCTCTCTCAATCTCTCTTATTCTCTCTTATTCTCCCTTAATCCCTCTTATTCTCTCTCATGCTCTCTCAATCTCTCTCAATCTCTCTTATTTTCTCTCAATCTCTCTCATTCTCTCTTATTCTCTCTCAATCTCTCTCATTCTCTCTCAATCTCTCTCATTCTCTCTCATTCTCTCTCAATCTCTCTTATTCTCTCTTAATCTCTCTTATTCTCTCTTATTCTCTCTCAATCTCTCTCATTCTCTGTCAATCTCTCTCACTCTCTCTGATTCTCTCTCATTCTCTCTCAATCTCTCTCATTCTCTCTCAATCTCTCTTATTCTCTCTTATTCTCCCTTAATCCCTCTTATTCTCTCTCATGCTCTTTCAATCTCTCTCAATCTCTCTTATTCTCTCTCAATCTCTCTCATTCTCTCTTATTCTCTCTCAATCTCTCTCATTCTCTCGTATTCTCCCTTAATCCCTCTTATTCTCTCTCATGTTCTCTCAATCTCTCTCAATCTCTCTTATTCTCTCTCAATCTCTCTCATTCTCTCTCATTCTCTCTTAATCTCTCTCATTCTCTCTCAATCTCTCTCATTCTCTCTCAATCTCTCGCATTCTCTCTCAATCTCTCTTATTCTCTCTCAATCTCTCTTATTCTCTCTTAATCTCTCTCATTCTCTCTCATTCTTTCTTATTCTCTCTCAATCTCTCTCATTCTCTCTCAATCTCTCTCTCTCTGTCTCTCTGTCTATGTATCTATCTATCTATCTATCTTCTTCTCACTGCATCACGTCAATAAATTTCCACTCGTATTTGAACCGAATATCGAGTGGAAATTCATTTTAATTTAAAGGAATTATTGATTCAAGAATCCATCTTTTTCGAAAAATTTGGCGAGTGGAAATTCATTCGGATCTGAAAGTAAACAAATAACGAGTGTTTTTCCACTCGAACCGAAGACGGCGTTCGAATGGTTCCCCCACTCTCCACTCAGTTCGGATGTAAACAACGAGTGGGAATCCATTCGTCACTCGGTCGCGAAGTAAATACAGAATGAAAAACCACTCGTTACTCGAACGCGAAACGAATGGCGAGTGGAAATTCATTCGCCACTCGTACCCGAAATAAATGACGAGTCGGAATCCACTCGTCACTCGAACGCGAAACGAATGGCGAGTGGAAATTCATTCGCCACTCTTACCCAAAGTAAATGACGAGTGGAAATCCACTCTTCACTTAAATTTACAATAAATGAGGAATGAAAAACCATTCGTCATTTTTTTTTTTTTTAAGTTAATTTCGCCCATCCCTGGTCCAGAACACTATCGAGCCCCGCAATCTAAAAATTCAAAATTGATGACGACATTGCTACCGAAGGAAAAATACATTATTCACTATCGTAATCTACAGGAGTCTTTGAGATTAGGCTTAAAATTAACGAAAATTCATTGCGTGCTAAAATTCAAACAATCCCCTTGGTTGAAAAAATACATTGATCTCAATACGAATTTGAGAAAGCAGTCCAATAACGATTTCGAGAAAAATTTTTACAAACTAATGAATAACGCGGTGTTTGGGAAAACGATGGAAAATGTACGTAATCATCGTGAAGTAAAGCTCGTTACACGCTGGCATGGGCGATATGGCGCAAGAGCTCTCATCGCTCGAGCTACCTTTCATAGCTGCACCATATTCGACGACGATATGGTTATAATAGAATTGACTAAAGCTAAAGTAAAATTCAACAAACCGATATATGCTGGATTTTCAATTCTTGACCTGTCTAAAATCTATTTATACCGTTTTCATTATGACTATATGAAGATTACATTCGGCGAGCAAGCCAAATTATTGTACACAGATACGGACAGCCTAATCTATCACGTAACTACTCCAAATATCTACGAATCCATGAGACGTGACATACACCAATTTGATACATCCGATTACCCGACAAATAATCCCTATGGAATGCCTCTTGCAAATAAAAAAGTGTTGGGTCTTATGAAAGATGAAAATAATGGTAAAATTATGACCGAGTTTATAGGGCTTAGGGCAAAGTTATACTCGTATAAAGTACAAGGTAATGAGCTTGAAAATAAACGTGCAAAAGGCGTTAGAGGAGCGAGATTGAAAACCATCACGTTCGATGACTACAAAGAGTGCCTACTTCACTATAAAACTCTGATTAGGACGCAGCACATGATACGCAGCTCAAAACACGTTGTCGAGACGGTTAGGCAAAATAAAATAGCATTAAGCTGGAATGACGACAAAAGAGTTCTCTCCGCCGATACAACCGATACTCTACCTTGGGGTTATGAGCGCAATACGAAAGAATGTTTGTAGCTTAAAGTAAATCAAAAATGAAATAAACGTGTGGAGGTAAACTGTGAATGGTATGAAAACTATGAATATATTGTATATAAACTAATAAAATTGATGCGCTGGAGGAAAAATATATTAAAAAAAGATATATTGAAACCGACTTTTTCTTAATTAATATCCTGTCCAACAAAATAATCCTGTGAGAGATGGGATAGAAGGTGGCGATTGAAAAGATCAATAATGTTAATTTGTTGAAATATTTTATTACACATCAGATTTCCTTATCCAGCTATTGTGGGGGTTGTCGAAACCCAGCCATTTTACAAACATTTTATTTCCGCGCTTCTTCAATACTCGTTCAATCAGATAAATATCGGGATTTTCAACTCTAAGTGCTCTTGCTCATAACAACCATCGGTGATGGGTTCATCTTGATAATCTTTCAGACTGAACGTCACAGGGTTCGTATTTTTCCCTTGATGTATTGTAAATATTTCCGTTGTCCAGTTTGGAGAATAACCCTTGGCAAATATATTTTTGAATTTGCTTATCCCCACTTTGTCACCGCATCGAAATTTCGTCAACTTTTTTTTTTTTTTTCTTTTTTTTTTTTTCAACGGTTCTCGAGTCGTGAAAACGCGTTGTAATAGCTGCTTCTTATTCTCCGAGTTCACGTCTTTCGGCTTCATTTTAATTGTGCGATGTTATATCTGGAAATCTATTGTTATATCTGGAAATCAAATTTTTGAGAATATCGGTCCACTTGTAGCTTCCACGAAGATTAAATTGCATCCACATTTTATTTTTCAAGGTACGATTAAAACGCTCTCAAATTGATGCTTTCAAATTACTGTATGTCGAGTACATATGAATATTATACTTGTTCATGAGAGTTTGCAAGCTATTGATACGAAAAAATGTTTTCCCGCATGACTATGTCAATAGTTGGGGACGAGGGGCTATTCACTTTGATTTTGGGTGTACAGGAGGCTTCCAACTTCCAAAGACTTCCAAAAACTTCCGAAGATTTCGGAAGACTTCCGAAGAATTCCAAGCACCTCCTCAGACTTCTGAAGACTTTTAAAGACTTCCGAAGACTTCCGAAGACTTCCGAAGACTTCCAAAAACTTCCAAAGACTTTCAAAGACTTCTAAAGACTATCGATTGCGTATTATGAGGAATTCTTCGAAGACTTCCATAGACTCCCAGAGCCTCCAAAAGACTTACAGAGACTTCCGACGAATTCCAAGGACTTCCACAGACTTCTGAAGACTTTTAAAGAATTCCAAGGACTTCCACAGACTCCTGAAGACTTTTAAAGACTTCCGAAATGCCTTCGTGCTCACCCAAGGGGGGAGGGGGGGGGGGGCGGCATCATGATATTCTTTTAGCAATTTTTCTCGGTCTTCTTTGCTTAGGCAGGCGGCGCCTATGCTGAAGCCTTCTTCGTTCCTCTCGTGGCTGCTGAGCATCGGTGCTTGTCTGGAAAATCCAAAGCGTAATCTCCCTGCACCCCCCCCCCCCCTCCGAGATTACGCTTTGGATTTTCCAGACAAGCACCGATGCTCAGCAGCCACGAGAGGAACGAAGAAGGCTTCAGCATAGGCGCCGCCTGCCTAAGCAAAGAAGACCGAGAAAAATTGCTAAAAGAATATCATGATGCCGCCCCCCCCCCCTCCCCCCTTGGGTGAGCACGAAGGCATTTCGGAAGTCTTTAAAAGTCTTCAGGAGTCTGTGGAAGTCCTTGGAATTCTTTAAAAGTCTTCAGAAGTCTGTGGAAGTCCTTGGAATTCGTCGGAAGTCTCTGTAAGTCTTTTGGAGGCTCTGGGAGTCTATGGAAGTCTTCGAAGAATTCCTCATAATACGCAATCGATAGTCTTTAGAAGTCTTTGAAAGTCTTTGGAAGTTTTTGGAAGTCTTCGGAAGTCTTCGGAAGTCTTCGGAAGTCTTTAAAAGTCTTCAGAAGTCTGAGGAGGTGCTTGGAATTCTTCGGAAGTCTTCCGAAATCTTCGGAAGTTTTTGGAAGTCTTTGGAAGTTGGAAGCCTCCTGTACACCCAAAATCAAAGTGAATAGCCCCTCGTCCCCAACTATTGACATAGTCATGCGGGAAAACATTTTTTCGTATCAATAGCTTGCAAACTCTCATGAACAAGTATAATATTCATATGTACTCGACATACAGTAATTTGAAAGCATCAATTTGAGAGCGTTTTAATCGTACCTTGAAAAATAAAATGTGGATGCAATTTAATCTTCGTGGAAGCTACAAGTGGACCGATATTCTCAAAAATTTGATTTCCAGATATAACAATAGATTTCCAGATATAACATCGCACAATTAAAATGAAGCCGAAAGACGTGAACTCGGAGAATAAGAAGCAGCTATTACAACGCGTTTTCACGACTCGAGAACCGTTGAAAAAAAAAAAAAGAAAAAAAAAAAAAAAGTTGACGAAATTTCGATGCGGTGACAAAGTGGGGATAAGCAAATTCAAAAATATATTTGCCAAGGGTTATTCTCCAAACTGGACAACGGAAATATTTACAATACATCAAGGGAAAAATACGAACCCTGTGACGTTCAGTCTGAAAGATTATCAAGATGAACCCATCACCGATGGTTGTTATGAGCAAGAGCACTTAGAGTTGAAAATCCCGATATTTATCTGATTGAACGAGTATTGAAGAAGCGCGGAAATAAAATGTTTGTAAAATGGCTGGGTTTCGACAACCCCCACAATAGCTGGATAAGGAAATCTGATGTGTAATAAAATATTTCAACAAATTAACATTATTGATCTTTTCAATCGCCACCTTCTATCCCATCTCTCACAGGATTATTTTGTTGGACAGGATATTAATTAAGAAAAAGTCGGTTTCAATATATCTTTTTTTAATATATTTTTCCTCCAGCGCATCAATTTTATTAGTTTATATACAATATATTCATAGTTTTCATACCATTCACAGTTTACCTCCACACGTTTATTTCATTTTTGATTTACTTTAAGCTACAAACATTCTTTCGTATTGCGCTCATAACCCCAAGGTAGAGTATCGGTTGTATCGGCGGAGAGAACTCTTTTGTCGTCATTCCAGCTTAATGCTATTTTATTTTGCCTAACCGTCTCGACAACGTGTTTTGAGCTGCGTATCATGTGCTGCGTCCTAATCAGAGTTTTATAGTGAAGTAGGCACTCTTTGTAGTCATCGAACGTGATGGTTTTCAATCTCGCTCCTCTAACGCCTTTTGCACGTTTATTTTCAAGCTCATTACCTTGTACTTTATACGAGTATAACTTTGCCCTAAGCCCTATAAACTCGGTCATAATTTTACCATTATTTTCATCTTTCATAAGACCCAACACTTTTTTATTTGCAAGAGGCATTCCATAGGGATTATTTGTCGGGTAATCGGATGTATCAAATTGGTGTATGTCACGTCTCATGGATTCGTAGATATTTGGAGTAGTTACGTGATAGATTAGGCTGTCCGTATCTGTGTACAATAATTTGGCTTGCTCGCCGAATGTAATCTTCATATAGTCATAATGAAAACGGTATAAATAGATTTTAGACAGGTCAAGAATTGAAAATCCAGCATATATCGGTTTGTTGAATTTTACTTTAGCTTTAGTCAATTCTATTATAACCATATCGTCGTCGAATATGGTGCAGCTATGAAAGGTAGCTCGAGCGATGAGAGCTCTTGCGCCATATCGCCCATGCCAGCGTGTAACGAGCTTTACTTCACGATGATTACGTACATTTTCCATCGTTTTCCCAAACACCGCGTTATTCATTAGTTTGTAAAAATTTTTCTCGAAATCGTTATTGGACTGCTTTCTCAAATTCGTATTGAGATCAATGTATTTTTTCAACCAAGGGGATTGTTTGAATTTTAGCACGCGATGAATTTTCGTTAATTTTAAGCCTAATCTCAAAGACTCCTGTAGATTACGATAGTGAATAATGTATTTTTCCTTCGGTAGCAATGTCGTCATCAATTTTGAATTTTTAGATTGCGGGGCTCGATAGTGTTCTGGACATAGCGGTAAGTCTTTATGAGATTCGTGCAGCTCCTTGGGATATTCTAAATCAACCTCGAGTATATACCCGATCGGCGAGTCTTCGGGAATATTTTCAATATTTTCAATAAAATTTTCCGCCCATTCGAATGAGCTGCATGGTAATGATTCACTCATAGCTGCACCGTATAAGTTATTGACATCATAGTACATCAGATATGACTCGGCGGTGTTTGGATCGAAATTCGTTTCCATGAATCGATTGTTTGCTTTCGCATACCTGTTGGTACATTGCGCGACTCCGCCTCGGATGCCTTTTTCAATAAAAAGTAACATATCCACGTCAGTGAGGAGTTCGAGTTCAATTTGCGTGCACTTGAGCATTGCATCGAATGAAAGACCAGGGGCTGTGTAGTAATGGAGCGGATCTAAATTATACGTATTCAAACAATTTCGTCGAAAATTTTCGAAAATGTCAGCCAAAAGGAGAACGTCTGTTTTTAAATATAAATCTGAATATTCACCTAAGGTTTTTATCTTGAATGTTTTCCAAACGTTAGACGCGTGCGCATATTCGCTGTCGGAAATCTCCGTATTATTGAGTTTGGAAAAAAAATCTTTTTTTGAGGGCAATTCGGTCTCATCGAGGATATCCCAGCTATTAACATAGTCATACGGGAAAACACCTTTTCGTGTCAATAGCTTGCATTCAGCCTCGCTATTACAATTTGCGCGTGTAATTAATTTGTTATTACTGTCTAAATATGAGGCTAATTTGTCGATGCTACTCGGCATAAATCGGAATGAATCGATAAATCTGTAATTTACAACTGTTCCCTTGACACTTTTCGAGAATGAAATATATTTTTCCTTGTTTATAGGTAATAGATATAAAGAGCCCTCGAATGCAGTTGCTAATGACCTTATTAAAAAATGAGAATCATATCCGGATAAATTGTGGAATACAACGGGAACTACATGAGAGTTCTTAAAATTTAAATTGCAATCTTGGTGTGCAGCAGCGCGATAACGACCCGAAAAATGGCAGTGATCTCGAACCTTTAGATCACTTGGAAGAAATTCTTTCTCGCAAATGTGGCAGGTTGTAGACGTTGTGAATTGATGATTTTGTGCCGTGTTCAGGATCTCCATCGGTGTGATATGTGTTAGACGTGAATGCAGCGATTTTGATAGGGTTTTCAACTCCGCCATAAACCACTGGATACAGTCTTTGCCACGGTATGATTTGTACTTGGAAAGTGCATCATCATAACTACAGCGCAGATAATAACCGATACTGTGGGGCACATGGTTTTGATATCCCATTGTGTTCTTCTGTACCGATGTTATTGGCTCTAATAAGCACTCGAGATCGGCATACACGACGAATGGAACATCTTCTTTGTATTTGAAATTTTTGAATTTTAATATTCTGTCCTCACCCTCCGGAAAGACCGTTCGACATTTACTGATTTTTACACAGTCATCTGTGTGTTTTATTAGCGAATTTTCTGTTTTGAAATGACACAAACACCTGTCGCAGAGCCAAGTATGATGTGCATTTTTTGAAATTTGCGAGCTGACCAGCCGAGAAATATTTTTTATCCATGAAAAGTGATGCACCGGATGGCTGTCTTCTTTTCCTTCTTCTTCTCCTTCTTCTTCTTCTCCTTCTTCTTCTTCTTCTTCTTCTTCTTCGCTCGCAGCTTCCTGCATGAGTAGGTGTATAGTAGGTCTATCGGACCTTTGAGCGCTCAAATATACTGGCAATATTTCAAGCTTTCCACGACGATGATCTTCTATGCCATATACGTTAATTGACAAACCATTCATTTTTTCAAATTTCGGTACGTCCTTTAGACTCATAGGAAAATTGAGCCCAGTGTACTGAAGCACTTCACTGAACGGCGGGTACGACGATTTTCGCTCACAATTTTCAGCTGCAGGGTAAAGGGCTGCCGTCACAGACCATAAGAAACAATAAGGGTCATCATTTATAATATTGACGACTGCACGTTTTAATTGAATTTTTTTTTGGTAGACTTGTATACGTAGATAGTCCACCACGCAAAGGCATGTATTTGTTCATATTGACGACTAAGTTAATTATGGAAGAGAGAGACCAGCCGGATTCCTTTTCCGTAAACTCCTCAATTTTCACCAACAATTTATCCTTTACATGTACCCTGAACCACTCTTCCATGTCTGTCGAGGGTAGAATAGCTTGATTCTGCGTATTAAAGAATTTATTATCTTCCATTATTTCATCGAGTTTGGTGATGTGAAAACGGCAGGCTAGAATAACGTTAACTTTTAAGTTTCCTGCTTTGCTCAAAACCGCGGTTATTTTCGAGATTATCAGAGGTCTCGCGTCGTCAAGAAAACTTTGTACATCTTTGTGCTGTAGATTGATAACCACTCCAGTCCTAATTCTTTTCTTAAACGCAGTGTCCATGTCCCTCCACCGCACCTTGTCACTTTTCACAGCACCAGCACCACATTTTTTCAGCTTTTCACTCAGCGACATCAATGTCGCTATTGTTGTCTGAATACGAATTTTTTCACCTATTGTCGGAACGTTTGCACGTAACACTTTGCCCAAAATCTTCACATGTTTATCACTGAACTTTATCCACTTTTGCACTGAAGCTGGTCTAGATTTTCTCCTAATTATGGAAAATGCCTCCTCCATAAGCGCGACAGTCCTTTTACACATTTGCGCATCCATTTTTTTTTTTTTTCTTTTTTCCGGCCGATAATATTTGTTTGAATGCACGGGAGAAAATGTGAGCTAGTGATGGGGAAACGCTTATATATATCAGCCAGAAGAATACCCGTTAGGGACACTTGAACGCTTTTCTTTCTCCATCTATGCTATCTATATATCTATATATCTATATATCTATATATCTATATATCTATATATCTATATATATAAGAAAGCGACTAAGCGCGTCATAGCGGCATTCCATGAACATCACAGCCTCATTTTCCGGCGGTTTGTCACAATATGTAAATACTGTGCAGGCTCAAGCGTGTTCAGACATGCAAGATGGCATCATCCGCTCTCGAAGGTAATGGGAGGGCTCGAAACAGGTCGAAACACGTCGAAGGCGCATATCAGTATACCATTTTCCGTTAAATTTTTTTTCTCCCTCAATACAGATTCAATCAGTTTGCCGCATTTTTCAATTCTTAATCTAAATCGCTCACGATCACGTGCAACCTCTTCCCACCAGCCTCGGCGAGCGGCTCTGTACGCATAATCACATGCATACATCATGTGAATTTGAGCTCAAGTATCGAATCGAACGTGCTTTTCCATATTTTCAATCTCCTCTTCATCCCAATTTCATCGCGGTTTGAAAAAAGATCTGCCGCAGCTCTCTGCGCTACATCTGCTCACGCACCAGTCAGTGCGATAGGGAAATGCTTATATAAACTCGGTCAGAAGAATACCTGTTAGGGATATTTTCCTTCGGGTGCCGAGGACCGGCGAGACACTATCATAGGCGCCTCTAAGATTTTATGTTTGGCCTTTTCCAGACTGCGGTCTAACCCTTGGCACACGACCAGATATGATTTATGACCAACGATAAGGTTGCGACAAACAGACGCACTGGCCCGGGAGGGTAGCGTCGTGTGTGGTTGAAAGGTCTAACGCTCTAGTCCGCTATTTACTTGTTAGAGATAACAATATTCCAATGCCAGCATGAGAGACAAGCTGCACTGCAGCTGTCAGAAATAGCGGCATTCTAATACCACCCTCAAAACTAGCCCCCCCCCCCCCCCCCTGCAGAGACGCCAGTCTAACTGATAATCGGCAATCAAATTCCACCATGAAAAATTAGGCGCACCACCGCTGCCAGAGATAGCGGCATTCCAATACCACCCTCAAAGCTAGCCCGCCCCCCCCCCCCCCCCCTCCCAATGTCTCGACCCATAAGAGATTAGGTGCCCTCCAGTTGTTAGAGACCCCCCCCCCCCGATCGACTCAGTGCATTCGGACTCTTAAAGATAGCCCCCCCCCCTCCCGGGTTCATGTCTCGGCTAAATGGTTCATGTCTGAGCTAAAAAATGTCGGTAAATGTCGGGGTAGGGATCTTGAGTTAGAACCGGCCCTGTTTCTCTACTTATATATATATATATACTAGGGGTGCGTAGGGCGCTACGCGCCCTCACTTAGGGCGCGCATTTAGGTTGTTTTAATGAGAAAAAGATTCTCGCGAAAGATCTAACAAAAAAAAAATTACTTTGAAAAAAGACGTGATATCACAATAAAAAACGCCTCCGGCGAAAAAAAATTGGACAAGTACATTTTAGGTATTTTTCCCCACACAAAAAGCATTGATATCATTATACGGCCAAGTCATCGTCACGATTGAAAATAATGATAAAATATGTTCCTACATTATACTCTCTTTCACTTACAATATACCAATTGTGAAAAATTGTCAAATAAATTCAAATCTCACGAAAAGTTATGACTTAAATTAAACCTTATATGGCGGGGGTTTCATCAACATGAACAACACCTCTAAACTACATCCTTAAAAAAGTTATGAAATAAATCAAATGTCAAAAATTAAAACACAAGAACGAAATATAAGTAGTACTTGGCGCTACTTTCATTTGATACATATATTTCGATGTCGAACCACGGTAGTGCCAAGTACTTATAGCGCTTTCCACTGGGGAACTCAGTGCAGATTTTTACATGCGAGTGAGTGAGACAAAGATGCACTGAGTACATATGTGTCTCACTTACTCTCATCCGAAAAACTTGAGTCGGTGCGCACTCGGTGCACCAGTGGAAAGCGCTATTACTTATATTTCGTTCTTGTGTTTTAATTTTTGACATTTGATTCATTTGATAACTTTTTTAAGGATGTAGTTTAGAGGTGTTGTTCATGTTGATGAAACTCCCGCCATATAAGGTTTAATTTAAGTCATAACTTTTCGTGAGATTTGAATTTATTTGACAATTTTTCACAATTGGTATATTGTAAGTGAAAGAGAGTACAGTCGAATTTGGTTATAAGCAATCCTTCGGGGCTGTAGGGGAAAAAAAAACGTCGAAGAGTCGTAAAATCTGGCTCCCCCACTACAGCGCATCAATGTAGCGTTCTTAATGTGTGTGAGTGCGTCGGTGAAATGCGCAATGCTGCCGGTTATAAGCAATTGGCTTGTGGTGGGGGACCGCGCTGAGCGGACTCGAAAAAAATCGGAGGGGAAATTGCTTATAACCAGATTGCTTATAACCAAATTCGACTGTATAATGTAGGAACATATTTTATCATTATTTTCAATCGTGACGATGACTTGGCCGTATAATGATATCAATGCTTTTTGTGTGGGGAAAAATACCTAAAATGTACTTGTCCAATTTTTTTTCGCCGGAGGCGTTTTTTATTGTGATATGTATATCTCTACACATTCGCGCACACACTTCCATATATCGATCGGTTTGGCGACTCTTGGGGAATATTCCATACTGCTTGTTGCCAAAGTTTTCTGTTTTCTCTCGAGCTCTCGGCTTGACGAAGAGTGGGGGCCCGGGAAAAAATAATCATAACTGATCATACATGATCATATATAACTAGTCATGTATGACTCATGCCAGAAAAGTGGCCATGTCTGATCATACCAAATTGTGTATGATCATACCAAATCGTGTATGATCATATCAAGTCATGTATGCACTGCAAATCCAAGTGTGTTAGTAGTAGTAATAGTTTATTTATTATTTATTAATTAGCTATTAGGAATGATCGATGAACGAGTTTAAAACTGTTATTCCATTATTTTCGAAAATCCTGTAAATTTTGAAAAAAAAAAAAGTCATTGACCGGGATTTGAACCCACGATCCTCCGCAGTAATCGAATTCAGCACTTTCGGTTCTTAAATAATCATTAAAAAAAAAATTAAAGCTTTTGAGAATTTTTTTTTTACGAGTGTTTCCGGCTTCGTGGTCCGGACGTTCTTCCGTCGAAATTAATTTTGAGCCTACCTGAGATTTCACCTGAGACCTACCTAACGACCTACCTAACGAGCGACACTCTACCACTACGCTATTGATTCCTTATGGATTTCTTGTATTTAAATGATATTAGTGTACGAGTTTTAATGAAAAAGCACTGTCACCGGGCTCGATAAAAAAGCGTGATATTTAGTAAAAAGGTTATATACGGTGAACAAATTTATTCAATTGTTAATTAACAAATGGATTTGTTTAATAATAATTGTTATTATGTAATATGGCTGGATAGAATCGCGTGATATTATTCAGTAAAAAGGTGATATGCAGTGAAAAAATTTATTCAATTGTTAATTAACAAATGGATTTGTTTAATAATGATTGTTATTATGTTGTTTAATAATAAATGTTGTTTAATAATAATTTTTATTATGTAATAATGATAATAATAATTGTAAAATGTCGCAAAATCTGTGATTTACCAATAAATGTGTTATTTTAACACGAATCATAAAGTGTGTAAATGTTTAATGCGGACCGTGCGTGTAAAGTTACACAGAAAATGCGTGTAAAAGTAGCATAACACGCATATGTGTGTTGCTTTAACACACATTATGCCATTTACACGTGTTATTTAAAAAATTACACATCTTTTGCGTGTAACATAACACACTTGAATTTGCAGTGTGGTCATATCAAGTTATGGATGATCATATCAAGTCGTGGATGATCATACCAAATCGTGTATGATCATGCCAAATGATCTATAAATGGTCAAAAACGGATGAATCTATATTTGTAAAAATAATTTTTTTTCCAGATTTTGATGGACTTCATGAGAAACATTTTATTTGGGGTCGGATTTTGAAAATGAAAGAGTGAATTCATCCGCTTTTGATTGTGAAATGTATATATGATCATATATGATCATATATGATCATATAATATGTTTTATATAATCCTAAACGATTGTATATGTTGTTATGCTGTACGGTCCATAAATATAAATTTATATACGATCCACATGTTCATCTATGATATATATGGTCATATATAATCAAACATGAATGTATGTATGACCATACATAATATCATATAAAATCGTATAGGATCATATATAACTTTATATGCAATTATATATGACCATACATAACATCATATATGAATATAGTTCCTATATAAATTCATGTATGTTTATATTAAGAGGCGCGGCAGAGCCTCGAGACAAGTACATTTCCTCCTATACCGACATGCCGAGAGGTACTACAGCCTCTTATACGCCACACATCGAGCTTATACACGGAAGTATATCTATATAACGAAACTTATTTTTCTAATTATCAATTAATTATACAGACTTCGGCAATGATATTAATACGAATATTTTTTATTTTTTTTTCTCTTTCGATTGGTACCCAAATGAATGCTGTAGCTATTGACATATGGCAGATATCGCATTTTATTTTTTATTTTCGACGTACAACGATCATCATTTTTTCGCTCCTCAAATTTTTCGCTCCGCAAATTTTTCGCTCCACTAATTTTTCGCACCACCAACATAACCACACTAACCGTCTTCAGTCCCGTGTCACGCTGAAAGGCCGAAAAGACGCGATACCGGCGCATCTTGAAAAAATATTTATTTCTAAATAAATATTTTTTTCATTCAATGTGGTTCTGTGTTAAAAAAGAAAAGTTTCGTCCAGGCTGATCGCACCATAATTTTTGGTGTCTAAGTTAATCGCGTCATAAATTTTTGGCGTCCAGGTCGATCGCTCCATATTTCTTCGTGTCTAGAGGTCAATCGCGTCGTAGTTTTAGGTGTCTAGGTCAATCGCGTCATAGTTATTGGAATCCAGGTTGATGGCACATTAGTTCTTGGCGTTCAGGTCGATCGCACCATTGTTCTTCGTGTCCAGGTCGATCGCACCATAGTTCTTGACGTCCAGGTCGATCGCGTCATAGTTCTTGGCGTCCAGGTTGACCAAGCCATAGTTATTGGTGCCTAAGTCAATCGCGTCATAGTTCTAGGGGTCCAGGTCGATCACGCAATAGTTCTCGATGTCAAGATTAATCGCGCCATAGTTCTTGGCGTCCAGGTCGATCGTGTCATAGTTCTTGGCGTCCAGGTCAATCGCACCATAGTTCTTCGCGTCCAGGTCGATCGCATCGTAGTTTTTGGCGTCCAGGTCGATCGCGTCATAGTTCTTGGCGTCCAGGTCGATCGCACCATAGTTCTTCGCGTCCAGGTCGATCGCATCGTAGTTTTTGGCGTCCAGGTCGATCGCGTCATAGTTCTTGGCGTCCAGGTTGATCGCGCGGTAGTTATTGGCGTTCAGGTTGACCAAGCCATAGTTATTGGTGCCCAAGTCAATCGCGTCATAGTTCTTGGCGTCCAGGTCGATCGCGCCATAGTTCTTGATTTCTAGGTTAATCGCGTCATAGTTCTTGGTGTCTAGGTCAATCACGTCATAGTTTTTAGCATCCAGGTTGATCGCGCGTTACTTCTTGGCGTCCAGCTTGATCGCACCATAGTGCATAGCGTCCGGGTCTTACGCGCCATTTATATGCGTAATGCCTTGCCGTTGACCTGGAACTTAAGAACTACAGAGCGCGAGGCCTGGACAGCGTAAAACGCATTCCCATCAACTTGGAACTCGAGAACAATCGAGCGGTAGACCTGGACGGTGGAAAACGCAATCCCGTTGACCTGGAACTCAAGAACTACGAAGCGTGAGACCTGGATGACGGAAAACTCATTCCCGTCGACCTGGTTTTCAAGAACAACGGAGCGCAGAGCCTGGACGGCAAATAACGCCTTCCCGACTACCTGGTGCTCAAAGATTACGAAGCGCGGGGCCATTCCAGGATGGTAGGTGACAGATGCCCGTCGACCTGTGCTCAAGAACTACCGAAAGTGATACCTGGACGGCAGGAAAAAAGATCCCATGACCTGGGGATCTGGTGCTACGGAGCGCACCACCACATGTCCATCGGGAGCAAAACATAAAAATAATCAAACGTAAAAATTAATTAAAAAATGATAACTCTGGGTGACGAACGATGTTCCGGAGGATCTGTTTATTGCGAATTTGTACTCGTCTAATCGATTACAAATAATTGATTGAATATATTACTTTCATAATTTATAATTAAACGTTGTTCAATTACAATTTTAATTTGTAATTAAATTCTTGTCGATTTCAAATTACATTTATAATTTGTAGTTACACAGAAGTTTAATTACAAATTACATTTGTAATTTGAAATTAAAAGAAGTGTAATTAGAAATTTTATTTCTAATGGGTAATTGAAAAGAGTGAAAATTTTAATTACAGATTATATTTATAATTTTTAATTACAAAATGTTCAATTACAGATCACATTTGTAATAGTCCATTGAAAAAAGTTTAATTTCAAATTACATTTGTGATTTGTAAGTAAACAAAGTTTAATTACAATTTCACAACTCGGTTCGGTACAGACAATTCAAATTTCAAAGGACCTGCGCATACGGACAACATGCTTCATTTTTCTGTACCAATTCGGTTATAGACTGCGTTTGTCTGGATCAAATCGCTTCATGGGATTTTTTTTTGTAGTGCAATGATTTGTCGAATTTTCCCTTGTTCAGTTGACTATGATGGCTTTTATGAGTAGAATTACGTGGGTCGCGGTCTGGTTGAGTCTGCGTTTCATTGATATCTTACAAACGAAGCTCTAATATTCCATCGCGAAAAAAAAGATAGTGCTCGATACTATGAACCGACTATAGAAAAGCAATGCTTATGATTTTTATAACTCAGCGATGGTGCTTTGTATCAAGAATCGAAACTCAAAGATGTTTGAATGGATCATGCGAGCACTATCAAGAATAGGGAGACCTCATTGATAGGATTTTGTACGCATAGAATATTTTGGAGTTCGCTAAACTTGCTAACGATCTAATAAAAAAAAAATGCAAATGATAATTCGTGTGCTAGGTGCTAGATTGGAGCTTCTGAAGTTGTGAAATAATGAAACCATTCCATAATTGAACGAAATGTTTTGGCAAGACAATTTATGCCGTCAAAAATTGTTCAATTCTACCCTGAGCATAGTAGTCGCCATTCAAAGCTTTTACATAGAAGTTACATCGTAAATATATGTCGACATATATAATGCTTTGCAAAAAGAAACCAAATCCCACCAAAAACACCATGAATGGTGTATAAAAACTTGAGACAAGTACATTTCCTTGCGTCGTTTTGTTTATGCTTACAAAAAGATGTCAAACACAAAAAGTTGTCAAATAAATTCAAATAATCTAAGTCACAGTTGCCAAGTACATCAAGCATTTTCATTGTTTACATTTTTATTAACCGTTTATAAGTAAGTAACAACGCTCGAAAACGTATTGAAACGGACTTAAGGACTTAATCTAAAAATTTAATGTTTGAAAGATTTTATTGAAAAAAAATTCGCATTGAAAAAAAAAATCCGAACGAAGTACTTGGCGAGTTCGTAACAGGTAGTCTGTACAGTCATTTTACATAACTCGCCAAGTACTTCGTTCGGATTTTTTTTTTCAATGCGAATTTTTTTTCAATAAAATCTTTCAAACATTAAATTTTTAGATTAAGTCCTTAAGTCCGTTTCAATACGTTTTCGAGCGTTGTTACTTACTTATAAACGGTTAATAAAAATGTAAACAATGAAAATGCTTGATGTACTTGGCAACTGTGACTTAGATTATTTGAATTTATTTGACAACTTTTTGTGTTTGACATCTTTTTGTAAGCATAAACAAAACGACGCAAGGAAAAGTACTTGTCTCAAGTTTTTATACACCATTCATGGTGTTTTTGGTGGGTATCAACATACATAACTTCAAGTATAATCGTATAGGATCATAAGCATGATCTACATGTTCATATGCAATGTTATGTATGATCCTATAGGATTACACATGATGTTGTGTATGTTCATACACAATCATACATAAATGTATATATGATCTACATGGTCATATATAATACTATACATGGTTATATATGATCAAATATAATGCTACATATGATCATATACGATTATACATGAAGTTATGCATGTTGATATGTAAACATACATGAATTTCTATAGTAACTATATTCATATATGATATTATTATATGATGTTATGTATGCGGTCATATATAATCATATATACAGTTATATATAATCCTATTCGATTTTACATGACGTTATGTATGTTCATATATAATCATACATAAATTTATGTATGATCATATATAATCATACATAAATCAGGCATGAACCAGATATGTTCATATCTTAACATATCTGAACATATCTGGTTCATGCCTGACTCATATATAAACATTTTTTCCCGGGGGGGAAGATCGTTTGAGCGCGCGGAGGTGCGCGGTTTGCCGGGCGGGCAGCGTGCAAAAGAGAGGTCCGTGTTACGAGAACTCAGATTTATTATACAGCGCGAGAACACTAGTTATTTTCCTTAAGGTTGTTATGACGATACTTCAAAATGATGCCGTGCAGACCAAATTTTTCCACAATGCATATAATCCTTTTGCCTACGTTCCTGTAAAACTTGGGTACGATTCACAGTACCGTTTTTGAGAAAAAAAATCGGAAAGTTAATGTGTTTCGTAGGTTTACTGCACCTATGATATATAAATTCTGCCAATTTTTTCAGTATTTACGTAATATCTGACAAGAAAATGGTGCCAATGAGCTGAAAAATATCAATACGTTTTAAGGGGTTAGGTACACTTGCAAGGCCAAAAAAAACTTTTTTTTGAGATTTTTTTTGAAGACAATATTCATTATTCATTGATCAATATTTATCAGTTCGAAAGATACACATTTCAAGAAGTTACAGTAATTTTTTCATGTCAAAAGAGTGA
Source organism: Rhorus exstirpatorius (assembly GCA_963564615.1). Lineage (NCBI taxonomy): Eukaryota > Metazoa > Arthropoda > Insecta > Hymenoptera > Ichneumonidae > Rhorus > Rhorus exstirpatorius. Next base: position 6,279,542 of record OY751317.1, on the reverse strand, counting down.
TAAGCAACCGAGTTACAGCCAATCTCCCAGAGGCCCAAAAAAAAAAGTTGTTTTGCGGTGCGTAACGTAACTCATGACTGGATCATCTGAAACAAACTAAATCGTTGGAATTAGTTAAAAACAATATTCTCTTGTACTTGACGGTTAAACATTTTGAATTTTCGCTTTATTTTTTTTTATACATCCGAAAAATCAACGATTTTTTTAGCGGAAAAAACATTTTTTACTTTGAACATCCGCCATTTTGTCAAAAAATTAAATTTTGATAAAATATCGCCGTCAAGTACAAGAGAATATTGTTTTTAACTAATTCCAACGATTTAGTTTGTTTCAGATGATCCAGTCATGAGTTACGTTACGCACCGCAAAACAACTTTTTTTTTTTGGGCCTCTGGGAGATTAACTGTAACTCGGTTGTTTCCCTGCTAACACAGAACGTTATAAAAACGATGTTAAGACGTTTACAAAAACACGGAAAAACGTCTCTTTTGAATGGTCGAAAAAACGTCTTGATAAACGTATTTTAAACGTTATTTTGCCGCAAACGTCTTGAAAACGTCTTTTAAACGTCATTATGGCCGCAATTTTTTTCCCCAAAAAGTTTACAGCGTGTGTAACACATTTCTGTCAGCTTCTGTAAACTTTTTAGGGAAAAAAATTGCGGCCAAAATAACGTTGAAAATACGTTTTTAAAACGTTTTTTCGACCATTCAAAAGAGACGTTTTTGCGTGTTTTTGTAAACGTCTTAACAACGTTTTTATAACGTTCTGTGTTCCCTACTGGAAAAGTTCATGTGATATATCATGTAGAAAAGTACATGATAAATCACATAATAAATTGTATGAAGTTATGACTGATATCAGTGCACAATTTATTGTGTACTTTATTTTGTGATTTGTTACATGATTTATCGTATAGTTCGAATTCACATCGTTTATTAATTTATCATATGATTTCTCATATGGTCAGGGTTTTTATCGGAGAAAAAAAATGAGGACTTCGTGCGGGATCGAACCCACGTCCGTCAGATTCTGAAGCAGCCTCGCGCTACCGCCTGGGCTACGCCGCTTGTATATATAAGTTAAAAGTTTGACGAACATGAAGTCCACAGATGACCGGAATTTATTTCATTTTCTCTCACCGAGTTTAGCTTTATTTTAATCCAACTATGATTTGTATGTAATAAATAGCGTGACCGAGGTGGTAGCGAGACTGCTTCAGAGAAAAAGGACCCGCTCGCCCGTGAGCGGCGCAACATTGTATCGTCGATGCATCCCCGCGCCCGACTTATATAGATATAATAAGAACATAGTCGATAGATATAGATATAAGAGCGTATAAAAAAACGAGACTTATTTATAATTCGATATCTCGAAAACGATTACGAGTTGCTTATTTTGTCAAAAAGAACGTATGTGTAAAATTTCAGTAGGATATATCGGAGGTTTCGGGTATTCGAAATTGCACCCGTTCCGTTTTTTCACGCTTTCGTTCGTGCAGTACCGAGAATTTTTTTTTTTACGAGTGTTTAAACACGCATGCGAAAAAAGAACAGAGGCATGATTATTGAAAACAAATTGAACACACCTTGTAAAGAAAAAAAAAAAAAGGGTCGGGCTCGAACCCCGATTCTTCAGAGCTCTAGCCGTCCACGATATCCACTCAACCAAACAACAATTCTGATTTATTCCGAACATTGAAAGAACATGCTCATCGAGCTCGCTTAGGAATATTTGACAATTTGGATCCAAATTCGGTCAATTTAGGAACAAACACATTCCAGTTTACACATTTTTATTAATTAATGCATATAAGCTGAAAAAAAATCAACTCAGGAAAAATTTTCTCGTCAGGCAGCAAGGATTGGATTCGTGACAGCGAAACGCGAGATGATCAGATGATCTCTGACGAAACCGTGCGGTTGGGAACCGCTCAATTCAACGCGCATAACTTCAAGTCGATCTCACGCGATGAGACCATGGTCTCGAGTTCGTTCGAAGTGTTTCGAACGTTCGAAAACTTCGAGCGACAGTTTCGATCGAAGCGACAAATAGGGATTCTCGAGTTCGTTCGAAGTTGTCTTCGAACTAGAGTTCACTCGAAAGCAGTAAGCGACGTTGCCGTACTTTCTACTGGAAGTTTTGACCAATCCTCGTTCAATTACAGTGGAAAGATGAAAAAGCGGTTACTTTCGTATTTTTGAAATACTTACATTTCATATGATCTTTGGTAACATATATGTAATGATGAGTTTACCCTCATTATTTACATGTAATTCTATCAGAACATATCCAAAATTGATGACTTTATCAGCTGTTTTTATATTCCTCCTGTACATCCTTATCAAATTCTGAATACAACATGTTTTGAAGGCGGAAAAAAATACATTCGGCAATTGTTTGGATAATGTACTAAAAATTTCTGGAACTTAACACACTATTGCAAGAAAACTTGCACTATTTTCAGACCCTTTCGGTAGTAATACACGGCATTGTTGCAGTTTCTCGAATGATTTTTAAGTAATATTAACTTTTAGCAATAATAATAATCTCTCTTGTGCTTTTTACTTCCGCAACGTGTGTTGTACCGTGTGCTCCCCTGCTGAAAATTCCCAGGTGGGAATCCATATGGAACAATATGGATACCAATAGAATCATATGGATGTACATCTAAATCTATGGAAACCCAGAACCATGGAAAATCCATACGGGTAATTCCACGGGCTTCCCGTATGAAATCTAGTAGGATGCACATGGACTTTCTGTAGTTTTACTACCTGATATGGTGGTCTGAATTAGTATAGATGAGCCCATGGGTATCTAAATGGATGTAATGTGGTTTCACATAGGAACACCTCCCGGATTACGTATGAATTCCTGTGAAAGTACCATGGAAATGTCCATCCATAGTCCATGAAAATTAGCATGTGAAATCCATCAGTCGTCTTATGGAATTTTCGAAGAATAAGCATATGAATCCATGTGCGATCACACAAATTATTATGGGCAGTCCATAGTAGAATGTAGAATTCCATAGAAATGTCACGGTAAAATCCAGTAACGATTCATGGACATCTCCACTCAAAATCCACTAGATTTCCCATCAGAATCATAGAAAAAAACCTACGAATCTATGTGTGATCACACAGATTGTCGTGGGAAGTCCACAGTAGAATGTAGAATTCCATGGAAATGTCACGATGAAATCCAGTAACGAACCATGGAAATCTCCACGCAAAATCCAGGTTGAAATCAGAGAAAAACAACATACCAGTCCATGTGTGATCACACAGACTGTCGTGGGAAGACCATAGTAGAATGTAGAATTCCATGGAAAAGTCACGGTGAAATCCAGTAACGATCCATGGAAATCTCCACACAAAATCCATTGGATTTCGCTTCGAAATCAGAGAAAAACAACATACGAATCCCTGTGTGATCACACAGACTGTCATGGGAAGACCATAGTAGAATATAGAATTCCATGGAAATGTCACGGTGAAATCCAGTAACGACACCGGGCTTTAAGATCATATTCGGTCATATATAATTATACATATATTATACTTGGCCGTATACGAGGTCACCTGACGATATACGCTCATACGTGATAATATCTGATATAAATTACTTATATACATATGTCGCATTCCACGTCAACTCAGCCACCCCGTTTTTTTTATTGTCTCGAAAAAATTATTCAGTATGGGCATTTCAAAGGACAATATATCCATGACATTTTACCAAAATTTCATCCCCCCACTATTGTTGGTTCTCGAGATAATGATTAATGAAGTCTCAATTTTGTAAAAATCATAACTTCGTAACTACTGATCAGATTTAAACGATTAAAAAAAGAATCTTTTTTTTTTGCCCTTTTCGAAAAAAAATATGTCATCATCGGATAAAAGCTCATTAGACAGTTTTCGGGGTAAATTAACAAAAAACAATTTTTTCCTCGTCACTGATGCCTTGTTCCATTTTGAAAAAATTTTGCGGAGTTGTGTATCGCCTCCCTCTATCAGAAAAAAAAAATACTGAGTAGAATTCCGATTGGCCCTTTCGTGGGGAAAAAAAAAATCGAAAAATTTCCCTGAAAACTGTCTAATGAACTTTTCTCCAATGACGGCATATTTTTTTTAAAAAAGGGCAAAAAAAATCAAAAAGATTCGTTTTTTAGTCGTTAAAATCCGATCAGCCGTTACGAAGTTATGATTTTCACAAAATTGAGAATTTATTAATCATTATCTCGAGAACCAACAATAGTGGGGGGGACAAAATTTTGGTAAAATTTCATGGATATATTGTACTTTGAAATGCCTACACTGAATAATTTTTTCGAGACAAAAAAAAACGGGGTGGCTGATGAGTTAACGTGGAATACGACACGTCAACGCAGCCACGTCAACTCAGCCACTCCGTTATTTTTTTGGTCTCGAAAAAATTATTCAGTATGGGCATTTCAAAGTGCAATATATACATGAAATTTTACCAAAATTTCGTACCCCCCACTATTGTTGGTTCTCGAGATAATGATTAATAAATTCTCAATTTTGTGAAAATCATAACTTCGTAACGGCTGATCGGATTTTAACGACTAAAAAACGAATCTTTTTTGTTTTTTTTGCCCTTTTTGAAAAAAAATATGCCGTCATTGGAGAAAAGTTCATTAGACAGTTTTCGGGGAAATTTTTCGATTTTTTTTTTTCCACGAAAGGGCCAATCGGAATTCTACTCAGTATTTTTTTTTCTGATAGAGGGAGGCGATACACAACTCCGCAAAATTTTTTCAAAATGGAACAAGGCATCAGTGACGAGGAAAAAATTGTTTTTTGTTAATTTACCCCGAAAACTGTCTAATGAGCTTTCATCCGATGATGACATATTTTTTTTCGAAAAGGGCAAAAAAAATAAAAAAGATTCTTTTTTTAATCGTTTAAATCCGATCAGTAGTTACGAAGTTATGATTTTTACAAAATTGAGACTTCATTAATCATTATCTCGAGAACCAACAATAGTGGGGGGATGAAATTTTGGTAAAATGTCATGGATATATTGTCCTTTGAAATGCCAATACTGAATAATTTTTTCGAGGCAATAAAAAAAACGGGGTGGCTGAGTTGACGTGGAATGTCCCATATATATATGAGTATATACATATACTCATTACATACATATCCCGTAGGAAAAAGTTACATTGCTTACCATTGGCGCCTCAATGGAACTTCAATGGCAACATCACTCAAACCAATGGTACTGAATGTCAAAGTCGTGCATGTATGGCAAAATTCAACTTGCAAAGGTAAAGTGTAATGGCAATAAACTACAACATTCGAGTACCATGCATTTGAATGGAATTATGAAAACTCTATTGTTGAATGGTAATGCCTAATGGAACTATAATTGCGCCATTGGTTTGCCAATGGAATATGGATCTATGTATATGAAGACTCTATTGTTAAATGGTAATACCTGATAGAAATAATTATGCCATTGGTTCGTCAGTGCAAAATGGAATCATGAAAATTAAAATGGTAATCCGAATGGCAAACGTATCCTTATATAGAAATAAAGGATTTTTTTTATAGGCTTATAATTCCAATGAAATAACATCACGGCAAGATTATGAGCATGTTATATATTATGTTATAATATATAACATGCTGTAGTAAATATATAACATGCTATACATATAGCATGTTATATATTTACTTCTGTTTCTTTTTTTCTCTGTTCAATTCTCACGAGAAATGTCTTTTGTTTCTTTTTTTTTTCTTTATTATTTTTCCGCATGATATTTTTTTTCCGACTACAATTAATTTACTAGTACTATTACATAAATTATTTCGCGACAAACAGAAATCAATGCGAGGGTTAAGCATTGATAGACTTGAGACGGAATGTCTGATATCATCATCAATGTTCAATTGTATGTGCGTACATTGACACGTATAATAACATACTATATGTTCGTTCAAATTTCGCGCGCGGAACGACGAGCTATTGGGTGACGTCAGAGCGTCGAGATCGAATCATATCGAATGCAATCGACAGTGAACGCGACGCGCTGCATGGTCGCATGGTGAAGCATTTACGCGGTTGTGATTTACCGCCGGAATTATCGCGGCTTTTTAATTTACAAGTATATGAATGTATTATTGTATCTGCTGCAAAATTCTGTGTGAATTTATTTTTGTAGTTTTGGTTTAATTCGTACGGTATATGGGTGCTTGCCGCTTAACCGCGTGTCTATTGACCATAACCTCAAGTGTTGGCGTTGCCAAATGTTTGCAGCAACGTTGCTGCAACATTTCGGTGCTGTATGGGCTGTTATGTAATATTTATCCATAGACCGTATGGTCTATGTATTTATCGGCAAGCAGCCGAGTGACCACGGATCAACTGACCACAGTGCCAACTGTACACCACACGGATAGAAAATTTATCAATGTATGCATACATACATTCATAAATTTTCTATCCGTGTGGTGTACAGTTGGCGCTGTGGTCAGTTGATCCGTGGTCACTCGGCTGCCTGCCGTATTTATCCCTTATGAATATTTATAAGTGTGTACTGTATAAAATAATGAGATGTCACTAAACTGTGTAAAAAAAACGATTTCATATAAAATGTTACATCCGAAAATTCTCCATCGATCATCATTCCTGAAAGGATAATGGTAAATGAATGGTAAATATTACCACTCGAACATTGCCATTCATTTACCGTTAATGGGAAAAAGCCATTGGAGTGGCAAATCGCCATTCATTTATTACCATTAATAGAAAATTCAGTGGAAATTCAGTGGAAAGTCGCCATTCATTTATTACCATTAATAGAAAAAAAGCCATTTGAATGGCGAATATTACCTTTGGCAAATCGCCAATCATTTACCATTATCCTTTCGTGAATGGTGATGAATGGCGAATTTCCAAATGGTAAACCAATGTAACTTTTCCCCCGTATAAATAAAAATACGTTAAAGTAGTTCGGCTGTTTGAGCAAGTACGATAAATGTCCATCAATTTTTGCGGTGAATAACAGTTAAAAGTCCCCTGATTACAATAAGCACATTTTGGGGGGCTCTTGCGGGGCAAAATTTTGAATTATTTCATTTTTTAATTTTGATTTTTAACACAGTACCTTATGGAAGAACTCACAATAATGTTAATTGTAAAAAAAGTAATCGATGGTTGAGCCTCAGAAAAGTTTCCACCATAAAGGAAATTTATCGCAGATTCTGTTTATTTCAAAAAAACATGACCTTACGGTGCTTTTCAAAAAGAAAACATAAAAGAACTTTTGTTTTCGACGTGTCGGAAGCGGATGGCAGACATTTACGTTTCACTGCTGGAACAGCTGATTGAAGCTTCGGGCAGAGTCGGTAATCGCGGGAATTTTAAATTCTCGAGAAACTTTAAAAGTGAATAACATTTTTTTTTTTATCACGAATAAACTAAATTTTACCAATGAATTTTCATGTATAATCTTTTGAATTATCAATTTTTTAACCATAAAAAGCTGTATCCACAATTCTTCGACCAGTGTTGTTTACGTTTATTTTCACTTTTTGGTCGAGTTTTATAGATTTTTTTAAATTTATTTTTGAGATTAACTCACGCGCTTTAATTCGTCGAATAGCTTCGCTTTTTTTAACGAACTGACCATTTCTTTTTCTCGGTGCCATTACTTCATAACTTTTCTTTCGCGTTATACAAATGTCGCAGCTAGGTTATGTGTAATATGTCACCGGCACTGTCACGGGGGGCGAAGGGGCGAGAGGGGCAGCGAGCCGACTTTACCCGAACATTGGACAATCATGGCGGACTCAATCACTTAACTAGTCAAGTTAAAGTATAAACTTTATCTTTGACGATATTTTTAAAGCATTTCATGACATTTATGTGATAAAAATATTATCAATGCAAGTGTTCATTAATTTTATTAATAATTTAGACGTAAATTTAATCGATATAAATGAGTTGCCAACTTGACTACAGTCATACGACGGCCGAACTACTTTAATCAAATGCAATGATCAGGGGCCTTATTCTACAACATATCACATATCACGTGATATAGGTGATACGTGATGGCTGTGACTGGGCATGATAAAAGTAAAATTACGAACCGTCCTGAAAACTTGGCTCTTGGTTCTCGGACTCTAATGACCTAACCTATTTCTTGAAAACAAACGCGCATTGAAAATAAATTATTAAAAAAACTGATTGTTAACTGAAATGGTTTGCCTCAACATTCCCCGCAAAAGATTTTTAGTTTTTTGCGTAAACTATAACAATAGCCCTATTGTGGTCTCTGCGCTTGGCCATGTTAATAAAAAAGTAAACACCTAATCATCACTGTATATTCGGACTAAGCGGCAAATCATCGTAGAATTAAATCAAATAAATTTTTTCGTGGCAAGGACGATCCACGTAGTATAATAACTCGTATTTATCTAGGTGACATAGTGGTTATACACCTACGCCGTTCTTCTTACACCTGTTCTTGATGCTGCTGAAGGAAAACTCCAGAAGCTCGGTGTATCGTCGGGCAAACGGGCCGATGACTGGTACGGACCGGCATCGGTCACGCATTTGCTCAGTCAAGCTGTGAAAAATGCCGCCGTAGATCATAACGAATTCGACAATTTGGCTGTGCACGTCGCTCAAGATTGCACAGGTAAATATTGAATAACCCGAAGAACAAAAATAAAATTCACATAGCATTGTCATTTTATTTTTTACCTTGTTCTATTTGTATTTATTTTTTTTTTTTTTATTTTTTTTCATTCAGAAATCTTCCTCCAGTGAGAAATTTTCAATTTTTTTATCTTTCATATGGATAAAGCTGTAGGAACGAAAAAAAAAATGAGTAAACAATGTGCAAGTTTCTGATGTTCATGATTTTTTTAAACTCGATTCCATATCAAGCATTCTCTTGCCTATTTATCAGATTTTTTTTTGCCCGACACCCGAAGAATGGCATGGTTAGGAAAAAAGGCGTGCAAATTATAAATTTGCACATCGCTTCCTCATTATCTCATCTTACTCGCAAAGCTTTCCTCTACGGACAAGGAGGCTTTTTAATTTTTGCTACCGCATAAAGGGAAAAATGTTCAAATTTTTAATTTGCACGCTTTTTTTTCTGATTTATCTATAAATTTACACGATTTGAGGCTCGATAGCCTCATATTTGCAAAAATTAGAGCGCGCACAAATTTAAAAGAAAAGAAAAACATAATTATGGAGAGGAAGAAAAAAAAAACGAAACTTAATCCTTGAAGGAAAAAATCATTAAGTTATTTATTTATTATCGAATTATCATCCATCGCAAAGTTGTTATTGTTCGCCTACTGTCACTCATAGTTGGAAACAAAAAAAAAAGAAAATAATCTGTAGAAAAAAAAAATGAAGCAAAGAAAAACAGGTTCGGCGAGATATATTGTGTGCGATATGTGAGCGCTGAGCGAGGGCAGTTTGCTGTGATTTAGTATCTCGCCAGTGATTCACGAGAAACGTGTAATAGTCGAGAATAAAAAATTAAAAAATGAAAATAAAATATGAACCGTAAGAAAAATACTAATAATTTTTGTTCACTCGTATATTCCCATTAAAAATAAAATTTTTTACTCATTTTCATATCCAAATTGTGTTTTTTTTCCTTTCAATGTACAAAACTTGAAAGCGCCACAATATTCCTATATAATTTGTGCATTATGGTCATATTCGACAACATCAGTTAATAAGCGTTCAACTATCTTATAATCAATAACCATACTATTAATACGGAAACCAAATTAGGTCGTTATTTATTTCAAACGCCAGTCACTTTTATCACTTTTATCCTTATCCGCTCTTACCACGCTATATTTAGCACCGTTTTTTATGAATACATAGATATAACCTGATATACCGTGATAGACAGTATATCACACGTTTATCTTACCCTTTCACGTTCTGTGAACTAATCACGGTGTATCCCGGATTGAAGAGTGTAAAACATCAAAATAACCTAAAAACATTGACTAGGCGCATGCGTATAGCGATTTTTGCCGAATGAATCACTGTGATACACTGTGACTGTGATGACTGTGATAAACTCGTAGAATAAGGCCCCAGATTAGGATATGGTCATATCACATCATGTATGATTCAATATGATCATATCTAATCATATTTTAGGTTTGATCATATTCTGATCATATATTATATTACGATTAATCATATCTGATCATATACGAAAAATTGGCCAGGCCTGACCGTATCTGGTCATATTGACTTATATATGACCTGATACTACCATATCGTATCATATATATGAGTGGGCATGACAATATACTGTCAGACCGGGCCAATTTTCGTATATGATCAGGTATGATTATCATATATGATCATATCTCATTATTTTTCCCCGGGTATAGCATTCCATGAGGTATCATATGAGATGACTGCATATTTCACATGGATTTGAGTAAAACTACCATGGGATACCAGTACCGGGATTCCGTAACTCTCTAGCGATAATTATCGCTGTCGCTAGCTATCGATAGCCTATGGGAGTTGCGCCTTTCCCCTGGATCGTCCTTTCAATTGGCTATCGATAGCTAGCGACAGCGATAATTATCGCTAGAGAGTTACGGAATCCCGGTACAGGGATAGTACGGTGTATTATGCAGGGATGGTATAGATTCCTGTAGAAATCTTTACAGACAGTCCACAAGATTTCATGAATTACTATAGAATTCCATAGAGAATCATGTGGGATGACTGTATATTTCCCATAGATTGTTGAGGAACCGCCATGGAATGCGTGAGGAAGAATTCAGCGTGGCATGCGAGCACAATATGGATTCCTGTAAAAATGCGCATGGACAGTCCATAAAATTCCACATGGCGTTGAACATAGAAATCCATGTTTCAGTGCACCACCACAACCAGCGGATATCTATATGAAATCCCATAGATTCCCAGTTCCAAATTCCGGTAGAAAACCATACACATTTACATGGATTTTCATATGCATTTCCAGGTGGATTTTCCTATGGTTTTCCACCTAGAAATTTTCAGTAGGGTCATGTGTATCGAATTATATCATTTTCGACTTTTTGCCATATCGTTTGCAATTTTCATCAGTGCGCGCGTATTTTTGCAATAATCGTTTTTTAATCTCAATGGAAGTGCCAAGAATAATGAACACTTCGTATGCCACGTCGAAAACAGCAAGGTTAGTAAGAAATTTTGCATTGATATTACTTGAAAGTATAAAATATTGTAGCTTTTCAAAAGTGAAATTTCCTAACCTCGATATGCCAATGTACATCTTTTTTTCGTGTGAAAATCATTTTGGATCTGTTTCGTATAATTCTTGCCAAAGAAATTATTGTATCGCTTGTTATAACGTATAAGTATTACAACGCAAACTTTTCCCTCTACTTGCTTCTTTGAGATAAACAGCTAATCGTGCATGCATACTCATTATTAAGTTTATTTTGTGAAAAGTATTTTGTTCTTTGACAGAATTTGGATTTTGATACGTTTCGAATATACCAGTGGTAGAAGTACAAAGAATCGCATCCATTCATAGCGACAGGATCTGAACTACGCTTTAAATATGGCCTGCAACATCTAACATAGCGAGCTCGTTAGCTGAATTTTTTCTTTTTTTTTACAACAAAGCTACAACATCCTTTTCTCATAACAACAACAACCGTATGCAAGGTTAGTAGTAAAAATATACCGCTTCGTGAACAAATAGCAATGGAAAAACTTTTGGCTCAAGGTTGAAACTGAGAGGCACGCTCCTTCAAGTATTCTGACGAGGTGTGTCTACAATGAAAAGAGAGAGATCCGCTATACGCTATGCGTTGGTTCATCTAAAAAAGTAGCGCAACGATAAAGTAGCGCAACGATAAAGTAGCGAATAGTAGTTATGCTACTTTGCGCTACTTGATCGCCATGCTATACGCTATGTGCCATACGCTACTTCAGTTTCCTCAGGAGAGATGCACTACGCACTACGCTATACGCTAGTTCATCAATACGCCATACGCTAGTTTTCTCCACAGAATCTGTAGACTCAATGGAGGACTAGGATTTCTTTACTTTTTATTTTGCAAAACCTTTTTCTCTGTAGAGACTTCTACGGAGAATATGGATTTTTTAAAATTATTTTGTATAATTTTTTCCTGCATAAGGTCTTCAGACTCTACTGAGGACTAGGATTTTTTTATATCATTCTGAAAAAATTTCATCTCCACAGCGTGTTGCCAAAAAAATTATTACAAATAATGAAAAAAACCCAATTCTTCGCAGGAGCCTGAAGACATTACGAAAAAAAGATGATTCAATAAATTTTTTTTTAAATCTAGTTCTCCGTAAAGTTTGAAAACTGTACGGAAAACTGCGGCTTTAAAAAAAATTATTTTGCAAACTTATTTCTCCATACAATCTTCAAAATCTACGGAGAACGGATTTTCTTTTTATTATTTGAATAATTATTTCTGCGTAGAGTCTTGAGACTCTATGGATAACTGGGATTTTTTTATTTACTTCATTGCATAATTTTTTTCTGTGGAAAGTTTTGAGACCCTACGGATAAGTGGGATTATTTTTTAAATTATTTTCAAATAATGTTTTCCTTCGTACAATCTTTCGACTCAACAGAGATCTGGGTATTTTCTCCATACAGTTTTGAAGCTGTGTTTTTTTCTCCAAGCCACAACCGAAGGATTCCGCGTCGATGAACACTGATCCTGAAAGGCTATTGCGTGAAGCGCTACCAACGAGTTCCCCGTTATCGGAGAACAACGAAATTAACGAACTTCAGCTGTGCGATGAGCGTGCGAATAGTGACGAAACCAACAACAGAGTACCGGTACAAGGAGGATTGAAGCACCCAGTGCTACCGAAAACGATTGAAAAAAATATCCGTTTCCCATTATTTAGAATTGTTTTTAAATACACAATGTCAAAAAAGTTCGCAAATAATTTTTAAAAAAATCGTGCCACTGTAGCTCACCGTAAATAAAATTTTGTTAAATGTACCGAATTGTTGAAAACTTTCGGGATTTGCCAAAATATTATTTTTCTTTTTAAACTTTTCGAAACTAAAAAACAAATCTAAAGGTTAAATCTAATTAATCTAAAGTTAGTTAATCTTAAGTAATTAAGGTTAGTTTAATCTAAAGATTAAAATTAGAAAAAATTGGGAATAAATCTTCCAGCATTATTACAATTGTATGTATAGAAAATATAGTGAACAAATTCTAAAGGTGCTTGGGTACGAAAATATTGTAAATTAATAACCCAATTTTGAATTTTATTTTTAAAACGATTGTTTGTATAATTTCTTTTGATAATTGTAATGAAAAAAAAATTGTAAAAGTGTTTGGGTTCGAAAATATTGTAAATTAACAACCCAACTTTAAATGTAATTTTAAAAAAATTATTTGCATTTTTTTTTTTCGATAATTGAAATAACAAAAATTGTATAGATGCTTGATGGGTCTTCGTATAAATCATCATTATTTTTTGGTGCACTAACTCTCGTTCGTTTGAAATCGATTCTTCATATACATGCACCCGCGCCGCACTTAACCTCAAACTGCCTGAAACCTCGAAATATTTATCTCTCAATCGAAGAGTTCGCATTCGAACTTGTATTTCGAAGGCTCCAAGACCATTCGAAGCATCTCCTTCGAAATCTTCGAACGTAAACTTCGATTGAAATTTCGAGAATACCAAATCTAGGGTTTCATTCGAACGCGTAGGGAATTTTAGGGAGTTCGAACGAAATGGACTTCGAACGAAACTCGAGAATTGGGCCCCAGTTCGGCGTTTGACCGCCTAGGTGTTACGTCGACGCTCTAAATGTAATGTTACGACCCGTAGGCCGTAATATAGTTTTTCGTTGAACGATTGGCTCTCCCAGAGCCCGTAGAGTGGAAGTTCGGTGTTGCCGTGGCGAATAGAAATTCGCGGCCTGAGTCGCGGGAAAAGGGAATTGGAAATTGAATCCGCGTATAAATAAAAGACGAATATTTATTTTGTCTCTGATAAGACTGAAGTCTTTCCTTTTTTATTAGATGCTTAAATTGGGTACTGTTAATTAAATTTGAGAGAGAATGTATTTGAGAGGAAGAGATACATCGGAAAAACGCGTACTCTCTGATCAGAGTTGGAAAGTTGTCTGACTTTGATCCTTGGTGGAGGCTTAAGGGTAGCGTCCAAGAAAAATGTTAAGAGTGGGGACTCTAGATTTTTGTCTTCGCGTCCAATATGTCTCTCTCCTCTCTCTCTGTTTCTTAATTTTTAACTATGTTTTACTTTCTCTCGGGTGTACGCTCCCCGCTCTTGCTCTCTCCATCTCCTCTCTCTCTCTCTCTCTTTCTCTCTCTCTCTCTCTCTCTCTCTCTCTCTCTCTCTCTCTCTATCTCTCGTCTCGCTTCCTCCGCTCTCACTCTTTCTTTTTCGCTGCACGCACACTCTCTCACTTAAACCTAGAAGTCACTGTCTCTCTCTCATCCCTTCCTCGGAAAGTTTTAGGGCCTTTCTGCTCGTAAAACTCGGGTCTCGAATTTCTGAATTTTTTGCGTTTACGTTTAAAAGAAAATAAAAGTTGTAAGCTCAAGTATTAGAGAAAGGTCACGTACGCCTCGGAGGACTGCGAGAACAATAGGGGTTTGTTTCGACTAGCATTTTATGATTTACATGTGGTCAGCAGACGTTGGTTGTTACCATAAGCTATGAACTATAAATTTTCACTCGAGTGTTCGACGCAACAAAAGAAAAGGGTGTCGAGAAAGAATTTTAAAAGAAGAAGGAAAAAGAGCAAGACAGCAGACTTTTACAATATATTCTTATTCAATATTTGTTAATATAGATATGATTATGTTTATTATTTTCCTTATCCTATGGAAGAGATACATATACAAAACATTGCAATTAATCATTTATTTAAACTTAGCGGGTGGATAGAGGAACCGCGGCGATCGTGTGTTATCAAATACCCCGTGAGTTTATCGCGGCTCTGTGAAAACGACGGCGGGCGCGTAGCAAGCCCGCAGACGTAACAGTAACGAATGCAGCATCATTGTTGCATTGCCCACGTAAGATAACAGATGTCGCGAGTAAACCTTTCGCGGTTATTTTTGATTGCGTAATTATAATAATCATCTTTTATGTACAATTGGCATTTAGATCTATCTTTCTACATCGTTCTTCTATTGCAGTTGATATTTTATTCATGGTAGGGTAAAATGCTGAGAGGATCGGGATTTTCGGTGTGGTGACTGAAGCGTTTATATATAAAAAGCCATAAAATGCGAAAAACCTCAAGGGTTCCAATATACCTGACGGTTCAATAGAAAACTCGGTTTCTTTGTTAGAAGTAATAATTTCATGTCCCCGAAGATGACTCATTCTCAGCACAAAAGAGGCCTAAAGAAGAACAGGAGGCCTACGCGCGGAAATTCCATAAGGGAGGTTGTCTGTCCTCCTCTGGAATTTCCCATAAGTTTGTACACCCCTGAGGACTTCAAGATCTTGACCAAGGGAGGAGGAACCGACGCGCAACCGGGATCGGTGATTGGACGGCGCAGCCATGGAGGAGGATACGGCGCGAACTATTTAAGCCTCGCAACACCTCAGCGACAGAATCGAACGCAGATCAACGAAGACCTCTTGAATATACACAGCATTGGAATTCGCGTTACCAAATAAATAAATACATTTGCTCTCTTGAAAATCTCAGTCTTTATTTCTACTATATTTTATCGGTCCATTTATACATATAGCACTGCCTGCACTAAACCGGCGAGGTGAGGTCCAGCTCTTTGTCAGCGAGAACCCACCTTATCACGGACATCGCTGGAAATTTCCCATTATCCGTCGGTAACATAGTAAAAGCGTTACACAAAATCGCAGGTACCACGAAAATGCGAGCGTTGGAGATCTCCCTGCTCATCTCTGCTTTAGCGAAGCATTTTAGTCCATAAAATACCGCTTTCAACTCTAGAAAGTTGATATGCTCCTCGCGTTCTTGGCTACTCCAAAACCCGTGTGACCGACTTCCGTCACACGACCCTACTGAAAAAGTTCATGTGATATATCATGTAGAAAAGTACATGATAAATCACATAATAAATTGTATGAAGTTATGACCGATATCAGTGCACAATTTATTGTGTACTTTATTTTGTGATTTGTTACATGATTTATTGTATAGTTCGAATTCACATCATTTATTATGTAATTTATCATATGATTTCTCATATGGTCAGGGTTTGGAGAAAAAAAATGAGGACTTCGTGCGGGATCGAACCCACGTCCGTCAGATGAAGCAGCCTCGCTACCGCCTGGGCTACGCCGCTTGTTTATACAAGTTAACAGTTTGACGAACATGAAGTCCACATATGACCGGAATTTATTTCATTTTCTCTCACCGAGTTTAGCTTTATTTTAATCCAACCATGATTTGTATATAATAAATAGCGTGGCCGAGGTGGTAGCGAGACTGCTTCAGGATCCTTCAGGATCTTTCAGGATCGTCCGTCAGATCCTGAAGCAGTCTCGCTACCACCTCGGTCACGCTATTTATTACATACAAATCATAGTTGGATTAAAATAAAGCTAAACTCGGTGAGAGAAAATGAAATAAATTCCGGTCATCTGTGGACTTCATGTTCGTCAAACTTTTAACTTATATAAACAAGCGGCGTAGCCCAGGCGGTAGCGCGAGGCTGCTTCAGAATCTGACGGACGTGGGTTCGATCCCGCACGAAGTCCTCATTTTTTTTCTCCGATATAAACCCTGACCATATGAGAAATTATATGATAAATTACATAATAAACGATGTGAATTCGAACTATACAATAAATCATGTAACAAATCACAAAATAAAGTACACAAAAATTGTGCACTGATATCGGTCATAACTTCATACAATTTATTATGTGATTCATCATGTACTTTTCTACATGATATATCACATGAACTTTTTCAGTGGGGCAGGCTATCCCCCAGCCAGTTAAAGATGCATCGCTAAAGGTTTCCATCCCAAAATGATCCTCTCGTATGGGGTTAACACTCGTCATTACGTTGTGTCAACCAGTCCTGGAAAATTTTCTCCGAAATTGTCATTTTCATATCATAATTCTCATTTGATCTTATAATGGAGCCCAAAAATCTTCTGCAAACACGGGATTAGCCTGAAAATTCATCTTGATTAATGAGCTCGACTTCTTAAGGGCGGGTTAAGGTTTTAAAGGCGAAAAAGGCATATTTTCATGATTTTTTTTTTTGGAGATATGAATAATGTTGGTTTATTTATTTCATATACACGTTATAGTATAACATCTGAAGTATCTTTGAAAAATTTTCAATTAAAAATATTAATAAATAAGTCCGTGACAGCGAATCTCCGGAGGCACCTCGAAAAAAAAGTTGTTATGCGGTGAACTTCATAACTCGTTACCGGATCATATCTGAAACAAAAAAATCGAAATGCGTTTAAAAGGTGATATGTTTCCCTACGTAATCAGAGGGAGTTTTTTTTCAATTTTTTTTCCATTTTATAATAACAAATTCACCAAAGAGGAGCAGTAGCGCAGTGGGTAGCGTGCTCGGCTCGCACGCATGCAGTGGCGCGCGATGTGGCCGGGTTCGATTCCCACTGTCGGCACCAACGGAAACATTTTCTAAGTGCTTTTTCTGTGACCCCGGTGGTTCGGAACCCACCTAAAAAAGTAGGTCCAAAGAAAACCAGCGCACAGTGGGAATTTACATCTCGCTCGATATTTTTCGCTTCGATGTCCCAGTCGGTTCTATTTCCCTGTTCTGTTCGAATAATCATCGCCGGGAGTAGCGTTCGATTCATTCGCTCGATAAGACCATTGGCCTGCGGGTGCCGACTCGAATTTAGCGTGTGCCGTACACCATGACGCGAACAAAATTCCTCGAAACTCTTCGCGGTAAAACTAGTTCCGCGGTCGGTGATTATTCGATCAGGAGCTCCAAACATCTTTACAACATTCTCGAGTTTTCGTACCGTAAGCGAAGCGCTGGTGTTCTTGACCGGCTCAAATATCACGAACTTTGTGAGCGTGTCAATTATCCCAAGAATGTATTTGCTCCCTTTGGTCGACGCTATGAACGGCCCCACATGGTCAACGTGTATCGCCGAAAATGGTCGTTTTCCCGGAGGTATCGGATGCAACTCTCCGGCTCGTGGCCCGGCACACTTCTTGCTGAGAATGCATTCGAGATATTGGGCGATATGCCTCCGCACGTACGAGCGGATATTCGGAAAATACTAGTACATCTGTATCTTCGCCAGAGTCTTATCAACACCAAAATGACTGCTCAAGTCGTGATACTTGATCGCGATCGCCTTTCTCATCGAATCCGGTACTACATATAAATCTACCTCTCTGTTTTCGCGTTTAAACGCTTTATAAAGAATACCATCGCGCAGTTTATCGTCTTGCACCGAATCAAGTTCGGATCGAGTACTTTGGCTTTGCGGCTTCAGCAATATGTCGATTTTTCTTTTTAACACGCGATCTTGATATTGATGCATGAGTATTTCATCCTCCCGCACAACGATTTGGAAAATCTGAGCCCGCTCTATAATTTCGTCCCCTATCGGTTCTTCGACTGGAGCCCTCGATAGAGCATCGACATGTTGCATCGCCGCCCCCTTCCTATGTCTAATCTCAAACTCGTACTCGAGAGCGAGGCGGACCATCGGACTACCTGAGGGTTCGTAGTCTTATTTGCGTTTAAATAAACGAGAGCCTGACAGTCCGTCAGTATCGTAAACTTCAATGGAAGCAAAAATACCCGCAATCTTTCCACCGACCATACGATAGCCATAAGCTCCAACTTGCTCGAGTGGTAGCTTCGCTCCACGACCGAGGTTCTTCTGCTTACTGCAAAAATCGGATGTAATACGTTTTTCTCGTTACTTTGAAGTAATATCGCGCCTAATCCCTCGCTACTCGCGTCTGTGTGTAATTCCGTTCTGCTCGCACTCGGGTTGTATATTCCGAGTACCGGTTTCGAAGACAACAACTCTTTCACTCGCGCGAATGCTCGACTCTCCCGTTCCGTCCATTTGAATTCTACC
Organism: Rhorus exstirpatorius; assembly: GCA_963564615.1. NCBI lineage: Eukaryota > Metazoa > Arthropoda > Insecta > Hymenoptera > Ichneumonidae > Rhorus > Rhorus exstirpatorius. The sequence continues at coordinate 6,260,412 of OY751317.1, read as the reverse complement.
GTTTTTCACGTTAATTCCGTCAACGGAGCGACAATTCTTGCAAAATTCGGCACAAATCTTCGAAAAAAACTCGACATGCCCGTGAATTGACGAACTTCGTGGACATTCTTAGGGATCGGGAATTTCGAGATTGCTTCTATCTTTACTGGACCCGGTTCGATACCGCTACTCGTCACCACAAACCCCAAATATTCCACTCGATCCATACCGAATCTGCATTTTGCGAGTCTCAACGTCAGCCCGGCCACTTGCAACGCCTCGAAAGTTGCTCGAAGACGCCCCATTAACTCCGACCAGTCCTTCGCTATTACCAGAACGTCATCCAAGTAAAAGAGAAGGCACTTGTTTCTCAGCGGCCCCAACGCCAACTCCATCATTTTCGAAATATAAAACGGGGCATTCATGAGCCCAAACATTGCTCTGGTAAATTCTCCGGTCTCGTCTGGCGTTATGAAGGCTGTCTTCGCGCAAGCTTCCTTCCTGAGTGGCATCTGCAAGTAACCGTGTGCCAAGTCCAGTGTTGCGAAAATTTTCGCGCCATTTAATACTTCCAAATATTCATCGATATTCGGCAACGGATAGTTTATTCTCTCCGTTTGAGCGTTAACTTTTCTATAGTCGACGACTAAACGTGATTCCCCGGATTTTTTTCGTACAAGCAACACGGGACTCGCATAGGGTGACGAAGTTTCTCTTACCAACCCTGCATCCTTCCATTCTTTAACAATTTCTTTGATTTTGTCACGCTCTTGGCGATTCGTACGGTAAGGTTTCGCGCTCACTGGTACACTCCCCAGTTTGACTTGGATATCCATCTCGATTAGGCTCGTTTTTCCGATTTCATAAATATTTTGCGCCACACAGGCTCGAAACTCGTTCAGTAGATTCACCAATTCTCGACGCTGATTTGGCATCACCGTTGGATCTGTAATCACTTCTTCCTCGTCGATCGTCGCCCTTCGAGGCTGTAGTTCGGGAACTCGTCGATCGATGCTCATCATCTTAGTCGCAATTCTGGTACCCTCCTTTAGTTCCTTGGGTCGTCGATCGCCGTTGAGCATCGGTATCCTCATCATCTCGTTCTCGAACTTCATGCTGACGAAATTTATCGATGCCGGCGGAAAAATCTCATCGCGTGCCAATACCGGCGCATCAACTTTCTCGTTTGTAACATCCGGCATTATTTTCGACAGTTCGAACGTCGATCGTTCGATGAAAACAAGCCGGTCATCGACCTTCAAATAGGCTATATGTTCCAGTTGCGTAAATGTCCTTCCGATGAGTACGTCTTGGCCTTGAACGTCGTCCGGTACGATGCGCAGCAACAGTCCGTTGCCCTCAACACTGTCCACGTTCACGTTCGCCCTTATTACTCCGCAGGATTTGACAATACGATCCGGTTCTCCAAAGCCACTCAAGATGCTGGGCATTCGAATCACAGTAAAATCGTTGCTTAACACGGCGGATGCCTTGATCGTGCAATCCGAGCTTCCCGGGTCGATCATTGCTTGAAACTCACAATGATTTATTCTTATCGATTTCAGATACTTCGCGAGATTCTCGTCGAATACGTAACTGTCGCGTTTTCCCTCGGTACCCAGTGAATCGAAACTGGTATTAGCCACGAGTCTCACCTCCCCTTTGTCCAATGGCACTGATTTGTCACAAATTTTGGCATAATGCCCCGATTCCCCGCAACGCGAACACACCGATACTCTTTTCTCTTCGGGACATTTGCTGAAAAAATGACCGAATTTACGACAATTGTAGCACTTAATTTGCTCTCGCGCCGGTTTCTCTCCCTCCTTTCCCTCTCGTGGAATCACTTCCGTCGGCTCGATGCTCGCAGTTGTCAACGACGTGCCCCTGGGCTTAAATGTCGTGGCCTCTCTTGGTTTTCGTTGACGGTACTGATCGAATACTCTGAGAGATTGTTCGAATATCACTAGACCGTGGAACAGCTCGTCCTCATCGCGATACACCGACGATAGCGCGTGCACGGCCGTATCTCTCGAAAGCAGACCCGATGACACTTGTCCTCTCGTCTCCTCGAACGACAACCCAAGAGTTTTGCACAATTGCACTTTGTCGTGATAATAGTCCGAAAAGTTCTCGGATTCCCGCTGTCTGCGGTTCTGCATCTTCTCCCACAGTTGAGCTCGATCCAAGGGAGGAATCCATGTCTTCTTGAACGTTTGACGAAAATGTTGCCAACTCTGAAATCCTCCGTTAAACGACTGAAACCAGAATTTCGTCGCTTGCTTCAAATGCATCGTTGCCGTCTCGTACAGAAATGCTTCTGGCCAGCTATGCACTCTCGCGGTGGATTCGATTTGGTTTAGCCACTGCCTGGCCTCCACCGGCGTCTCGTGCCCAAGAAAATCGCCAACTGATTTCGAAAGATCCGGCATAACATGAAAACTCGGCAATCCCGGAGACATCGATCTACTTTGCTGCAAAATCGTTGCGTTCTGTTGCAGCAGCTGAGTCATTAATTCGAGAATTTGATTCGTACTGTTTCTTTTCCTCGACGGCGGAGTTAAATCCATCCTATCAAATTCCTCGTCCGATGCTCCCTCATGATCGCTGGGCACATTTTTCCTCGACAGTGATCCATTCTTATATGTCACTCGCGGTATCGCACCTCGATCATCATTGTGCATATTACCATTTACCGCATTCTCTTGCGGTAACGACGGTCGCGTAAATGTGTTACCTAACACCGGAGGCAGCAGGAGACTATTCTGCGATACCGACGGTCGGAGAGGATTTATCGTTCCTACCTGCTATTGCATCGTCAGCTGGGGGGGGTCCGCTCTCTTGGACCGTAAGTAAGGAAGGAGACTGTAGTCTGGGAAACTGCTGTGAACGCCTCGTAGAGTGCTGAGCCGTCGCCGCAAGACCACGTTGGAATTCATCGAATTCCAGCGAATGCGCCATATTGCTGGTTTATCCCGCGCTCGCGAACCGTTAGCACCCGAAATGATTATACACGATTACCTTATTTTTCGCACATATCAGCGTGCTTCCACGTTCACCGCGAAAAATTTTCCATTCGCATCCCACTTCTGAATTATTACAGATTATTTCTTTTGTCCGAGGTCAGGTTAGCGCTAGAACACGTGGAGGAATGGGAAACTTTCGGGTTAAAAGAAAATACTTGACACTCGTATCGTTTCGCGAGACTCACTCTTTCTTTCTCTTCTTTAATATTGTCTTAGTATAATCACCATGATACGTACTCGTAAATACATATATATATATATTTTGACTCGGGATACCGGCTTCCTAACTCGCCGGTCCTCACACGCACGTACACAGCCAATCGTCCAGACCACACGCGATCTATCTTCGCTCTCGGCTCGTTTAACACTGCCTCGCAAATACGCAAATCCCTCAATCGCTCAATCTCTCTCTCTCGTCCTCTCTTTTTCTTTTCCCACGCACGCGCCCCAGGACCCCACGCCAGGGCCGTCAGCTCGTGACACCTACCGGGAACTTATTCGTGTACTGTCGCTAACAGTTTTCTGAACATTTAACAGTTTTAATATTATGATCGTATCTAATCATGAAAGATACGAATTTCTGTTTCAAAGTTGCGTCAGCCCAGAATTCGGATATGGTGTGGGATAAATATGTGGATTTTACGAATTAATTACTCGCGTAAAGAGTCGGTGACCCACTTTGAAATTTTACAGGCATTATCTTATACACTTCTGCTACACCATATAAAAAATTCAGATTTTTATCTAATCGTTAAGCTTTTGCGAGTACTACCTTAAGTAAATTTGACGCGCGTAATGATATGCAATGAATGGTGGAGATTGAGACATTGCAGCAACATTGCAACAACATTGCAGATGTTATGCAATATAAAGCCGAGATTGAGACATTGCTACAACATTGCAGCAAGGTTGCAGCAACATTGCGCAATAAAACTGCAACATTGCCAATATTGCAAAGTTATGTTGCAGCAACGTTGCTGCAACATTTCGGTGCTATATGGGGCGCGTCCTAGAAAATTTTTAACCGCACGATCCTCGAGATTTTCAAGATTGCGTTAAACGTGGTTTTTAATCTTTTCGAAAAATGAGTACCTAGGATAAACGCCTAGCTGCCTCGACTAGGCCGCAGTAAAATGTTGAATCATATCCGTCAAATACATGAAATACAGAACCGACAGCGATCGGTAGGCGGTCGAGGTGCGGCTCTGGCGACCACGGAAGTTAAGAAGCATTGGTCGAGGCCAATACCTGGAGCGGTGACCGCTTAGCCGCGCGCTGGCTGGCGCATCGAATCGCTGAGCGGGAGGCTATCTTTTCAGTCTGAGCGCCCGCCTAGGTAGCACGAATTCTGGCAAGAGAGCCCACTGTATCGGCACAGGTTTTCCGCAGGTTCCCTGTGCCCTCGTGCGAATGCGATACAGAAGAGGATAGGAAAGAGCGGCTGCGGACAACACTCTGGGGCGGGGGCTCACGGAATAGAGGAATAGTGGAAAAAGGGGACAACTTAAAGGGGAAGAACCTCAAAGCAATGGAACAATATATTTTAAAAAATACATTAAATACAGTAGTAGTATTAGTGTAGGGTAGGGTACTTGTCTTGCTGGGTTAGACTAAAGACCCTCGCACATTGGGCAGATAGTTTTTCTGTTCATTTTCGGGACTTTTAGTTTTTGTTGATTTCGTAACCTTTTCAACACCGACCCAGTGTTTTGGAAGGACCTACAAATTTTTTAACAGAGTTTTATGATAGATGGTCAAGATTTTAAGGAAAGAGAAAACGTGACGCCCCCCAGAACTCACACTGATACGGAGCGTGACGTTTTTTTGCCCTATATATTATTGATCTCTGAGAAATCTCTGTCCGAAAATTTCAGTTATCTTTCTCGCACTCATATTTCAGTTAATAATCCACCTTCACAGACTCTTAAGAATTTAAATGGAAAGTTATTATTTAAACGAAGAAAAGTATTCAATGAATAAATAATATTTTTAAAGGATCAAAAACTGACGCACGAAAATTTTCAATGTAAAAATAGTATTTATCAAAACAAAATATTTTTTTCTACACGAAAAAGTTTCTACTATTAAAATTTTTGATCATTTTATTTTCTCGATAGACTGGCACATCGAGTTCGATTAAATTGAACAAATTGAATGTATTTAATGTATTTGACAGATATTATTCAACATTTTACTGCCGACTAGTCGCGGAAGCTAGGCGTTTATCCTATAGGTACCCATTTTTCGAAAAAGTGAAAAACCACGTTTTACGCAATCTTAACAATTTCGAAGATCGTGCAGTTAAAAATGTTCTATAACGCGCCGATTAAAAGAAAACATATGAGTTGTCAAACGCTAACTATACAGGGTTCCTTCCGTTGTATAGAAAAATTATTATCCACCTCCAACCGTTAGACCCGGGAAAAAATAATCATATCGGATCATACATGATCATATATGTATAACTAGTCATGTATGACTCATGCCAGAAAAGTGGCCATGTCTGATCATACCAAATCGTGTATGATCATACCAAATCGTGTATGATCATATCAAGTCATGTATGCACTGCAAATCCAAGTGTTTAGTAGTAGTAATAGTTTATTTATTATTTATGAATTAGCTATTAGGAATGATCGATGAACGAGCTTAAAACTTTTATTCCATTATTTTCGAAAATCCTGTAAATTTTGAAAAAAAAAGTCATTGACCGGGACTTGAACCCACAATCCTCCGCAGTAATCGAATTCAGCACTTTCGATCCTTAAATAATCATTAAAAAAAAAATAAAGATTTTGAGAATTTTTTTTTTTACGAGTGTTTCCGGCTTTGTGGTCCGGACGTTTTTCCGTCGAAATTAATTTTGAGCCTACCTGAGATTTTACCTGAGACCTACCTAACGACCTACCTAACGAGCGACACTCTACCACTACGCTATTGATTCCTTATGAATTTCTTGTATTTAAATGATATTAGTATACGAGTTCTAATGAAAAAGCACTGTCTCACCGGGCTCGATAGAAGAGCGTGATATTCAGTAAAAAGGTGATATACAGTGAACAAATTTATTGAATTGTTAATTAACAAATGGATTTGTTTAATAATAATTGTTATTATGTAATATGGCTGGATAGAATCGCGTGATATTATTCAGTAAAAAGGTGATATGCAGTGAAAAAATTTATTCAATTGTTAATTAACAAATGGATTTGTTTAATAATGATTGTTATTATGTTGTTTAATAGTAAATGTTGTTTAATAATAATTTTTATTATGTAATAATGATAATAATAGTTGTAAAATGTCGCAAAATGTGTGATTTACCAATAAATGTGTTATTTTAACACGAATCATCAAGTGTGTAAAGGTTTAATGCGGACCGTGCGTGTAAAGTTACACAGAAAATGCGGGTAAAAGTAGCATAACACGCATATGTGTGTTGCTTTAACACACATTATGCCATTTACACGTGTTATTTAAAAAATTACACATCTTTTGCGTGTAACATAACACACTTGGATTTGCAGTGTGGTCATATGAAGTTATGGATGATCATATCAAGTCGTGGATGATCATACCAAGTCGTGTATGATCATGCCAAATGATCTATAAATGGTCAAAAACGGATGAATCTACATTTGTAAAAATAATTTTTTTTCCAGATTTTGATGGACTTCATGAGAAACATTTTATTTGGGGTCGGATTTTGAAAATGAAAGAGTGAATTCATCCGCTTTTGATTGTGAAATGTATATATGATCATGTATGATCATATATGATCATATATAATATGTTTTATATAATCCTAAACGATTATATATATTGTTATGCTGTATGGTCCATAAATATAAATTTATATACGATCCACATGTTCATCTATAATATATATGGTCATATATAATCAAACATGAATGTATGTATGACCATACAGAATATCATATAAAATCGTATAGGATCTTATATAACTTTATATGCAATTATATATGACCATACATAACATCATATATGAATATAGTTCCTATATAAATTCATGTATGTTTATATATCAACATACATAACTTCATGTATGATCCTATACGATTACACATGATGTTGTGTATGTTCATACACAATCATACATAAATGTATATATGATCTACATGGTCATATATAATACTATACATGGTTATATATGATCATATATAATGCTACATATGATCATATACGATTATACATGAAGTTATGTATGTTGATATATAAACATACATGAATTTATATAGGAACTATATTCATATATGATGTTATGTATGGCCATATATAATTGCATATAAAGTTATATATGATCCTATACGATTTTATATGATGTTATGTATGGTCATATATAATCATATATACAGTTATATATAATCCTATTCGATTTTACATGACGTTATGTATGTTCATATATAATCATACATAAATTTATGTATGATCATGTATAATCATACATAAATCAGGCATGAACCAGATATGTTCATATCTGAACATATCTGAACATATCTGGTTCATGCCTGACTCATATATAACATTTTTTCCCGGGGAATTGGATTTCTTTCGTGTTAATCAAATGGTGAATACAAAAACTCAATGCGTCACCTCTTAAAAAAATCGCACGGCGATTTCCTTTCACGAGGTTCAATATTGTGTTATTAACTATGGTTTCATAAATTGGGAGATCGAAAAAAAAAAATAAAAGTTTTTTTTGAGACAGTCTAATATATATATTGGGGAAACTGACAGCGATGGAACACGAACTCTGCCGAAAGAGCCGACTGTATCGGTACAGGTTTTCCGCAGTTTCCCTGTGCCCTCGTGCAACTGCGATACAGAAGGGGATTATGAAAGAGTGGCTGCGGACAACACTCTGGGGGGACTTGTGGAATAGGAAAAAAAATGGAACATGGAAAAATAGGTTAGGGTCTGCCAAAAGCGGAAGGACCCCGGGCATTGGTAAAAAAAAAAAATTATATATATATATATTAGGGTGTTTCGAAAGAAAAAAAATTTCGATTTTCCAATGGGTCACACCTGAAATAGTTAGTTTAGGTAGAAACAAAAATTCTGGCGGAAGATGGGCATTGTCGGTTGAGTGGAAAATCGGGCGCATTTGATTTTTCATTTTTTTTCCTGTTTATCGAATTTATGATGGATAATTTTTGGTAAACATTTTTTTTTTTCATTCATAATAATTCATAAAAAAAATATTTCTCAGCTCAACAGTTCAAAATTCTCTGGAACTAGTCTGCAATGCCAGTTCATGAAAAAAAAAATTGAAAACACTATTTTTACAAATTTTATGTTGGTTGTTCCACGTCTACTCGGCATTTTTCCTTAAAAATCATGATTTTTTAGGTAAAGTTAGTTTACGAGAAGTAACTAGAAAAATCTACGAGAAGACTCGTAGATTTTTTATTCTTTTTGAAAGCAAAAAAAAATTTTTTGAGCGGGTCGTATAAATTAGTAGTTATTCGTAGAATTCTACGAATTTTTACGATAAAAAATTTCGATTTGGTAGAGTAGCGACTGGTAGTTATTTTTCTTAAAAATATTTAAATGATTTCAGTGTTTGTTTAAAAAATCGTATTTTATTTTATAAAATTTAAGAACTGTTACGAAATTTTATGAAATTATAATCCGTGATTTTTACATTCCACATATTCTATTACTTTCTATAAAAAATCAGAATTTTTGACAACGACGGCGTAAAAATTCGTAGTTATTCATAGAATTCTACGATCCGTGACGAAATACCATTCTAGCTTTTTTTGAAGGGCGACACGGCATTTTTCATAAAAACTTATAGAATATCCTTTTTCGTATTTATTCGTAGTAGTTCCTAGTAAATATTGGAAATTTAAAAACTTTTACGAAAGAAAATTCCACAATTATTATTTAAAATTTTTTTAAAGTTTTGGAACAATTTAACTTAGAAATTCGTAGTTATTGGCGTAGAAAACTACAAATTTCAACAATTTTTTAAAATTAATTACTTCGATATACGATTTCCTACAATTTCATACTATATTCTACGAATTTCTACAATTCTCTAAAATCGGCCCTTTTTCGTAATTTGACGTAGGAATTATTTTCACCAGGGTATAAAATAACTGCAATACTTTGTTACGGACACCCTGTATACGCTAAAACCGGTATTAGTTACCTATTGTACGTACTAACATCTGCCCGCGCGGAGTAGCGCGCTTCATACCTACTCATGCAAGCTATGCTCAAACAGCCAATACTACATGTTCCCGCAGGATTCCGCAGGCAATCTGGGGTGTTTCCAATAGCTGATAGCATCACCTAAAGGCTCCAACTTAGATAGTCGGTTAATAGTGGATGATAATATACTTTTCGTCTATTTGAAAGTAAATCTCGAAAGTAAGTCTCGAAAATCATATCGTTTTCACGAGGGTACCGAATACAAGCGAATTTCAGGCAGATGAATATGAGTTTTATATTCAACTAATACAGATATATTTTCTACATACATCCAGGAGTAGAATCCATTTTGAAGAATTAGAATCGGATAATTCATTATCGAGATATCGAATTTTGAAGATAGCTGTTTTTGCTCTGTATTTTCGCACAACGCGTGCACTTTGCACGAAGGCTGATTTTGAACTAACAGAGCGAGCCAGGTATAGAAAAGACGACGTTACCCTTCTAGCTCTGAATGCACCAATCATTTCTCTACCCAACCCAGTGGTCAAAATTCCTCGAATTCGATTTTCACTTTTTCGATTTATGGCCACGATTTTGGGGTTTCGTCCCACTGTGCAGCGCCTGCTTGGTGTGGTGACCGAAAGGCTGGGAAGATGTCTCGGGTTCGATTTCCGATGTCGTAGCACGGCTGATGAAAGCACAACGGGCTCGGACGTAGCTCCAGAAACAGGACGTACGAACTACGACTGCCTCTGTCCCAAAGTGCTGACATCTAGTGTGTGCGAGACGAGCTCTGGCATCGGGGATCGAACCGGGGACAAACGGATACGAGAGGAGACTAAGATTAGATTGGGAACTCACAAATGTCACCCTGACCTCTGGCGGCCAAATTTCCAAGTACTTCTCTCCAGTTGCTGCCTGATGATTACCATTGATTACCATGCGAATTTGTCACTTTTCAATACTAATTCAAAATCTGCTGCTTTATTGCAAGAAATAAATCATAAATAAAGATCGAGAAGACATAGTCGATATTTGATGCGAGGGCATGAGATTTTCACACTGAACTCTAATAATACTGGAACGTGCGCTGGCTATACTGCACATGGAGAACCCGGGTAGAAATCTCGTGAGGTCCGTGATGAGAGCGCTATCAGGCTGCCTGACAGCCTGACTGCCCTATTACGGCGCTGTTAGGGCAACCTGACAGCGCCCTGACACGACCGGTAACGGTGTTCCACATATGGCCTTGATCGGGCTGCCGTATACGGCCCCGATCAGGCTGCCACATATGGGCCTGATCAGGCTGTCGTATACGGCCCCGATCAGGCTGCCGCATATAGTCGTGATCAGGCCGCTAGATTTGGCGCAGGTCAAATTGGCATAATTAATACAATTTATTGTCTATAAATTAACAATTAAATCGAAGAACGAATTTAAAACTGATATTCCATTATTTTTTTAAAATCTGTCAATTTTGCAGAAAAAAAAAATTCATTGTCCGGGGTTTGAACCCGCGATCTTCCGCAGTCAACGAATTCAGCACTTTTGATCCTTAAATAATCATAAAAAAAAAAAAATTAAAAATTTAGAGATTATTTTTTTTCACGAGTGTTTTCGGCTTCCTAGTCCGGACGTTTTTCCGTCGAAATTAATTTTGACCGTACCTGAAATTATACCTAAGACCTACCTAACGACCAACCTAACGACTGACGCGCTACCACTACGCTATTGATTCCTTATGACTTTCTTGTATTAAAATTATATTAGTGTACGGCGAGTTCTAATGAAAAAGCACTGTCTCACCGAGCTCGATAGAAAAGCGTGATATTCAGTGAAAAGGTGATATACAGTAAAAAAAATTATTTAATTGTTAATTAACAAATGGGTTTTATAAGAACTAGGAGTATTGAAATTACAAAATTCATGTGTGGAATATTGAAAGTGCATGTGAACAGGACAGGATGGTGTAGAAAAAATACAATATTCATGTAATTAATTTACTTAGTGCACCTTAGTTAACAATTACATTTTTCAAGATCCGTGTATAGTTCAAAAATGAAAATTGTTGTATGGACTTGTGAGACTATATGCAAGGTGACAGTAGGTGAAAATGTTAATCATCTGTTAATTAACAATTGAATTCAAAATAACTACAGGCAATTATAGTTCGAAAATTGATTTTCATTATCTACTTTGCTCATTCACCGTCCAAAGTCAAAAATACGTTCCATTAACCTTTTCGCTCCGGGACTGGTCCATATATGGACCAGCACTCCGAGTGGTGACTTGTCATAAGAAGTTGTTGAGATAGTTTAGCGCCGTGTGTCGAGAAGCGTTCTGTTGTACCATGCGAGAAAGAGAGAGCGATGTGAGTCAGGCGCGAGTAGAGAGCGCGTCAAGCGTTGTACGTCGAGCGTTGTATGCGTGGGAAGCTGAAGCAAGGCAAGCGACAGTCAGTTGAACGGCAGCCATTGCCTAGACACGTTGTCGAGACTAGCGCGTGAATAAAGTATTAAATAAAGCATTAATATTTCTAAAGAGCGTATTATTTATTCCTTCTCCTTCCTCCACCAAGAAGTAATTATTGCTACAACAGGTTATGGGCCCAGACACCGTAACTGTGCAGTAGCTTGGTCGTAAGGAAGTGAGTTGAGAAAGAGACGTTCGTTTGTTCTCGGGAGCACGAGGTCGGTTAGTGCGGCCATCTTGGCGGTTGGTGAATTCGCGAGTGTGTGCCGCGTGGTCGAGTGCGATTTGAATCCGAGATGTCTGACGAGATCTCAGCTCGGAACGTTACGAAATTTGCTGGACAAAATTTCCAAGGATGGAAGTTTCAGATAAAGACATTATTTATTGCGCACGGGATCTTGGACGTGGTAAATGGCGAAAGAGTAATGCCGGCCGGTGAGACGCAAGCAGCTGAGAAGAAGCTGTGGCTCAAAGACAACGCGCGCGCAATGTTTCTCATTTCCTCGTCGATCGAGTACGAGCAGCTAGAGCCGCTGTTGACGTGTAATACAGCAAAGGAGATGTGGGACAAAAAAATGTCCGTTCTACATGAGCAGAAATCGGCATCGAATAAACTGATGCTCACGCAGAAGTTTCACGAGTACCGGATGTCCTCAAGCGATTCGATGATTAAGCACATAACAAAAGTGCAGAATATGGCGGCGAAATTACTGGACGTGGGTGAACCGGTGTCGGATGTGACGATAATGGCAAAAGTGTTGGCAAGCTTAGCACCGAAGTACGGGACGATCCAAACGGCGTGGGATAGCGTCGAGCCGGCACGCCAGACGCTCGAGAATCTCCAAGAAAGGCTTATTAGAGAGAAAGCTCGGCTGTCGAAGGAGGATGAAACTCCTGGGGCTTTTTCTGCATTCAAGAAAGGAGGCGCAAAAAGAGACGAGAATTCTGGATCGAGGGATAAGAAGAAATCGAAAAAACCAAAGGATCGGAAGGACGTTGAGTGCTGTAAGTGCAAAGAGAAAGGACATTTTGCGCGGGAGTGCAAGAAAAAGAAGGGGGAAAAAGAGAAGCGTGAGAGAAGTGCGTCGAGAGAGTCACGTGACTGTGCGTTCGTTGCTGAAAAGGCGGCACGAGGTGTCGGTAAGTTGAGTTCGGGCGAGAATAAAGTGGATCCGTCGGTCGGTAAAAGGGTACCGTTGGTCGGTAAACCGAGCTCAACCGTCGGTAAAGAAGGACACGAAGTCGCGGCGGTCGGTATGTACTCGACAGTCGGTGCAGTAGAAGCTGTGCTGAGAGCTGGTAAACACGAAGTGTGGGTTACTGACAGCGGAGCGTCGAGACACATGACGCATAGGCGCGAGTGGTTCTTTGAGTATACACAGCTGTCAAATGGAGGAACGATCTCGCTGGGCGACAACAAGGAGTGCGAGGTTTCCGGCGAAGGGACAGTGTTAATCGAGAAGTACGTCGATGGCGCGTGGCGTGATGCGCGAATAGAAAACGTGTTGTATGTGCCGCAGATGAAAAAGAACCTGTTCTCGGTGGGTGTGTGTACGTCACGGGGTCTCGAGGTGGTCTTTCGGGATGACTTCGTAAAGGTCAGAGATCGCGGTCGAGAAGTGGCATCTGGAGTGAAGCAGGAGAACGAAATTTACCGAATGTTATTTCGGGTTAAGAGTGCGCGAGTCAGCAAGGAAGCGAACGTGTCTGAAACAAATGTACGAGTTTGGCATGAGCGGTTAGGACATGTGAATGAACGCACGTTGCGCGAGTTGGTGACGAAAGGTCTCGTATTAGGGGTAAAACTGTCAGGAAAGAAAGAAGTGTTTTGTGATTCGTGTCAAGTGGGCAAATCACACAGACAGACGTTTCGAAAGGAGCGTGAGCGTGCTGATACCGTGCCTGGCGAAGTCATACACACCGACGTGTGCGGATCACTGTCTGTGGAAGCCCCGGGAGGCGCGCGTTTCTTTGTAACGTGTAAAGACGATGCAACGAGCTATCGTCATATTTATTTCCTGCGACACAAGAGTGATGTATTCGAGAAGTTCAAAGTGTTCGACAAGGCCGTGGAAAATAAATTCGGGAGGCGGATGCAAGTGCTGAGGTCCGACAACGGTCGCGAGTTCCGAAACAGAACCATGGACGGCTATCTTGAGTCACGTGGGATTCAGCGAGAGAGATCTGCACCGTACACACCGGAACAAAATGGTAAGGCAGAGCGTGACAATCGGACGATAGTCGAGAGAGCAAGGACAATGTTACATGCGAAGGGTCTTCCAACGATGCTGTGGGCAGAGGCAGCAAACACAGCTGTGTATCTGTTAAATCGAGCAGGATCGGCGAAGGGAGGATCGACGCCATACGAGAAGTGGATGGGCAAGAAGCCGAGTTTGAAGCATTTGCGAATATTCGGCTCGGAGGCGTATGTTCATGTACCGAAGCAAATGACGAAAAAATTTGACGTCCGAGCGACGAAGATGTTGCTGGTTGGATACGACGGCAACTCGTCAAATTATCGAGTTTTTGATCCGATATCGAGGAAGGTAACAATGTCACGGGACGTCGTGTTTCACGAGACGATTGGAAAAATCGTGTTGCCGGTCAGAGATGACGAGAACGGCGAGATAAAGCTGCCGGCGGTCGAACGACAGGAGAACGAAACAGAGGGTTAAGACGATAGCGACGACGAGGTTTTCTTGCCGGCTTCCGAGGACGCAGGGCAAGAACAAGACGAGCTGGTTGTTCAGCCTCAACCAGGCAGAACGGATTATGGTCTTCGAGATCGTCCGAGTATTCGACGACCGAGTCGTTTTGAGTCGAACGTGGCTGAGCACCACGTGCCTCTCACGTACAAGGAAGCAGTTCGGAGCAGCGAGGCGACGCAGTGGATCCGGGCAATCGGCGATGAGCTGAAAGCGCATCGCGAGAATGGGACCTGGATGACAGTTGACCGGAAACCGGGGATGAAGGTCATTGACTCCAAGTGGGTCTTTAGGCTGATGAAAGACACGGACGGCAAAGTGTATCGATACAAAGCACGATTGTGTGCTCGAGGATTCATGCAGCGGAGAGGCATTGACTTTACGGAGACGTTTTCTCCTGTTGTGCGCTATGATTAGTTGAGAGTACTGTTCGCGATAGTGGCAGTCGAGGATCTCGAGTTGGCTCAGTTTGACGTGCAAACGGCGTTTTTGCATGGCGAACTTGACGAGGATATTTTTATGGAGGTGCCAGAGGGTGTCGAGATCAAGCCAGCGAGCGGTGAGACGAGAAATGCTGTGTGTCGGCTGAGGAAGTCCTTGTACGGACTGAAACAATCACTGAGATGTTGGAATCAAAGATTCAGCGAGTTCTTGAAGAAGTTCGAGTTCAAAGAGACGGAGGCCGACAGGTGTATCTTCGTGGGAACCGGGTATGCCTCGAGAGTGATATTGGCGTTGTTCGTGGACGATGGACTGATTGCGGCGAGGTCACGCGATGCGATCGATTGTGTGATCGAGAATTTGAGTGACGCGTTCGAGATCACGATTGGTGACTCGAGTATGTACGTAGGTATGCAGGTTGAGAGAAATAGAGCGGAAAGAACGGTCTTTCTTCATCAGAGTGCGTACGCGAGGCGTGTGATCGAAAAATTTCGAATGAGTGGCGCGAAGCCGATGAGCGTGCCAGCTGATCCTCACAGCGTATTGTGCCCTGTGAGCGAGGGAGAAAGAAGGGCAGAGAATGTGACGTACAGGGAAGCGGTCGGATCGCTTATGTTTCTCGCGATTGTGACGCGTCCGGATATCGCGTACGCGGTGAGCTCTGTGAGCAAATATTTAAGCAATCACAATAATGAGCACTGGCGTGCGGTAAAGCGAGTGTTTGCGTATCTGTCAGGTACGTGCAAGTTCGGAATCGAGTTTCGTGGCGGTGAAAGCGTGTCTGAGTTGATTGGTTATTCGGACGCGGACTATGCGGGCGACATTGAAACCAGGAGGTCAACGATCGGGTATGTGTTCGAGCTCGCGAGAGGGCCGGTGACGTGGTCGAGTCAAAGGCAAAAGCTCGTAACATTGAGCACGACGGAATCGGAGTACGTGGCTGCATCTGCGGCGTCGAGAGAGGCTATCTGGTTGAGACAACTGTTGTGTGATATCGGGTGTCCATGCAAGGAACCAACTGTGATTAGAGTAGATAATCAAAGTGCAATAAGACTGGCAAAGAACCCCGAATTTCACAAGCGAACGAAGCATATCGACGTCCGGTATCATTATATTCGTGAGAAGCTGAATGCAAAAGAGATTGTAGTCGAATATGTGCCGTCGGAAGTGCAGAAAGCGGATGTATTCACAAAAGCGCTTCCGAGAGAAAGATTAAAAATGTTACGAGAAAGTATGAGTGTGAGAGAGTGCGACACACGCTCAAACGGTGAAAGTGTTGAGATAGTTTAGCGCCGTGTGTCGAGAAGCGTTCTGTTGTACCATGCGAGAAAGAGAGAGCGATGTGAGTCAGGCGCGAGTAGATAGCGCGTCAAGCGTTGTACTGTAACGCTTTCCGTGCGTTAAAAGCGCGGAATTCAAATTCTATGGACCAGCACAAACGTGTGGTTACCACCGAAGTCCGTGGGAGCTCGTTTCCGCGTCAAAGAGTTTAACTCACCTCGCGCGAGCGAAATTATTACCTGAAAATCGCGAAAAGTAAACGAAAGTCGAATCTACAAGGGTTTAAAGTCAGTTCATCAATATAGGACAGTTTTATTGTAAAAATTCTATCGTTCTAAATCCAAGTGATGGTGAGACGCGTTATGTTAGATAAAAGATGTTGTTCGCTTCGCGGTTCGACAGAATCTCCTTGGTTACCCTGCTAGCTGCCACGAAAAGTCCAAGTTCCCGATACTCCCCCTACTATATACTGGGTCCTCCCGTTGGCCAATTACAAATTTTGACTCGACCACCGAAGTCCGCGCGGACTTTCCCCCACGCAAGGGTGGGCCCGTGCGTGTGTCTCTTTCTCTCTTTCTCTGTCTCACCCACCCTCTTAAGTCCCAACTCGAAAAGTTATTTACCTCTGGAAATTTTCCCCTCTCCTCCGCTCTCGAGTTTTCCGTCGCGCCGAGCGACGACTTGTGAAAGCCTCGCTTTGTACTTTCGGGTAGAGCAATAAAAGACAAAAAGGTCGATAGAAAAACTGAAAGAAACCAGACCCGTCTCTGCTGAGAGTGCGTGTTTTTATGCATTTACTTTTAACCCGTGTGCGACGAGTTGTTTCGCGTTCGCGCGTCACGTGTTGAACACTCGTCCTTTTATTTAATATTTTCAAGAAAGTATTTTGTTTTTGCAGCCAGCAGCGTACCCATAAGTCTCCGTCTCTCGCGTTTCCTTTTACAATTTATGGTTAAACATATATGTATTTCCTAGAATATATAAGAACGTCGACAGCGCAATAAAGTTGCTTAAATGCTACAAAAGTATTCATATTATCATTATTATTATTATCATTTTCATGGTATCGTAATTACACCTAAAGTTATTGTATTCATGCATATATCGAGACATATCGTAAGTAATATGCTGGTATTTAAATCGTTCGTGTAGCACATGATATATAATTCAATTTAATTATACTATTTTTGGCAAAGTCAGCACGTTCTTCTCTCAATCAAAATCTCTGCTCTTATTTCGTTTCGAATCTACGCGCGATAGTACGCCCCCGGTTGATAGCGCCCTTCGCGGCTAATCCGCGAAGTGCGTATCGCGGAGCGTTAAGGTGCCATTTCATGGGCAGTGAGCAGCAGCAGCAGCAGCAGCAATTCACCGAAAGTTACTAGCACTTCCGGCGCAAGTTTTTGCTGCTTGAAGTTCATTCATCCGAACAGCAAAGCAGCAAACGCTAGCAGACGACGTCGCTATTTTATGCGCAGCGCTGCTGTTGCGTCAAATCACTAGACTGATGTTAGTAACATCTAGTAAGTTACTAAACTGCTGCTGCTGCTCACTGCCCATGAAATGGCACCTTTACAGTACGTCGAGCGTTGTATGCGTGGGAAGCTGAAAGCTGAAGCAAGGCAAGCGACAGTCAGTTGAACGGCAACCATTGCCTAGACACGTTGTCGAGACTAGCGCGTGCATAAAGTATTAAATAAAGCATTAATATTTCTAAAGAGCGTATTATTTATTCCTTCTCCTTCCTCGACCAAGAAGTAATTATTGCTACAACAGAAGTTCATTCATTTAAGTAATGAAATATATATATATATATATATATATATATGGACTCCGTCTACCGTCCTAAACGTGATGGCAGCAGAACTGAGTGAGACAGAAAATAGAGGGGCTATGTTCTATCTCTCTTTGCGAAGACTATAGTTAGAGTGAATCAGATAAGTTATGGAATTTTTAGAATTTTGGATCCACCATATTGGATTCACCACGTTCAATTTTGTAATTTCTTCAAAAACTGACATGGTTATACTAAAAACGGGTTGAAGACGCGACCACCACCATCCCTTGAGTAGCTCCTAACATGGAACTGATCAAAAGTGTTCTCTGGCGTGTCAAATACATGATATGAATTACCAAAGTTCATAAACAGTCGATAGCGTAGTGGGTAGCGTGTTAGAAAGATAGGTAGGATAAGTAGGTAGGTCGCAGGTTCGAGTCCCCGTCGAAGCAGAATAAAAATCTATCGAGAAATCCGTGCAGAATTAATTTTTTTTTTCAGTGCAACTCTTCTATGACCTATTGGGAACTCACAAATGTCACCCTGACCTCTGGCGGCCAAATTTCCAAGTACTTCTCTCCAGTTGCTGCCTAATGATTACCATTGATTACCATGCGAATTTGTCACTTTTTAACAATAATTAAAAATCTGCTGCTTTATTACAAGAAATAAATCATAAATAAAGATCGAGAAGACATAGTCCATATTTGATGCGAGGGCATGAGATTTTCATCACACGCAGAATATGAATAATCGTTTTAGTTATGTCGTGTAAACACAAGCGACGTGACTTTCAATTTCATAACTTATGAAATATGGACAATAATTTATACATAAAACATTTTTCATGTCATGCTTGATATTTTAACTAATAATTTATTGTTCGATCGCATTTATTTAGCCGAAAAGTGACGGGAATTTTTTAAAAGATTTTGAGGTTAAGCATGGGATGTCATGTAGGTTCATTGTAATCCTTATGGCGATAATCACTTGATCCGTATCCAATTTGCGCAGTGGATTCTATCCACGCATAATCCTCAACGGTAATAAACCCCATTGTCAAATCTTACTACAAAAATCCCATTTTGCCGAAAAATATGCGATAATCCAGTGTTTACAACTGTTCCCTATGCTGCCCCATGCTAACTAGAGTGCTGGCAACGAACTGGAGAGAAGAGGCCATATTGGATAGGCCCCGCCTCCGTGTTGATTCCCAATAACAACGACAAAATGCGTATGGAACCGCCAGTAATGTTTTTCGTTTTTGTTTATGTTTTTTAAAAATATTATTGTGCTGTGCGTAGATTTGATGTATTTTCGACGTCTTATATACGTCATTTTTTATGTATTTTCGACGTCTTATATACGTCAAATATACAGATATTAGCCGGACATTTAGCTCTTCAGTATACGTACTAAATACGTCTTACAGACGTCGATGGCGACGTCGTATATACGTATATTAGATGTCAACGTTCTATCTGGGATGTCTATTATGAAATCACGCAACTTTTTACCCTCATGACATATCCTCTGAACCCCCGCAGTTTTTGAGATACGCCGTATTTCTTCAAAAACTTCGTTTTTAGCGAAAATTAGAATAATTGTGCGAAATTATTTTGCGGTACTTGGTGAAAAAACAAAAATGAAGCTTTTGCTATCCCTTTCGAAGTTGTCATAGAGAAAACTGGAGAAAAAATTTTCCACTAGATAGCAGCCCATTTTCGAAGGCCAAAAAATTGTCGAAAAACGGCCCTGTTCTAAAGCGCGTGCCAGCTCAAAAAAAAATCGTAAAAAATATTCTGAGGTGGCAAAATGAAGCTCAATATGCCCCCTTAAAAACGACGTTTGTTAAATTCGATTACATCGATTTTTGACTGAGCTATCGAACTTTTACTTCGGCTGAAAATTTCGACTGGTGAACCCAAACTTTTGAGCGGGAGTGTATATCGTCGAAATATTTCTGACATATTTCAGCTATGTAACGTTCATTATCTCCGCGGACATGGACATATTTCTGACATATTCCTGAAATGTTGCAGTTAAATATTACATGTTTCGAATGAAACATTTCTGAAATATATCGTCGAAATATTTCTGACATATTACCGAAATGTTTCTGACATATTTCAGCAATGTAACGTTCGTTATCTTCGCGGACATGGACATATTTCTGAAATGTTGCAATGAAATATTACATGTTTCAAATGAAACAATTCTGAAATATTTCTGAAATATATAGTGCCGTGTGGGGATTAGGAATCAACACGGAGGCGGGGCCTATCCAATATGGCCTCTTCTCTCCAGTTCGTTGCCAGTATCCAGCTCTATTTAGCATGGGGCAGCATAGGGAACGGTTGTAAACACTGGATTATCGCATATTTTTCGGCAAAATGGGATTTTTGTAGTAAGATTTGACAATGGGGCTTATTACCGTTGAGGATTATGCGTGGATAGAATCCACTGCGCAAATTGGATACGGATCAAGTGATTATCGCCATAAGGATTACAATGAACCTACATGACATCCCATGCTTAACCTCAAAATCTTTTAGAAAATTCCCGTCACTTTTCGGCTAAATAAATGCGTTCGAACAATAAATTATTAGTTAAAATATCAAGCATCACATGACAAATGTTTTATGTATAAATTATTGTCCATATTTCATAAGTTATGAAATTGAAAGTCACGTCGCTTGTGTTTACACGACATAACTAAAACGATTATTCATATTCTGCGTGTGATGAAAATCTCATGCCCTCGCATCAAATATCGACTATGTCTTCTCGATCTTTATTTATGATTTATTTCTTGTAATAAAGCAGCAGATTTTTAATTATTGTTAAAAAGTGACAAATTCGCATGGTAATCAATGGTAATCATTAGGCAGCAACTGGAGAGAAGTACTTGGAAATTTGGCCGCCAGAGGTCAGGGTGACATTTGTGAGTTCCCAATACTCGATCTCAGAGTATTGATGAGCTATGCATGGACACGGAATGAGTCCTAAAATTTATTTCAATTTGTGGGCTTGAATTTCCGACCACACACGATTTTCGGGTTGCGTTGGGTTTTCCCTAAGTTGGAAAAACAACCCCCAATCGAGTTAAAAGGCTGGATCTTGTATCGCTAATCTGTGGGTAAGGAATAATTCCTAAAATTCATTTTAATTTATGGGCTCAACTTTCCGATCATACACGATTTTGTGCTACTCTCAAGTCTCAAGTTGGAAAAATCACCCTCGATCGAATAACGAAGCTCAACCTCGGAGTATCGATGAGCTATGAACATGGGATTACCCTTAAAATGTATCCAGATTTATGGGCTCAACTTCCTGTTATCAGCAGATTTTTGGGCCTTACCCTCGCGTTGAAAATACTACCCCGATTGAATAAGGAGGAATCTCGGTGTACATATGAGCTGCGAACACTGGATTCTGTTTTCCTGCTATTCAACCAAAGTATAATTGGGGTTTCAGTTGTTTTCAAATTGATACGTTTTTCCATTATTCTTTACTATTTCGGGAGTGGTTTATTGCGGTTGAAGTGAACTTTATAATCACTGGGTACTCTTATACTGAAAAGCTCATAAATATCGAACAGATATTTACAAAAAATATGATTTTATTCATTTCAAAAATAGTTTAGAGGTTGTCGGTTTCGTAGGGGTAGGTTTATCGTAATTAGGAATTGCATATTTGAATTGCACATAAATCTCCTATATTGTGTATCTCACAGCGATTTGTAGTAAAAAAATTCGGATGTCTTCGGTTTTGTAGGGGTAGATCTTGTGTAATTGAGAATCGCACATCTGTAGAGCTTATAAATTCGCAACGAAATTATGCTTCTAGGTATTCATGAAAAAAAAACGGGGCTGGCTTTACGTTGAGCTAGCACCCCCTATTCAAATTTGTATTTTCTCAGCACCGGAAAGAGCCCAAATTTCTGTTCAGCGAGAATCGAGAGCCCATAAAAAGCTTGTAATTTTCAGATAGGTTAGAATTTTTTTTGATGCTGTGAGGTTACTAGCTGAACAGAGCTCTTAGGCTCGACATCTTTCCTTGGCTTCTCGAAAACTTTTTGTACAACATGGATACATAAAAGTATTCAAAATAAATTAAATTTGCTCCTCCTGTATGTACTGCGAAAAAGGTCTTTCTAGAAGGCAAACACTAATAAGTAAACGTTTTGGTTACTATATACAAATCTGATAAATTTGATGCCAATTTTTTTCTGCTCAAAATTAGACAATTTATTTTTACAGGCAAAAAATTAAGTCGGTATTTAGTGGATTGTTTTGAAATTTACAGTATTAACAGCACTCACTCATGCACTACTTGAACGGGCACGTTTTATTGTTTTTGTTTAACGGCAGTAAATCACAAGGCCAAAACAAATGACGGAAAAGCGAATGTCTTAATATTCATACTAATTTTTTTTTTTCCACCGACTGAGACAGTTTTTCTAGGGATTTTTTTTAATTTTAAATAAGTTAAAGGTGTGCGGTGAACATTACAAATATTACATCCTGAACTCGCACTCAGGCAACAGTACATTTTTTTGTTAACCTGAACCTCCAACGCTTCTTTTTCACCATCGTCCATTTCGTTGCGATGCCATTTGCCAAGTGGATCTCAGTTATCATCGTATTACTGATGAGAAAAATATCTTATAAATTATTTATAATAAACATCTTTGCACCCAGTAAAAAAACACCATTACACCGCTACTACTCGTCAAATAATTATTGTCTGGTTCTCCGACAATGCTTAACCGCACAGATATATATCTTCTTTTGTCTTTCAATATATGTATTATTCAACATATTATTTTACAGTAATCTGTTTTGCATAATGTAACGATCATTTCGTAAAGCGTATTTCTCTTGAGCTGATAAACTCTGTCTTCATAGCGTATCGTAATCATCCCTCTGAAAAAAGATATTTGCATTTATCGTGAATTACAGAATGAAATACTGAAATATATTTAATATTGCCAAATAGCTTTTTTTTCGAATAACTCACTGATTCATTGTACTCTAAAACATGTTTCTTGATTGCCGACGTGTCCGTCCATGTAACGAAATCTTCCAAATTTCTTTGAAATAACGAATACATTTTTTATTTAACTAAGCTACAAAAATCGATTCACATTTTTATAGTTAATGGATTATTCAATGGTTAATCATTAAATCGCTCATAAATTAAAATGGGGTTGATAATCGATGTGAGAAATCAATTGTTGAGAACTGAGTTTAGGCTGATTCAATTATATATTTATTTTACCTTGTGACAAGAAAAGCTGGATCTTTGATAACTTCTGTACCCACTCGAACGTGTCCCTGTTCGATAAGTTGTGTTGCCATTTTCATGCCCTGGCTCATTTTGTTCCGGACCATTACGACTGGTAATCTTCTTCTGCAGAACGAACTGGCTGTGACCTTCTGACATAACGACAGATCCCACTTTGTCGCTGTTAGACCCATCATGTATAATTTTTCCAACAGCATGGCGCTTTGTTCTATTCTGAACGGATGCTCGGAATCTAATTCTTTGATCTTTTGTCCAACGTCACGAATTTCCCGAGCGAGTCGATTGTATCTGTAAAACAAAAACGGAGAGACAAATCGTTCATTATCGGCAGTGGAGAAACAGTATTTCAGAAAATAAAGGTGGTGTTTTTTTTCAGAGAACGCATAGATTTATATGGAAGAACATGACGTATAAAAGCGATTGGCACGGTTTCTGTGGGATGATTTTAGTGATTACCGCAGCCATGGAGGATGGAAAAAGGAGTCCAAACAGTGTACTCGAAAAGTGACTAATAAATTGACGAAAATACGGAACGCTACGGACGGCATTGGGATCGCTAATAACTGTGTAGTGAGGATATGTGGAGCGACAATCATATAGACGGAGAGCTAGCGACCAAATCGGTCATGTAGCTTTAGCTGTATTGAAACTCCGTTAGCTACTTCCTTGAACGACCTTTTACGATAATCTTCGTGCTGGCAGGCCGCGGGCGGTGGGTGTGGGTGTAGTGGGGTGGGGAAAAAAAAGAAAAAAAATGTAGGTTTAGCGACTTTAATTTTTTTTTCAAACAATTGCTCTGTACTCCCTGTGCACCCACAAAAATTTTTTAATCGATCGGGTGGTGGAAAGGGGTTGCCAGCGTTAATTGAAAGTACCAAAAAAATAATAATTTTCATGTGGGCTCAGCTGTAATGGCTTTTTTTCTGACGCGAGATTAATTAATATGTAAGCCCCAAAAAAATAGCCATGCAAAAATAGCGGTGGGAAGGTATCGAAAAAAATTATTGAAATCGTTTGATTTCGCTCGAAAATGAGCCGAGGGGAAGGCAAAAGCGGACGTGGAGGGGATTACTCTCTGTTAGCCGAACACAAACGACGCCCCGTGAGCGCGCTGACGCAGACGGCGACTGATATCCCCTCCACGTCCGCTTTTGCCTTTCCCTCGGCTCATTTTCGAGCGAAATCAAACGATTTCAATAATTTTTTTCGATACCTTCCCACCGCTATTTTTGCATGGCTATTTTTTTGGGGCTTACATATTAATTAATCTCGCGTCAGAAAAAAAGCCATTACAGCTGAGCCCACATGAAAATTATTATTTTTTTGGTACTTTCAATTAACGCTGGCAACCCCTTTCCACCACCCGATCGATTAAAAATTTTTTGTGGGTGCACAGGGAGTACAGAGCAATTGTTTGAAAAAAAAATTAAAGTCGCTAAACCTACATTTTTTTTCTTTTTTTTCCCCACCCCACTACACCCACACCCACCGCCCGCGGCCTGCCAGCACGAAGATTATCGTAAAAGGTCGTTCAAGGAAGTAGCTAACGGAGTTTCAATACAGCTAAAGCTACATGACCGATTTGGTCGCTAGCTCTTAGACTAATAATATTACTTTCTTAAGGTATATCTCGTGCTCCGGGCCGTATAAAAAAATGGCCGAACCCCATTAAAATAAAATTGGTGTCCTTCATGAAATATGTCCGGAAAATTCGTGCAAATTTACTAAATCATCTTTTAGTATTTCAACTGCCAAGGGAAAAGTCGCATAAAAAATGTATAACCTTTTTATTATTATTGATTCTTGTAATTCTCGGTCAAGTTTTCGTACGGCCCTGGGAGGCTATTTTCATTCCGGTGACTTGCGATCGTATGCGAAGGATTGCATACGACCTCAAGTCGGATGGACGTATTCGTATACGAGTGAAGCCGCACACGAGCGAACGTATGCGAGTGTGATTCGTCTACGAAGGATCGTATGCGCGGTGATTCGTATGCGATTGTACGTATACGAATGTGTCGCGTGCGTTCTTTCAAAACGTATACGAATCAGGATCTTATACGGAGGCGCTATATCTTTCTTGTTTATAACAATCGAACGGCGTTTGACGAGCCGTTTGGTGTTTCTGATTAGCTTAACGCTCAAACTTAATGTTATCGGTCGTTACCTAGCGACCACTACCGCCTAGCGACATCACCCGCTATTTGTTCATGCCACTGATCTCGATATACTACATAGACCATACAGAATGGACTGGGCATTGGAGTGGTGGGGGTGCTGCCGAGTAAGGAGACAAGGATAGCTATAGCGATATGTTGAACGTGGCAACGTTTACTCTGTGAATAGAGCATTTCGTCTTTCTTTTACAAACGACATACGTCTTCTGTCTCTTTTGCTTTACTTAGCAGCAAGCCGTACAATACTTCAGCATAGGCAATGCCCAGTCCATTCTGTATGGTCTATGATATACTACATACTGGATTGTGGATACGCGTCGCGGAGTGAAGCGAATTGAACAGCGCCATATTACCGGATATTGTTATTATTTGGGGGCCAAGTCTACGCAAAAAGCAAGAAGACTAAAGACAGGAGACCGAACTCGTGGGGTGGGCCCGTATACGTCCGCCGCCTAGTGACCGCTGCTAATCGTACGATCCGTGCGCAATGCATTACTGCGCAGTCATGCGCAGTGAAATAACTCGAGCCCCCCCCCCCCCACCGCACGCTACATGGCACTAGGAATAGAAGGGAATATACATAGAGTATAGGAATAAAAGAGACCCCGAGGCATAATGAAACGCGCGAATAAATATACATGATGGGTATATAAATTAGACTTACGGGATAATGAAATCCAAAATACCCATATAAATCCCAAGCGGGGGCCCGCAATTGAAGTACAATAACTCTTCTTTTACTCTGAACCAGCGAAATAGTTGCGTGGTACAGCGCCACGGTTGGCATGCGCAAGGTCGTGGGTTTAATTCCGAATGTAATAAATATTTTTTTTTAATTATAAATAATCGTCAACATCTCAAATTAAATCAAAATATTATGTCTCGCATGCATAACACGACACGCGCGAATATATATATTTGCTATAGGAACCATAATTCTGAATTACGTGCCCAAAGCGAATAGTCAAAGCGGGGGCCAGCCATTTAAGTACAATAAATTTAATAAAAATTGAGATATATAAGGGAAATAGCCGCGTGGTACGGTGCCAGGCTCGAGTAAACGAGGTCGACCGTTTGATTCCGACAAGTTGATTGTTTTTTTTTTTTTTAATCGTGCTATACCTTAAATGAAAATCAGTTATTTAAAAATTATTTCTTGAATGCATAACACGATACGCGAATATGTCGCGTTCCACGTTAACTCAGCCACCCCGTTTCTTTTGTCTCGAAAAAATTATTCATGGGCATTTTGAAGGACAATATATTCATGACATTTCACCAAAATTTCATTCCCCAGTATTTTGTCGGTTCTCGGGATAATGATTAACAAGTTCTTCATTTTGTAAAAATCATAACTACGTAACGGCTGATCGAATTTAAACGATTACAAAAAAATCTTTTTTTCTCGCTCTTTTCGAAAATAAATATATGCCGTCATCGGAGATAAACTCATTAGACAGTTTTCGGAGAAATTTTTCGATTTTTTTTTCTACGAAAGGGCCACCGAGAATTCCACTCACTATGTTTTTTCCTGGTAGAGGAGGGCAATACGCAACTCCAAAGAATTTTTTTTAAGATGGAAGAGGGTATCAGTGAAGAGGGAAAAATTGTTTTGTGTCAATTTATCCCGAGAACTGTCTATGACGAGCTTTTATCCGATGATGGCATATTTTTTTCCGAAAAGGGCCATTTTCCATTTATTGTACTTGAATGGCTGGCTCCCGCTTTGACTATTCGCTTTGGGCACGTAATTCAGAATTATGGTTCCTATAGCAAATATATATATTCGCGTGTGTCGTGTTATGCATGCGAGACATAATTTTGATTTCATTTGAGATGTTGACGATTATTTATAATAAAAAAAAAATATATTTATCACATTCGGAATCGAACCCACGACCTTGCGCATGCCAACCGTGGCGCTGTACCACGCAACTATTTCGCTGGTTCAGAGTAAAAGAAGAGTTATTGTACTTAAATTGCGGGCCCCCGCTTGGGATTTATATGGGTATTTTGGATTTCATTATCCCGTAAGTCTAATTTATATACCCATCATATATATTTATTCGCGCGTCTCATTATGCCTCGGGGTCTCATTTATTCCTATACTCTATACTCGGATCGTACGATTAGCAGCGGTGACTAGGCGGCGGACGTATACGGGCCCATCTGAAAGTCAAGGCTTGGATAGGAGTTCGGTCTCCTGTCTCTAGTCTTCTTTAAATCGCTTCAGCTCCGAGCAGCGGAAAGGTGTTTACCAATAAATGTGTTCAAAATATCCCAAAACATCGAGAAATCATATATAGAAAAAATGTCCCGGCGTATGTGTGTATGTATATGTGTACAAATCCTTCAAAATTCAAACGTCTATATCTATAATATTACAGCAGCAATCGTGAGCAAACTTTGCACACGACTTGAGCGTGATACCCCCTTTGCTTATTAAAAATTTTGCCACAATCTATAACGAGAGTCCCATTTTACATCACTTTGAATTTAAAAAAATGTCTGATCGCTCTAACATTCATAAATGTTTATTTTCCGGTTAAAAATTTTTGGAGCAAATAGCTTAGGAGACAAGGATATTTGGTATTAAATTTGGCAAGAATCGCATTAGGGATTCAGATTTGAATTTTTTTTTTTATTTTTTAAAAGAAATTTTAATAGCTCCAAATTCCGCAAATATTTGGCTATCGGGTCGAAGTTTTGTACATTGATAGGTTACAGGACATGGCACTGAATTTGAAAAAAATCACTCAAGGGCTTCAAATTTCAAAATAAATTTGAATTAAGAAAACTATAGTCGCTTTAATTTGCGCAAATTCTAAGATATTGCGCTTAATTCTGGGCTTAGTTTCGACATAAAAAGAATATTTTAAAGAATAATTGGCATTAATTTTGGGAAAAATCAGTAAAAAATTTCAGGTTAAATTAGATTTTTGAATTTTTCAAATGTTATAGAAAAATTTGTATTTGTTGTTGTATTATTATTGAATGCAGTAAGAAAGGGTGCAAATCAGAAATTTGCACATTGCTTCATCATTTTATCTCGCACATAAAGCTTCCTCTATGAGGAAGCCAAAATTGAAAAACTCACTTGCTCATAGAGGAAGCTTTGTGAGCGAGATAAAATGACGAGGAAGCCATGTGCAAATTTCGAATTTTTCGAATATGTAATTATGCTTTAAAATCATTTTTTAAAATAATAACTTATTAGAAAAAAAGTTATGAGTCTGAGAAACGGCAATAAAACCGATAACCCTCGATTTCCGGACCAAACAGTACGCGCAGAGAAAAGCATAGGCACAAGAGAGATTGCTGCACGGCACATACCCCGCGTTCCTCTTTGTGCTCGTTCTATGTGTGTGGCACACTGATAAATTGCCACCCAGTCTATAATTGGGAATCGAAAGTATTTTTTCTCTGCCAAATGTTGTAACGAGCCCTGTGCTTCCATATAAATGTATTTTCTCTGGAATTATTATAAACTAATGAGCATAATTGATAGCTATATTTATTTTCCTCATTCTAACCTCGAAATCGCAACTTCGTTGCGCTTTCTCGGCTCTCACGAGGAAAAATTATGTTCGATACTCGTACGAAAAGGCTTTTTGACGAAACTCGTTACAGCACTCGCCTTCGGCTCGTGCCATAATCCTCTCGTTTCGTCAAAAAAGCCTTTGCGTACTCGTGTCGAAATGTACTATTCTACAAAACTACCAATTTTTCCAAGCTTTTAGGGTTTGTAGACGAAGAGTAAAGTACTTTTTATTCCTCGTCAACAAGTTTTAAAGTTTGGAAAACATGGTAGTGTTGTATAAAGTATCGTGTGCACCGCGGAGGTAGGCCTTTGAAGGCCTTGCACAACCCTGGTAGATTGTATGACTCACTAAAAACCGTAATAGCGTTTTCCACTGGTGCACCGAGTGCGCACCGACTCAAGTTTTTCGGATGAGAGTAAGTGAGACACATATGTACTCAGTGCATCTCTGTCTCACTCACTCGCATGTAAAAATCTGCACTGAGTTCCCCAGTGGAAAACGCTATAAAAAGGACCGGTCATCGATGGTTCTTTTTGGACAAAAAATCACCGACCAATAACCTAAAAAAGAACCGTTCGTAATATTTCGCGAGCACCTAAAAAACTACGAGCAACCACCAAAAGAACCGTACTAATAACCATACTATTTTTTCGGGTTTGCAACCGACAAAATGACCATAAAAAGAACCGTACTGGATAAACGAAACAAAAACACTGTATTTTGTAGTGTCAACGCGAGCCAGGATCGAGGCAGTCCAAATCACAGCAGAATGAAATTTTTATAATAAAGGGAATTTTAATAATAAAGGGAATCAACCGCCAGGGAGAGAAGGAGCATACGAAATGTTGTAATAAATTTGTTTACATAAAATAAAACCTTAATAAAACCATAAAAAGGACCGAATTGGTAAAAACCGTACTAAGAACCAAAAACCAGTAGGAACGACCGTACAAAGGACCGTCTACAGATTCATAAAAATAGACGGTTCTTTTGAAGGTTTTTCCACAGTTCTTTTTTGTCCGAAAAGAACCGTCCTTTTGACGGTTATTTTTTCAGTTGCTTGTTGAGTTCGGCAATCTACTAGGGAATGTTTTCAATACTCGTCTTGGTCTTAAAAGTACCACTTTACCTCCTTGGTATACAATGTACTATGGTTGCAGCGATGTATGAGGTGGACCCATGCCCCTATGGGCATGAAAAATATTTTTCTTATTACGATTAATTTTTGAAATGCCATGCATCCATAACCTAAAAGCTTGGTTATACTACACATGCATTGAGTTACAGTGAGGTGATGTGAAACTCATTATTTTATACATTTCTTGTTCCCATATCTATTTCGCATCATTTTAAGCAAATTATAATGAAAATAGCATATAGCGTATCCCTCAGTGTTCATTTTGAGACACACCTCATGATTTTGGAGCAGCGTGTCTCTGTCTCAGCATCGAGACACGACTCATGCTTATGAACATGGAGAAGGGCTGTGAATAGCCACAGCGATTCAAGAAAGCACCCTGCATAATATTTTCTGACAATTATATTAAATCATTTAGATATATAATGTGCAGAGATGCAAATTGTTTTGACCATAGGTGGTAATTTCGTTCACTCGTGAAGAACCATGTCAACTACATCAAATGTTTATATATGGAATGAAACAGTAATTAATCTTTGTAACATAAATATTTTTGAATTAAATAAATAATAATGGTTTTTGTAAAGTCAATTTTTAGACATAACGACAACTTACTTTGTGTAATCCTCGCGCCTGCGTATGCGATAACGTTTAAGGACCTTTACTTCGTGCAAATTATTATCAGCCTGCCAGGATATGAAGTCGACTTTTTTTAGTAACTTTTGCTCATGATGCTTTAATTTTCGCACCATCTTCAAGATGTAATTTTACTTCTGTATGTTTATGTTTGTTGGGTGAAAATTTTCAGGGTTTTTCAGATTATTTCTTCTTCCAGGGCTCCTAACCTAAGCAGAGACTAGTAGAGAGAGATTGGAGAGGATCGCCAACACTGTGAACCCAGGTGCTCGAGTTCGTTTGAAGTGTTTCGAACGTTCGAAAACTTCGAGCGACAGTTTCGATCGACGCGACAAATAGGGATTCTCGAGTTCGTTCGAAGTTGTCTTCGAACTAGAGTTCACTCGAAAGCAGTAAGCGACGTTGCCGTACTTTCTACTGGAAGTTTTGACCAATCCTCGTTCAATTACAGTGGAAAGATGAAAAAGCGGTTACTTTTGTATTTTTGAAATACTTACATTTCATATGATCTTTGGTAACATATATGTAATGATGAGTTTACCCTCATTATTTACATGTAATTCTATCAGAACATATCCAAAATTGATGACTTTATCAGCTGTTTTTATATTCCTCCTGTACATCCTTATCAAATTCTGAATACAACATGTTTTGAAGGCGGAAAAAAATACATTCGGCAATTGTTTGGAAAATGTACTAAAAATTTCTGGAACTTAACACACTATTGCAAGAAAACTTGCACTATTGTCAGACCCTTTCGGTAGTAATACACGGCATTGTTGCAGTTTCTCGAATGATTTTTAAGTAATATTAACTTTTAGCAATAATAATAATCTCTCTTGTGCTTTTTACTTCCGCAACGTGTGTTGTACCGTGTGCTCATGTGTATCGAATTATATCATTTTCGACTTTGCCATATCGTTTGCAAAATTTTCATCAGTGCGCGCGTATTTTTGCAATAATCGTTTTTTAATCTCAATGGAAGTGCCAAGAATAATGAACACTTCGTATGCCACGTTGAAAACAGCAAGGTTAGTAAGAAATTTTGCATTGATATTACTTGAAAGTATAAAATATTGTAACTTTTCAAAAGTGAAATTTCCTAACCTCGATATGCCAATGTATATCTTTTTTTCGTGTGAAAATCATTTTGGATCTGTTTCGTATAATTCTTGCCAAAGAAATTATTGTATCGCTTGTTATAACGTATAAGTATTACAACGCAAACCTTCCCTCTACTTGCTTCTTTGAGATAAACAGCTAATCGTGCATGCATACTCATTATTAAGTATATTTTGTGAAAAGTATTTTGTTCTTTGACAGAATTTGGATTTTGATACGTTTCGAATATACCAGTGATAGAAGTACAAAGAATCGCATCCATTCATAGCGACAGGATCTGAACTACGCTTTAAATATGGCCTGCAACATCTAACATAGCGAGCTCGTTAGCTGAATTTTTTCTTTTTTTTACAACAAAGCACAACATCCTTTTCTCATAACGACAATAACCGTATGCAAGGTTAGTAGTAAAAATATACCGCTTCGTGAACAAATAGCAATGGAAAAACTTTTGGCTCAAGGTTGAAACTGAGAGGCACGCTCCTTCAAGTATTCTGACGAGGTGTGTCTAAAATGAAAAGAGAGACATCCGCTATACGCTATGCGTTAGTTCATCCAAAAAAGTAGCGCAACGATAAAGTGTAGCGAATAGTAGTTATGCTACTTTGCGCTACTTGATCGCTACGCTATACGCTATGTGCCATACGCTACTTCAGTTTCCTCAGGAGAGATGCACTACGCACTACGCTATACGCCAGTTCATCAATACGCCATACGCTAGTTTTCTCCACAGAATCTGTAGACTCAATGGAGGACTAGGATTTCTTTACTTTTTATTTTGCAAAACCTCTTTCTCTGTAGAGACTTCTACGGAGAATATAGATTTTTTAAAATTATTTTGTATAATTTTTTCCTGCATAAGGTCTTCAGACTCTACTGAGAACTAGGATTTTTTTATATCATTTTGAAAAAATTTCATCTCCACAGCGTGTTGCGAAAAAAATTATTACAAATAATGAAAAAAACCCAGTTCTTCGCAGGAGTCTGAAGACATTACGAAAAAAAGATGATTCAATAAATTTTTTTTAAAATCTAGTTCTCCGTAAAGTTTGAAGACTGTACGGAAAACTGCGGTTTTTAAAAAAATTATTTTGCAAACTTATTTCTCCATACAATCTTCAAAATCTACGGAGAACGGATTTACTTTTTATTATTTGAATAATTATTTCTGCGTAGAGTCTTGAGACTCTATGGATAACTGGGATTTTTTTATTTACTTCATTGCATAATTTTTTTCTGTGGAAAGTTTTGAGACCCTACGGATAAGTGGGATTATTTTTTAAATTATTTTCAAATAATGTTTTCCTTCGTACAATCTTTCGACTCAACAGAGATCTGGGTATTTTCTCCATACAGTTTTGAAGCTGTATTTTTTTCTCCAAGCCACAACCGAAGGATTCCGCGTCGATGAACACTGATCCTGAAAGGCTATTGTGTGAAGCGCTACCAACGAGTTCCCCGTTGTCGGAGAACAACGAAGTTAACGAACTTCAGCTGTGCGATGAGCGTGCGAATAGTGCTACCCAAAACGATTGGAAAAAATATCCGTTTCCCATTATTTAGAAGTGTTTTTAAATACACAATGTCAAAAAAGTTCGCAAATAATTTTTAAAAAAATCGTGTCACTGTAGCTCACCGTAAATAAAATTTTGTTAAATGTACGGAACTGTTGAAAACTTTCGGGATTTGCCAAAATTTTATTTTTCTTTTTAAACTTTTCGAAACTAAAAAACAAATCTTAAGGTTAAATCTAATTAATCTAAAGTTAGTTAATCTTAAGTAATTAAGGTTAGTTTAATCTAAAGATTGAAATTAGAAAAAATTGGGAATAAATCTTCCAGCATTATTACAATTATATAGAAAATATAGTGAACAAAATTCTAATGATGCTTGGGTACGAAAATATTGTAAATTAATAACCCAATTTTGAATTTTATTTTTAAAACGATTGTTTGTATAATTTTTTTTGATAATTGTAATGAAAAAAAAATTGTAAAAATGTTTGAGTTCGAAAATATTGTAAATTAACAACCCAACTTTAAATGTAATTTTTAAAAAATTATTTGCATTTTTTTTTTCGATAATTGAAATAACAAAAATTGTATAGATGCTTGATGGGTCTTCGTATAAATCATCATTATTTTTTGGTGCACTAACTCTCGTTCGTTTGAAATCGATTCTTCATATACATGCACCCGCGCCGCACTTAACCTCAAACTGCCTGAAACCTCGAAATATTTATCTCTCAATCGAAGAGTTCGCATTCGAACTTGTATTTCGAAGGCTCCAAGACCATTCGAAGCATCTCTCCTTCGAAATGTTCGAACGTAAACTTCGATTGAAATTTCGAGAATACCAAATCTAGGGTTTCGTTCGAACGCGTAGGGAATTTTAGGGAGTTCGAACGAAATGGACTTCGAACGAAACTCGAGAATTCTCTGACCGAGGTAATGAGGGTAGTTCGCCCGGAGTGTCTAGAGACACCTTACCGTCGTCCTAGCACGGCAAATCGACGGCACTTTTCAAAAACGACCACATTACCGTCGATACAAGAAGTTACTAGGATTTAACGGGACGGCAAAATAGTTACCGTTGATACTGACTACGTTTCCACCGGAGGTTAGAATTGGGTAGCACACCGTCAGTTGCTGGTGTAACGCTCCGCGATACGCACTTCGCGGATTAGCCGCGAAGGGCGCTATCAACCGGGGGCGTACTATCGCACGTAGATTCGAAACGAAATAAGAGCAGAGATTTTGATTGAGAGGAGAACGTGCTGACTTTGCCAAAAATAGTATAATTAAATTGAATTATATATCATGTGCTACACGAACGATTTAAATAGCAGCATATTACTTACGATATGTCTCGATATATGCATGAATACAATAACTTTAGGTGTAATTACGATACCATGAAAATGATAATAATAATACTGATAATATGAATACTTTTGTAGCATTTAAGCAACTCTATTGCGCTGTCGACGTTCTTATATATTCTAAGAAATACGTATATGTTTAACCATAAATTGTAAAAGGAAACGCGAGAGACGGAGACTTATGGGTACGCTGCTGGCTGCATAAAAAACAAAATACTTTCTTGAAAATATTAAATAAAAGGACGAGTGTTCAACACGTGACGCGCGAACGCGAAACAACTCGTCGCACACGGGTTAAAAGTAAATGCATAAAAACACGCACTCTCAGCAGAGACGGGTCTGCTTTCTTTCAGTTTTTCTATCGACCTTTATTTTGTCTTTTATTGCTCTACCCGAAAGTACAAAGCGAGGCTTTCACAAGTCGTCGCTCGGCGCGACGGAAAACTCGAGAGCGGAGGAGAGGGGAAAATTTCCAGAGGTAAATAACTTTTCGAGTTGGGACTTAAGAGGGAGGGTGAGACAAGGAAGGGGAGAAAGAGACACACGCACGGACCCACCCTTGCGTGGGGGAGAGTCCGCGCGGACTTCGGTGGTCGAGTTGAAATTCGTAATTGGCCAACGGGAAGGCCCAGCATATAGTAGGGGGAGGATCGGGAACTTTGACTTTTTCGTGGCAGCTAGTAGGGTAGCCAGGGAGATTCTGTCGAACCGCGAAGCGAACAACATCCCTTATCTAACATAACGCGTCTCACCATCACTTGGATTTGGAACGATAGAATTTTTGCAATAAAACTGTCCTATATTGATTAACTGACTTTAAACCCTTGTAGATTCGATTTTCGTTTACTTTTCGCGATTTTCAGGTAATAATTTCGCTCGCGCGAGGTGAGTTAAACTCTTTGACGCGGAAACGAGCTCCCACGGACTTCGGTGGTAACCACACGTTTGTGCTGGTCCACGAAATTTGAATTCCGCGCTTTTAACGCACGGAAAGCGTTACAGAAACATTTTTGGTGTCAGAAGTGGGATTCCCGCTAACTCGTCGCGAGTGAAATTCCGAAGTGAACTATCTTTTTTGTGTTAACCGTGTTCTTGAGAAATCAATATACTTTTATACTTAATATATCGAGTACATCCAAGTGTCACGCGAAAACGAACTCTAATTGAACGAACGCGAGTGCGGTACTTCGAGGCTTTCGCTACGCCTTGTACGGGTGGACCGAGCAGCTCGATTCAGGGAGTACGAGAGCCGAGAGGGAAACACGCGTGTTCCAACGTGGGAACTGGTGCCGACGGAGCGAGAGGACGACGACGCGGTTGCCGACGGAGCGAGAGGACGACGACGCAGGTGCCGACGGAGCGAGAGGACGACAACGCTAGGACGAGCGCGAAATTTGGATTCGCGCGCGAACTTATACGCCGTAGCCTTCCCTTGCGGGGTTTCCCCCCGTGGTTTACCCAAGAGGGCCGAGGGTAGAGAGTAAAAACTACCGAGGTTTAAACGGTACAAGGGCCACGGGTTGCTCACAGAGAGGCTCCCCTTGTTTACCGTAGGCGCAACGAGGGAGGATAGCCGTCGGAAGACGAAGACCAGGCGATTCACGAGGGCGAAAGGAGAGCCGAGAGGACTGGAACGAAGAGAGGACAGCGATACCGAAGAGGCTGAAAAAAAATTTAATAATAATATAATAATAGATACATATAAATACATATAACTCTTGATTAGTGATGGTGAAAG
The DNA here is from genome assembly GCA_963564615.1 of Rhorus exstirpatorius. Taxonomy (NCBI): domain Eukaryota; kingdom Metazoa; phylum Arthropoda; class Insecta; order Hymenoptera; family Ichneumonidae; genus Rhorus; species Rhorus exstirpatorius. Next base: position 6,224,004 of record OY751317.1, on the reverse strand, counting down.
ACCATAAGTGAATCGGTGAAATCTATAATCATTACGTAATACGTCCAGTATAATACAAATAGCCTGTCATCGAGAACATCCAATTGGTAAGTCAGCCGTTCTTTTACTTTCTCATGTCAAATCTCTCTCTGCTAACGCGAAATATATAGAGATAGATAGGTAAACTGCGTCTAAGCTCGCGTGATAATGGAGGTACTGAATAACGAAACGCTTGAAGTTGCTGCGGAAGAAACCGTGGAAAATCAGGTAGGAGGGGATATAAATAATATAAATATTCCGATAAATTCTGCAGGAGCAATGACTGCTCGGAATAACGAATCGAGCGAAACGGTTGAACGGGGGTTGCAAAATTTCGCGGAAAGATCTAGTACGAGTGGGACGATCGGGGGAATTCATGATTGTGCGCGAAACTCAGGGTCTGGACGCGAATTCGAAGTTCAAAGACGCGAACTACTCGAGGGGCACACGGTAAATCGTCGCGAGAGTGCACTGGAAGATGAAATGAGTGGGCTTAGGAGTGGAGCAACTATCAGCTCGAGTGATAGATATTCGTACATTCCGTTCAAGGCAGCTCTCGAATTCGTACCGAAATCATTTGACGGGTATAATATGCCCATTTCGAAATTTATCCGCGACTGTTTATTTGCACACGACTCCGTTAACCCACGGGAGAGATCTCACCTCTTCTGGATGGTAAGAACGAGAGTTGTCGGAAGTGCGGAATCGACGCTTCAAGATACCGATATTAAGAACCTCCAAGACCTTTTAAAACATCTCAAAAAAACTTATAGCGAACACCGAAGTATAAGTCATTTAAATTCCATGCTCGCGACCGTTGCACAAAGGAACGAAGAGTCTGCTTTAGATTATGGCGCTCGCGTTAGCGATATTTTAAGAAAGATAATCGAAGAAATCGAAGATAAAAAATTCCGCGTCAGTAGCATATGGGATGGTAGTTTCGGCTCGCGACACAGCTTGTGAAAATTACGTAATGGGGTTGAAAAAGGATATAGGGCTGCGGGTGCGTCTCGAACGACCCAAATCCTTGCAAGACGCGATGAGCGTTGCTCGCGTCGCAGAATGGGAATTAGAACACGAGGGCGGTTTGAATCGCGAACAAGTCAAAAGTAAACCAGGCAACGGGGACGGCAATAAAAATGATGACGAAAAGGCCCCAGAAAGGGCGGCGTTTTCAGGTAAACCTTCGTTCGGAACAACACGTACCCGGTGGAGGGAGTAGTCGTGTAAGGGGAAATTTTAACGGGCGCGGTAACGGTGCCCCGGCGCAAAGCAACCGGGCCACCAGCCCCTCACTGCTTTATTAAAGAAAGAGTGCCGTTCCAATGGGACAGCCTAGCACAAGATGCATTTCGGAAGCTTAAAGATATTATTTATTCCAAACCCCTTATAAAATACCCCGATTTTATGAGACCATTTGTCCTGACCACCGACGCGTCCGACTATGCTTAGGTCTTTTACTATGACTATCGATTAATTCGATCGTACTAATTCGGACTATGCTTTTAGTCTTTAATCAGGGCCCTATATGGAGGGATCCACCAATTGCATAAGCATCGCGTACTTTGACCGGAACAGAATTAAATTACACTACGGCCGAAAGGAAACTCCTCGCAATAGTATTTGCCGTTAAATATTTTAGACCTTACTTGTACGGTAAAAAATTCACTCTCGTAACTGATCATCGATCTCTGACCTGGTCATATCAGCTGAAAGATCCGACAATAAGCTCAAGGCTCGCCCGGTGGAAAATAAAATTACAAGAATATGACTATGAGATTCAGTATAAGTATAAACTTGTCAGAGTAAACGCCAATGCGGACACCCTCTCTCGAAAGCCTATTGACGAAAAGATCCCCACCCTCACCTCGGATGATCGTCGCCTGGTACTGGGCGGCGTGCATGCCCATTTACACGACGGCGGTCACTCGATGGGAGAGGACAAACCTTATCACGAATATCCCATCGAGAGAGTTTTTCTAAGCGTAGCAGACAAAAGAAACTGATGCAGAAAATGAGACAGAGGACAGTGGAACAGAGGACATGACTGATAAGAACGAAAGACGATGTTGTAACGAAATAGGGAATGAAAGAGAAATAGAAGGGGTGTCTAAATCTTACGGAGAGCGGTCGTGCAGCGATTTTGAGTCCTCGAGGTCCGATAAGACGCTCGAAACGTGCGCGCAGCGTGGAGTGGATCGTGGTCCGAAAAGTCGCATCATCGAACGTTTTAAAAACGGTTGAAAAGCATGCAGACGAGTCGCGCAGCGATTCCATTGCCACGTGGTCCGATAGGGCGAACGAGTCGCACGAGCATCGAGGCTCAAGTCGTGGTCCGATAACTCGATTCCCCCTTAGAAGGACACCCCAGGGTAGAAAAGGAATTGGTAGGATCGAGGTGCGGCTCACTCCGCAATGAAACGGGGGCGCAGTACTCTCACAGTTGTACTGGCCGCCCAGAGAACCGAGGTGCGGCTCACTCCGCAATGAAACGGGGGCAGTACTCTCACAGTTGTACTGGCCGCCCAGAGAACCGAGGTGCGGCTCACTCCGCAATGAAACGGGGGCAGTACTCTCACAGTTGTGCTGGCCGCCCAGAGAACTGAGGTGCGGCTCCCTCCGCAATGCAACGAAGTGAAATGAGAGAAAGAGAAAAGAGTGAGAGTGGAAATGGCCAAGAAAAGATAACGATTATTGAGAATTTTCAGAAAGAAGGAAATAGCGTAACAGACTCTGACGATAGCGCAGAATTGAGCGAGAATGAAGAGTTGGATATCGTAGGGATTAAGACACCGATGACCAAGAAACAGACTGACTATTCAGAAGGGGCGCTACTGCCCAAGAGACTGCGCTTAGAAACTGGAAGGTACGCAATGGTCATGTCTGCACAGGGAGAAATAAATACAACGGAGAACCCTTTGAATAACTCCTTGTTTTATACGAGTAAAGATAAATTATGGATCCGGAGAGATCATTTACTTAACTTTGTTTCTTGCGATTGCATTTTAACCACACCTATTGGGCGAGATCTGCTTAACAACTCAATGTTCAAACTAGAGGATCTGAAGGTTGAAAACCCAGCGTTGGGCCATGTAATTTGCACAAAACATGAATGAGGAAGATACATTTTTCACCTATACCTTTTTAAAAAAAAAGAGAAATTCAACGATAAATTCTATTTTAAAAACTTAGAATCTGCGAAGAAGCGTTGTAAGAAATTTTACGACCGCAAATTAAATGAACGAAACTTTGAAATCGGTCAGAGCGTTTATCTCCTGAAAGAACCGCGAAACAATAAATTCGATGACCATTACACGGGACCCTACGTCATAAATAAAATCTTCAACGACCTTAATGTCGAGCTACGAACCGGACCCAATAATATTAAAATCGTTCACATGAACAAGCTTAAGCACGCCTTTTTGAGATTTGAGAATAATTAGATCTAATTAATACCCCATACCCGGGAATGAAATGCATTTAGTGAGGTATATATATATATAAAAAAAAAAAAAAAATAATAATTTAATGATGGATAAATAAACAAATAGAAATGAATAAATAAATAAAAATTAAATAAATAAATAAATAAATAAATTAATTAAAAAAAAAAAACAAAAAAAAAACATGCGATGCCAAGTCAGATAGTTGAGTTGTTAGGTTAATTGGTAAAGTAGCCCCTAATCTCGACACCTTAGATAACGCGAGTCACGCTTTTGGTAAGTTCATACTGAGACGGAAGAAAAGCCGCTTTATGAAGCGACTTTTCAATTAAGGGGGGAAGTGTAACGCTCCGCGATACGCACTTCGCGGATTAGCCGCGAAGGGCGCTATCAACCGGGGGCGTACTATCGCACGTAGATTCGAAACGAAATAAGAGCAGAGATTTTGATTGAGAGGAGAACGTGCTGACTTTGCCAAAAATAGTATAATTAAATTGAATTATATATCATGTGCTACACGAACGATTTAAATAGCAGCATATTACTTACGATATGTCTCGATATATGCATGAATACAATAACTTTAGGTGTAATTACGATACCATGAAAATGATAATAATAATACTGATAATATGAATACTTTTGTAGCATTTAAGCAACTCTATTGCGCTGTCGACGTTCTTATATATTCTAGGAAATACGTATATGTTTAACCATAAATTGTAAAAGGAAACGCGAGAGACGGAGACTTATGGGTACGCTGCTGGCTGCATAAAAAACAAAATACTTTCTTGAAAATATTAAATAAAAGGACGAGTGTTCAACACGTGACGCGCGAACGCGAAACAACTCGTCGCACACGGGTTAAAAGTAAATGAATAAAAACACGCACTCTCAGCAGAGACGGGTCTGCTTTCTTTCAGTTTTTCTATCGACCTTTATTTTGTCTTTTATTGCTCTACCCGAAAGTACAAAGCGAGGCTTTCACAAGTCGTCGCTCGGCGCGACGGAAAACTCGAGAGCGGAGGAGAGGGGAAAATTTCCAGAGGTAAATAACTTTTCGAGTTGGGACTTAAGAGGGAGGGTGAGACAAGGAAGGGGAGAAAGAGACACACGCACGGACCCACCCTTGCGTGGGGGAGAGTCCGCGCGGACTTCGGTGGTCGAGTTGAAATTCGTAATTGGCCAACGGGAAGGCCCAGCATATAGTAGGGGGAGGATCGGGAACTTTGACTTTTTCGTGGCAGCTAGCAGGGTAGCCAGGGAGATTCTGTCGAACCGCGAAGCGAACAACATCCCTTATCTAACATAACGCGTCTCACCATCACTTGGATTTGGAACGATAGAATTTTTGCAATAAAACTGTCCTATATTGATTAACTGACTTTAAACCCTTGTAGATTCGATTTTCGTTTACTTTTCGCGATTTTCAGGTAATAATTTCGCTCGCGCGAGGTGAGTTAAACTCTTTGACGCGGAAACGAGCTCCCACGGACTTCGGTGGTAACCACACGTTTGTGCTGGTCCACGAAATTTGAATTCCGCGCTTTTAACGCACGGAAAGCGTTACACTGGGTATCGGAGAGCGTTCTCTCTCCGATACCTCGATCCTTACGCTAGTGCAGCGCTCAACTCTCCGAGTTACCTGCGGACATCTCGGGAACTACACATTCTGTCTACATCTCCTTACCGACAATATTAACATGTAATTTTTCAAACAAATGCCACTCAGTTAATTTTTGACGCACAATAATAAACAAAGGCTTGTTGTTCAGGGTTTTTATCGGTCTAGTGGGTCCTGACCCAATATCTTGGCAGATCTTTTAAATTCGTTAATTTCCCATCAAAATTTTCATTTCTAATTTGAATTTTAATGTTTTTGGGTCAGGACGCTATAAACAAAGGTGTCTAGTATTACCTGTGCAAATTTAAATCTAATCGGTTTAATAGTTTAGGAGTGGGATTTGTTTGAAATTTAACATGCACTCTGCATTACCATAAGAGAGGGTAAAACAGTGCTTTCACATGCTCTTAAGGTGCCATTTCATGGGCAGTGAGCAGCAGTAGCAGCAGAGATGAGTATGAGATGTTTAGAAAGAAAAAAAATAGAGATGCGGGCATCGTACCCAGAGTTTTCAGAATTTCAGACCTGCACGATACCCACTCGACCAAACAACGACTCTAAGTAATAAGTAATATGTTAAAAGTATATATTTATCGAGCTTGCTTAGGAACCTTTGACAATTTGGATCCAAATTCGGTTAATTTAGAGTAAAAACACCTTCTAATTTACATATTTTTATCAATTAATACATATAAGCTGAAAAAAAATCAACCGAGGAAAAATTTTCGTCGGGACAGCAGGGATGCGATTTGCGACAGCGAAACGCGAGATGGTCTCTGGCGAAACCGTGCGGTTGACAACCACCAACATGCAGCGCGACTTCAAGTCGATCTCACGAAAAATGAGACCAGTTCGGCGTTTGACCGCCTAGGTGTCACGTCGACGCCAGGTATCAAGAAAACCCGAGCGCTGTTGATCTCCCTACTCATCTCTGCTAGTAGAGAGATCGCCAACGGTCGCCCTGCGGGTGTAAAGCTAGTCAGGGGGGATTAGTCGTGGAGGGGGTAGTTCGCGTGGACATTGACTCGGGCGGTGTGGCAGATTTTGAGTCAGCTGTGTGCACATTGGCCTCCCGGGTAATGCAGGTTGACTGAGCATGGCGTGCACATGGTATCGAGCGAAAACGCAGATATATGGACACGGACCACGGACTGTGAACCGTTTTGGCCGTTTCGAACCGCGATTCACGCGTTTGTTGTAGAAGACAAAAAATGTGAGAGCTGCCCTTTATTTATACACTAGATTATGTCTTGATGACAAAAAACGAGTCTTTATCTCAAAATTTAGTTATAATAAGCATTCATTTAAGTATATATCACAAAAATTGTCGTGCCTGTATTGCGGAAAAATATGCTTATCAATACGTTACTGCGTCAGAGACGACTTTTTCATTCTAGCATGAACGTTTTGGCAATATTGTTGTTTATATCATATCTAACTCGACCAAAGTGACATAAAATTAAATTAATTGGCGGTTTAGCCTCCTGTAGATGAACATAATGCGGTAACCAACATCATATACGTACATAGGTCGTGGCAGTGGTCATTGCGTCCGTGGCTGCTACCCTGTCGGTCTTAGGATCGAAACCACGGTGCGCATTTTTTTTCGGAATTGACATATACTTTTTTTTTTTGTATATTTCTGTTATTATGACGAATCTTTGCAACAGGAAATATTTTTATTTGATTACTCTGTATTCTTCAAATATTCCTGTCAAATATTTCTCAAAGAGGCGTCCCAAAAAATAGGCCTATTTATTTTATATCCTAAGCATAAGGAATCTTTTACTAAAAATCTTTAACCCCGCAGATGAACGGAGTAAAATATACGACATAAATGGTAATCTCAAGAAAATTACCGTGATTAAATTTTTTAGACCAATAATAATTGGATCCGCTAAGTATAAAGTCTATTTATTAATCTATTTATTTATATTATTTATTCATTTATTTATTTATTTCTCGGATAGAAACCCTTTTACGAGCGTTTTACAAATTACAATATTTATATGATAAAAAAGAAGTACACATCGAAACGAGCGTCAAATCGTATATCAGGGGCATGCCAGGGAAATAATATGCACTCATCATTCGACAGTTACTATAGGAGCCTATTATCGAACACGTTTCACCGTGATTTTCCCTGTCGAACTTACACACACACACACACACACACACACACACACACACACACACACACACACACACACACACACACACACACATACACACACACACACACACACACACACACACACACGCACGCACGCACGCACACACACACACACACACACACACACACACACACACACACACACACACACACACACACACACACACACACACACACACACACACACACACACACACACACGCACACACACACACACACACACACACACACACACACACACACACACACACACACACACATTATATATGTTCATATGGCACAATCCATGATTCCTCAGCAAGCTCTAGAATTTTCCAAAAAAGTTCAAAATCTTTTATTTCTTTGCCATTCTCGCATCTTATTGTTGTATGTGATAAAGTCAAACGTGCACGCACACACACACACGCACACATACATATGTCGCGTTCCACGTCGACTCAACCATTCCGTTTTTTTCGCCTCGAAAAAATTATTCAGTGTAGGCATTTCGAAGGACAGTATATACACGACATTTCACCAAAATTTCATTTCCCCACTATTGTTGGTTCTCGAGATAATGACTAATAAATCATTCTCAATTTTGTAAAAATCATAGCTTCGTAACGGCTGATCGGATTTAAACGATTAAAGGAAAAATCTTTATTTTTTTGCCCTTTTCGAAAAAACAATATGCCGTCATCGGGTAAAAGCTCATTAGAGAGTTTTCGGGGTAAATTGACAAAAAACAATTTTTCCCTCTCCACTGATGCCCTTTTCCATCTTAAAAAAATCCCGCGGAGTTGCGTCTTGCCCCTTCTACCAGGAAAAAAAAATAGTGAGTGGAATTCCGGGTAGCCCTTTCGTAGAAAGAACAAAAAAATCAAAAAATTACCCCGAAAACTGTCTAAGGCCGGTATTCATAGTCGAGTCTTATTTCTAAGACGGTCTTAAGTCGTCGTTTAGGACGACTTGATTGGTCGTTGGCCGTCTTAAGACCGTCTTAAGAAATAAGACTCGACTATGAATACCGCCCTAATACGTTTTTCTCCGCCGACGGCGTATTTTTTTTTAAAGAGCAACAAAGATAAAAAATATCCTTTTTTAATCATTTAAATCTGATCAGCAGTTACAAACTTATAATTTTTGTAAAATTGAAAATTCATTAATCATTATTTCGAGGGGCAACAATAGTGGGGGGATGAAATTTTGGTGCAATGTCATATTGTCCTTCGAAAGTGTAGAAACAGCTGGTTGTTTTAGACCTTTGCCTTTTGCCTGGTTGTTTAGACTCAATTGTTTTAGACTTGTATGAATTTATTTTTTTATTGACCAAATAATCAAGGTTTCAGTATACAAGATCGATTTATACTTATGAATGAATTATGAAAATAGGCTTATTTTGTGGCATTCCAATGTGTACAACTTCCTTATGAAATATTTGACATGAATATCTAAACAATATACAGAGTAATTAAATAAAAATATTTCCTGTAGCAAAAAGATTCATCAAAATAACAGTAGGTGCTGTTTATTTACTAAAATTGAAATATTGTTACTACAAAATTAAAAAAAATTAAATATTGAAAAACATATTAATTTAAAAAAAAATTGCGCGTGGTGTTTGCATAAATGTAAATAAATAAATAGACTTTTTATACTTCGAGGACCCACTTATTATTGGTCTAAAAAATTTAATGGCGGTAATTTTCTCGAGATTACCATTTATACCGTATATTTTACTCCGTACATCTGCGCGGCGGGGTGTGGGGTTAAAGATTTGGTAAAAGATTCCTTATGTTTGGATATAAAATAAATAGGCCTATTTTTTGGGATGCCAATGTGTGCAAACTCCTTGAGGAATATTTGACAGGAATATGTGAAGAATACAGAGTAATAAAATAAAAATATTTCCTGTAGCAAAGATTCGTTATAATAACAGTATATACCATTTATTTACTAAAATTAAAACATCGTTATTACTAAATATAAAAAAAAAAAAAATATTCGAAACATTAATTCCGAAAAAAAATGCGAGTATGTAGTGTAGTTTCGATTCCAAGACCGACAGGGTAGCAGACTGTGCTAGCGGTTCACAGTCCGTGGTCCGTGTAACATTTTTTTTTAATTTTTTTTTTTTATTAATTTATATCCTCACGCCTTCTTCCCTTTCGGGGTTTTCAAGATGGCGCTCCTTCCCTCACCTCCCTTTCCATCCTTCCCTCACATCCACCTCCACCCTGGGTATCTGGTCCGGGTCAGTAACCAGACACCCAGGGCCCGTGCGGCCGCAGCCGACTTCCTATTCTGTAGCGCATTCACCATGGCACGCGTATTAGCACGTATCATGGGCCCCGGGAAACTGCGGAAAACCTGGGGCCACTACAGTCGGTCCCGTGCTCGCCTCACGGCGTCGGAGCTACGTCACATCTTGACAGGAGAACGTAAACATGGACTACAGCCAGGGTTGCCAGATGCCCGAGCGAATAATATCGTACGCGGCTGTGCAAAATTATCGTACAGTTATCGTATGATGGTAACTAGTTTTATCGTACTAATTATCGTACATTATTACGAATTACCGTACACAATTATCGTACTTTTTCTCAACATATAATAAATTTACCAAGTTATCACATTTATTCTTTGGTTATTACCAATAATCAATGATTTTTTATAGCATAAAAGCATTGAGATTATATAAGTATTTTTCCAACGACGACGTTTCTAGCCCATAATGGTATATACTGGACGGAGCATCTCAAATCTCAATTCTCAATGGACGCTCGCGAACTGAGAATATTGTCAGCCGGTGACGGTACATCCTTTCTCTCGTACTGCACGGTGATTCGCTGAGTGCGGGCTGCGGGCGCACTCAGCCAATCACCATGCAGAGCGAGAGAGGGAAAATTTTTTTTTTTTCGAAAAATAATATAGTATCGAATTCGTTAACATTTTATTTTTAGTAGAAAGAAACATACTATCACAGTTTGAACAATTTTACACAGAACTGTTAATACTTATACGTAATATAAATACTTTTTTTATAGTTTTTTTCATAAATATCTTTCTCAATCTCTCTTATCTTTGAACTTACAACTGAATTTGAACTTTTTTTTTAGTTACGTAAAAGCTAACTGCGTATATCACATCTGCCATTAACTTTGGTACGAGCTTAGCCATCGAGGATCGAGAAATTAAAAGCAGCATCGTCAGATGATGCTGATGCTTCTTCAGTTTGGCGACCCGAGTATAAATTCGTTGCAGTCATCCGATTCAACATTTCTTTTGTAGGCTCGAATGTCTCACAACATTGCTTCTGCATCGTTCCTTTGACGCATTCACTTGCTAGTAAGCATCCAGTGATGGAGGGCGTGATCAAACGATTCCGAGTCTTTGTTTTAACCAAGTTAACCTTACTGAAAACTCGTTCGCATTGGGCGTTGGAATGTGGGATAGATAATGCTCCAAGAGCAAACGAAGGAAGCACTTTTAAGTACGGCTCGCCTTCGGAGTCCTTGTATTTCGAAACCTAAAACAATCGAAGGAAATAATAGAATAGTCGATTGTGTATCAAAGGCACGCAGAGTAGGTATATTTACGCCGAGTGTAAATTTTTAATATGAGTCATAGAGTAGTAATATGAGATAGAGTTGTAATATGAGTCATAGACTCATGTGTGTGAGCCGAAGGCGAATATTACAAATACACGAGGCAAAATAGTACATTTCGCAACAGGGGGATAATTGACTTATTCCCGTGTTGTATATATAGTACTTTATTCTTCACTCGACTCTGGCCACATTATTGACTTGAACGAATACAACCATTTTTTGTATAAAAAATCATCGTAATTTTTCTTTATACGTGTAAGTGTGATCATTTGATTTGTCCGAAAACTAGAATATTATTAGAAATTTATAATAATACAGAAAGATACAAAATTGACTCACTTTATCCCAGAAGACGTCGACTTGAGCGCAGTTGATTATTTCTTCTGAAAATTTAATCAATGGCATTTGTCTCCACTCATCATCCAAACTCTGCAGTTGAACAGCATCACTCGGACTAACTCGTGGCAATTTTACCGACAAGGGTAGTAACGACGACGTCACAGCCCTTTCTGCGGCCGACAAAGCTTTTTCTGGCCTCAAAACGTCAATCATCGACAGCACATTATCGGCGAAATCATACCGTCTCTTAATTTGAGCGCAACCTGTGCTTAGAAAATCTCTGCAGCGCTTCCTAAAATCGGTAATCAATTCAGGATGACGTAGAACTTCGGCTTCCTGCATTTGTTTCATTACCCCCACACCCAAGTACAAATTTTCGAGTGGTGCATATTCCGTTGAAGCTACAGGATCGACGTTTTGTAGTGTCGTTCTGGCGACGTACTCTCGTTTCATATAACTATTCAGCAGATCCGTATAGGCGACAATCATTCGAGAATGCATGCTGGTGACGATAACGTGTTCCGACTGAAAATACTTATTCAGGTTTGTGAACTTCGGTAAAACCCACTGTAGGAACAGGTAAAACGCTTTCATGAAAGGATTGTTCAATTGCCGGTGGACTTCCTCGACTGCCATCAACTTTTCATTAAGCCACTCGTGATCGAAAAACAGACGTAGAGCATTCCATTGTTCTAAAATGCGATCTACGACTGCTGCAAGTGAGAGCCACCGTGTTTGGGATGGATGGAGCACTTTGTGGATATCCAGATGACAAAATACTTGAAATTGTACGAACTTGCACTGACGCTTGCTACTGTTCTTGAAAAAGCTGTAGATGTTACGGGCGAGATCTTCACAATTGCGCGGTAACATCTTGCAGGCTTCGCTCGCGCATAAGTGCAGAGAATGGCAAATGCACTTCATTATCATTATTCCAGGGCACGTAAGACGAAAGCGACTAGCTACAGAGTTTTTATTGCCCATCATCGTATTACATCCGTCAGAGCCAAACCCGATTATATTTGCTCGAGGAATATCGTGCTTATCGAATGAATCCAAAATGATATTGAACAGGTGCTCAGCAGTTGCACTGATGTTAGAATCCGCAGAAGTAGGATGTTCACTGCCAAATACTTGGACCAAGTCCCAAAATCGGCTTGTGATTTTCCCAATATGCTCGTCAAAATAACGCACTACAACACAAGACGTTTTAATCGCTGCAATATCAGTCGATTCGTCTGTTAAGATCGAAAACTTTATCGTTTTTAACTTGTGAATGAGTCGTTCCTTTTGGGTCTCGCCAATTACATTTTTGACGATTGCTGTGGCTTTACTCCTCTTAAGCTTCATCAATTGTGCGATTTTTGAATCCTTAAAACAATTTTTCAACACGTCTGAAAGATGGTCCATGACTGCAAATGGAATATTATGAGAAGCCAAGAAAGCACATAATAGTATTTCTGCTCTTTGCACCTTGTTATCGGCCACGGGAACCATGAATTCTGCAACTGTTTTTTGTACTTCGGGTTGGACGTCGGAACATCTTTCTATGTGTCTCATACCAAGAGCATGGTTTTTTAAAACTGTAAATTCAGCGTTCATCGTCGTGTCACAATATCGACATTTCGCTTTGAAGACACTCGACTTATCCGGACAAAGCCATAGTCGAAATCGCGAATCCTTCTCCCACTCTGACCTGTATTTTTGAATCCGACGTTTCGTTATCGTTTTACGAGATTTTTTTTTAGATTTGTCATTTTTTTTATTCTTCTCATCACCTGAAACATCCGATATGGAATCATCGGTAGTTTCGCCGCCCATAATTGATATCTTCTCCGTAACCTTGTCGTAAATGAATAAAGGCAGCATTTACGGCATTACGGCGTAGTAATAATGATATTTATTGTTTCCTTATTTTGTTAAAACAATGCGTGTAGTTTTTTGTTGATCCGTGATTGTTTTCGAGTGTGTATACATTTTTGTTTTGTGTGTGTGTGTGTGGATGGGTTGGTATGTGTGTGTTGAATGTCTCTTGATATGGGTTGTTTGTGTGGGTTGAGTGTGTCGAATGTCTCTTGTGAGTTTCCGGCGAGCGGTGAGCCCCGGGCCGGATTGACGAATGGCCGGGGTGACGACGATGACGTTTGAGGGCTCAGCTGGCCGAGGGGCCTTCTCTGGGCCGGCGTGGCTTGCCGAGACGGAGGAGTCTCGTTGCACAACGGGATGTCTTCCTTGCCGACTGTGTTGGCGGGGAAGAGATCCGGCGTAGAGGCCGTATTTGCCGGGGCGAGGCCCTCGTAGAGCTGATTGAATTCCTCGGTGTGTTGGCGTTGCACCGGGGAAGTGAGGGAGTCCGATGATGAGGTGAAGAGGGGGGGGGGAGAAGTTGATCGGGGTCAAAGAGTGAGAAGAGAGGAGTTTGAGGAAGATTTTCCTTATTGGAAGCGTAGTTGAGAGGTGGTGGGTGAAGGATGGGAATTCGGTGAGGGTAGGGGTGGCATTTCAAGCGTGGGTCGGCGTCGGCGAAGTGATGAAAAACGACGACGATGGGTTGCGTGGGCGTTGTCTGGGCGGCGCGTTTTAGGCGTCGCATGAGTGCGCAGCGCCCTCCCTTGTTATGTGGCATTTGTGTACTAGTTGAGTGAAAGAGTGACGATACATGTTGATGACTGAGTTGATGAATGAGTTAAAGAATGGATTAATGAATGAGTTGAAGAATGGATTGATGAATGAGTTGAAGAGTTATGTGTTATTTTATTTGAAAAGAAATCAAGGGTTTCATTTATTTCCGAGTACACTAGGACCTCGATTTAATGGTCCTCGATTGAATAGACAGTCCCCACCATGTCGCACTTATCGATCGATTTTTCGCGTGGTGGGAGATGGTGGGGGACGCTTAAAGTCTCCCCGATCAGGCCCGTAGCACGGAGTGCCGATGCGCAGATACAGCATGGGCGGGCATACGCTACCTCGATTTAACAAGGTGCGATGCGGAGCCGGTCCCGCCACTGGCCGTTAAATCGAGGTCGTAGTGTATCGCAAAAAAGTCCTTTCAATGCGATTTCAAAAAATAAGTGAAGGTATATATTTCACTATCGCAGTAAGTTCTTTTTCGAGATTTCCGGAAATAAATATTTATATATTTATTTATTTGGAAAGCAATAAAAGGGTTATTTATTTTCGAGTATCGCAAAAAAGTCCTTTCAATGCGATTTTAAAAAATAAGTGAAGGTATATATTTCACTATCGCAGTAAGTTCTTTTTCGAGATTTCCGGAAATAAATATTTATATATTTATTTATTTGGAAAGCAATAAAAGGGTTATTTATTTTCGAGTATCGCAAAAAAGTCCTTTCAATGCGATTTCAAAAAATAAGTGAAGGTATATATTTCACTATCGCAGTAAGTTCTTTTTCGAGATTTCCGGAAATAAATGTGTATATATTTATTTATTTGGAAAGCAATAAAGGGGTTATTTATTTTCGAGTATCGCAAAAAAGTCCTTTCAATGCGATTTCAAAAAATAAGTGAAGGTATATATTTCACTATCGCAGTAAGTTCTTTATCGAGATTTCCGGAAATAAATATATATATCTATTTATTTTGAAACGATTGATATGTAATCTATGAATGAGTTAGTATGAATGAGGTATGTGTGGTGGGAAAGGGAAAAAACCGGAGAGGTGGGTTTTTTGTTTTTTAAAAATATTTGCATTTGATGTCCACGTATTCGGCAGAGCATCTGCACAATGTGTTGTATCAAAATGGCATATATTCAGTACCAATTTGAAGGCGAGTATTCGTCACCGGGAAAAGTCCGCGTATTCGGCAGAGACTGATTCTGAATTATGCTAATTTGCCTCGGGTATATCAAGACCCCAGGGAGCTGCTGCGGAGACGCGAGACCTCGCGACTCGTCGCTCTCTCTCGGAGTGTCCGCGCGGCTCCGCTAGCGCGCGAAGCGCGCTCTCCTATTTAAAAGTTTAAGAACGGCGCGTCGCAGCTGGTCGCTCGCTCGGGGTGACGCAACCCGTGTCGCCACGGCCGATCGCTATTCTCTCTCTCTCTCTTTCTCGTTGACGCGCCTATCGGAGAGCGTCACCCCTCGAGAATGTTACCGAGCCTTCCGAGAATGTGACGCGACTCCTCGGAAGCGCGCCAAGAGCGCAATTTGCTTGTTATAATTAACGAGTAATTAGGGGGGGGGGGATTATTAAGGGGGATTCTTAAGTTTGTCAAGAGTAAAAAAGGGTCAAACCCTCACGAAGGTACGAGCCCATAGGCTGCGTACAACAACCTCGTAAAACCGGGACCGACCAACGACCAACCGACCGTAAAGCGTCTCTCTCTCTCTCTCTCGATCTTGATTTCTCAATTGCGTCTCCTGACGGCTAAATTATGTGCGTATTACGACGTGAAATGCCGAGAACCGGAAAGCAACAGGAAAGTAAAAAGGAACGAGACACGGATAATGGAAACGGCGATACACATACACGGAACACGGAACTACGGAAGATCATATATTGACTCGGTAACAGTGAACTATAATGCCTAATTCACATCGCGCGCGATGAGCGATGGGCGATGAGCGCGATGAGTGACGCGTTCGTGAATTTTTTGAAACTCGTTAGAAATTCTGATTTGCTGACATGCCGATTGGAAAAAAATTTGGTGTTGATAACGATAAAAATATATATATCGTACGCCCCCATGATTATCGTACAATTATCGCATAATTTTGTACGATAATCGTATATCGTACAAGCATTCAAAATATCGTACATGTACGATAATCATCGTACGTATGGCAACGTTGACTACAGCTATATGTACGTGACACACACCAGTAAATGTACTTGTGTATGCCCCACACATATATCTGGAGGTAGTCACGCCCATATTTTATTTTCTCCTGAAAAGATTACGACACCGGGAATCGAACCCGGGACCTCCCGAGGCTCTGGCTAAGAGGCCAGCACGCTAGCCACCAGACCAAAGCCCCGGTTCTGGTCCGTGTAACATATATCTGCGTTTTCGCTCGATACCATGTGCACGCCACGCATAGTCAACCTGCATTACCCGAGAGGCCAATGTGCACAAAGCTGACTCAAAATCTGCCACACCGCCCGAGTCAATGTCCACGCGAACTATCCCCACTACCTCGGCCAGTCGAAACCCCCTCGAGCACCTGCGTTGGCGATCTCTCTACTAGTCTCTGGTCTCTGCTTCAGCCTTTAGCCCGAATGCCACAATCCGAGAATCCAGTTCTCAGTTCTCTGTTCTTTGATGGCCGTGATTCGTGATTGTTCGTGATGAAACGTCAGATTGAAGAGAAAAGCATAGGTTGCGTAGTTTTCGGTGAGTTGATTTAAAAAAATATTACTTTTCAATCAAGACGATAAAGAGCGTATTTATTGATCTGAAACTTTCAGTGAAGCTATAAACTCCTTATCGATTGGTCAAAGACGAATGGTGAAAAAAACAACACGAAACAAGAAGCAAAGTAAGTGGTCCAGGTACGAAATTTTTTACATACGTTTGTTACAAGGGTCAATATTTAAAACATCGGATTTACGTGAATTACAAAAATGTAGCACGTTTTTGCCCAGTTCAAGTTTTCAAGAGAAATTGATCAATTCATTAACCCTCAGCGTGAACACCGTTGCCTTAGAGGGAACGGTGAAATTTCAATTTTCCTTTTTTTCCCCACATTTTTCCACAAATTTCAATTTTTATTCAAAAATCTGTTTGACATTTCACTTGACTGATTTTTAGATAATGTTCTAGACACTCTCAGAAGTGACCATGATTTTTTCCCAATTTTTTAAAGCCCGAAACAATTTGAGAAATTGGAATTTTCCTTAACGCTCCAAAGTTCACACGTAGGGTTAAGGGAGGTTTTTACTTTGTTGGGCCAAAAAATGTTCGATTTTTCACCAATTTTTGATGCGAAAAATATTAACTATAGAATGTTCATATTTGGTATGCTTACTAAGAGGTCTTTATTGAACATAATAATATCTTCTAAAGTTTGACAAAACATGGTATTGAGAGTGGGAGAAGCTACGTATGTTGGGACGCCGGAAATTATATTCTTCGCTTGCACAAGTCCTGGACAGGTGATCTGAAGCAAAAAAATCAAAAATATTTTTACTTTATACAATATTGTGTATAAGTTGAACAAGAATGAAAAAGAAATATTGAAAAATAAAAAAATAGTGAGCAATCGAAGGGGAAGTTTAGTTTTTTGCCAAGAATTTTTGCAGTTTTTCATAAAATAAAAACGTTTGAATATTTTTGGATAATTCTAGTTTGACTTATACGCACAATATTGTATAAAGTAAAAATATGGTTGATTTTGTGCTTCAGATCACCTGTCCAGGACTTACGATTTCCGCAAGCAAAGAATGCCATAACTGGCGCACCGACATAGGTGCTCCTCCCATTCCCAATACACTAGGACCTTGATTTAAGGTTGTTGTGCTGGTCACTCAGCCAGGGAACTGGGCGAGGTCGGTGCGCTGTGAGCGCAAGGCATGAATTGACGATACAATGTTGCGCCGTTCATGGGCAAGGGCGTCCTCTTTCTCTTTCATTAAAAATTTTCTAAAAACTGTACCGTCAAAAATTCTGAAATTTTTACAGAATAATCAGGTAATGTCTCTTAAAACGTAATTATATTTTTCAGCTTATTGGCACAATTTTCTTATCAGATATTACGTAAATACTGCAAAAATTGGCAGAATTTATCTATCATAGGTGCAGTTAATCTACGAATCACATTAACTTGCCAAATTTTTTTCTCAAAAACGGTATTATGAATCGTACCCAAGTTTTACAGGAACGTAGGCAAAAGGATTATATACATCGTGGAAAAATTTAGTCTGCATGGCATCATTTTGAAGTATCGTCACAACAGTTGTTCAATTTAATCGACAGTCTTCACCATGTCGCATTTATCGATCCGTTTTTCGCGTGGTGGGGCATAGTTGGGGACGCTTCAGGTCTCCACGGTCAGGTCCGTAGCACGGGGTGCCGATGCACAGATACAGCATGGGCGGGTGTACGCAACCTCGATTTAACAAGGTGCGATGCGGAGCCGGTCCCGCCACTGACCGTTAAATCGAGGTCCTAGTGTACCATGTTCTGTCAAACTTCAAAAGATATTATTATGTTCAATAAAGACCTCTTAGTAAACATACCACATGTCAACATTCTATATGTAATATTTTTCGCATAAAAAATTAATGAAAAATTGAAAATTTTTTGCCCCAACAAAGTAGAAACCTCCTTTAAATGGGTCTAACGTATTCACCATTATGGAGGGTCAATCAGAATTGGCAGGATATATACGATAACCCTTTGTCGTATTTGTATCGTAATTTTCGATATAAACATTCCACAGATTCAAATAATGCAAATTTAATTTGCGTAAGAAAAGTAATGTGTATAATATTGCAAATGGTAGATATAAGCATTCATCAATGTAAGGACAAAGAATTTAGAAGTAAATTTTGTGTTAAACGTTTTAACATGGTACGATTATTCTAGCGAATACCAAGAATTTTGCCAGGTATGTCTTCATTATTTGGCGATACTGTTGTAATCGCAGCTTGTAGGTCGTTGAATTACCCTGCAGACCGTCTAACCTGAAATCAACTGGAAAACTGACCAGTCGATATAAGTACAGTCGGATATGAAAAATGTACCATATTTTTATGACTTCCATTCCAAAAGAGCTGTAGTTGGTTCATGGTGGAGGTTTTGAAAATCAACCCAAATTCCAATCATTTTAGGAGTTGACTTAGGAGTTGATTTTTCATATCTTATTGGATCGGTTTTCCAGTCGATTATAAGAAAATGCCCCAAAACTCTGATT
Source organism: Rhorus exstirpatorius (assembly GCA_963564615.1). Taxonomy (NCBI): domain Eukaryota; kingdom Metazoa; phylum Arthropoda; class Insecta; order Hymenoptera; family Ichneumonidae; genus Rhorus; species Rhorus exstirpatorius. Next base: position 6,204,938 of record OY751317.1, on the reverse strand, counting down.
GAATGGGTTGCAAGAGTCGCGTTTAAACCAGAAATACTCTATCACGTTGAAACTTGAAAGAGAAGCAAAAACATTATTAGCCTTCTATGTAGCATGCTGCGATGAATATTTAAAAAATTGGTTTGATTCGTACAAAAAAACTTTAATTGTGTTCCAATGCATGAATACCCAGAGGTTGTGAACAAATTAACGAAAACTGTTACTCTTAGGCCCCGTTCCACAATCGTGGTTTAAAATTTAAACAAGTCCCTAAAGATTGCCTGCCATTGGCTGAAATCAAAGTTAAACTCAGTTTAACGCTTAAACCACGATTGTGGAACCGGGCCTTAAAAAGGTTCGAGTGCGACCGGCGGGGGGTGGAATTAGCGAAAACATAGACGAGGCGGAGCACGCGATGAGCGGGGCATGCATGAAACAAGAGAGAGTCGAACCGCTCACGGGGTACCCGTGGCTAGCGGGTAACTTTGACTCATGATATCCAAAAAAATAAGTCAGTGACCCCACAAATTATTAATATATTAGTAATCCTCATGATCTAAACAACACTTCTCTAGATTTTTGTCAACATCTTTAGCGTGGATGTAGAGACATTACTGGGTCAAAGTCTTTCAAGGGTGATCCTCTCTTATTTAGTTCGTGATCTGGTCTGAAACTTTGCATGCATGAATAAGGGTACTTCATCTACCATATACTACAAGATTATTTATTTCTGTAGCCTATGAGTTCGTGCTAGAGCCACCTTAACATGTAACAAAGATACGATTGAATGTAAGCTTAAAGATCATAGAAAAAAATTTCTAATCGTATACGAACATATTTTCACCTGCCAATAATACGTTTTAAAAAAGTCAAAATGTGCATATTACAATTCTCGTTTGCATATTTTATACCTTTATGGAAAGTTCCTCTATGGTAGGAGTATTCTCAATTTATGATTTCATAAAGCGGAAGCTCCGTGATTGCGTGAAAATTATGAAAAGGTGATGTGCAAGATACATTTGTACGATTTGTGAAAATTATAGTGGGTACAGACATTTTTCAGAAAAATCAAAGCACTGTGAAATTTTTATGCGCGTACGCTTTTGTCTCTGTGAATTTCTATAAAAATCGGAATGAACAGAGGAGACACGCTGCTTCATCCATCTGCGAAAATGCAGCCCAGCGGCTCAAGATGTTCCGGAGCCTTAAAGTAGTTCTTGCAAGATTGGAGGCGGGGAATAAACGGGAACGTAGGCGCGGTGAAAGACGACGAAGCGCGCTGAGGGAAAAAAAACGCATGAAGCAAGAGAGTCGGTTCGCTCCCGGGGCTAGAAAATTTTTTAATCATACGCTACGGTAAATAAATTTGAATTTTCATCAGAATCTTCAAAAATGTTTTTGTATCGGTTCAGCAAAGTTTTGTTCACTGATCTAGTTCTTAAGTGTTAAAATTTGAAATGAATAAGCGCTCTGACTTCGTTTGTCACTTTGAGGCGTATACTCGAAATATAAAATTGACAAGATTTACCAGCTCATATTTCCGAAACCAAGCGGTAAAAGAATCTGAAACTTTTCAGACATCTTCTAGGAACTTAAATTTTTCTTTTCATCATACTTTTACCAGTCTATCTAGTTTAGATCTATTTACAAGAACCACCTTAATAGACAATTGTTCTGAATCTACGCCAGATTTAATACCGCAAACTCCGACTTTAATACAAATATCGTGGATAGTACTCAATTTATATACAAAATTTTAATGTCAATTCTCAAAAGTGGTACGTGGTATTGCAGTGGTTTTTTTTTTGTGCTAGCGCAAAAAAACTTAGGTAGGGTAGATGCACAAGTTGTGGCTACTTTAAGGATTTTCGAACATTCATTTACAAACAGTGTTGACATTATTGCAAATTCAGAGTTGGAAAAGTGATCGACGTAACCTCAATGGTATACAGAATCGAATTGTTATCATTTAAAACCTTTTCTGATCATGATAAATAAGAAAATAAGTAATTATCTTGTAGCTGTCAATTTCACCATTTGTGGCCACAACTCGACTACTTTTGGTCATCCGAAGTACCAGTTGTGGCTACCGAGCTTTGAATTGGGATTGACCATTATCTGGCCACAAATAGAACAATCGCATTTTGAATGTATCACTTTTGGCCACCGCGTATTTTTCAGGTATTTTAGCCGATATGCCAGTTTTTTGTAATTCCAATCCGCAAAATATACATTTTTTATGGAGCGAAATGACTTTACATAATGAGAAACCGTAGTCTTCTCCCCTCGGGAACACTTCTGACACGAAAACTCAAACAAAAGAAAACACAAACCGCGCTGACACATTTCGTCATATTTCATTGAAATAAATTAGCAAATATTCAATAAAGTAATCGATATTGGTGCGGAAACATCTTGAATATTGAAATATTACATTCGATGAAGTGATCATAGCCTTGAAACTTTAAGAAATTCAAGGGAAATGCGGAGTGGCCACAAATGGTACAGTGGCCACAACTGGTACGCCTACCCTTTTTTTTTCGAAAAAAAAAAATGCCCGTTTCCTCCGACGCGGTTCAATCGGGGTCCAGTTTTTTCGCATAGTTTGGAGATAGGCTGAACTGAGATTAAATTCCGATTAACGTTGAAGGAATCGGACCTGAGTATAGTAAGCTTCCTGATTAGTTTTCCAGTTTTAAAGTATGAATAAGGGTGAAGACCAATTATTACAATATATGTATACCGGCTTTTCATTTGGTGTAAATTATTTAAAATGGGTGAGGGCTGACAAAATTTGTAGAAAAAAATGTGCATAACTGAATTTTATTTTTTGCTTCGATATTGGAATAAATTTATGCTGATCTTACAGTTTCCCATATTGCCTCTACTGCATGTAAATTTCTTACTCTAAATTTATTTTGCTTTTCTGTCACTTCGAGAATGCAAAATAAATTCAATGAACCAAATTTTTTATGCATTAGAAACAATATGGAAATAAGATCAGGATAGATTTACTCCAAAACCGTAACAGAAAAATAAAATCAAAAAATCAAAGTAGATACATGTAGTAATAATAGATCTTCACCTTGATTTATACTTGAAAGCAGGAGAAGCCTGGAATAATGTCACCTCGATTTGAAAAAAAAAGCAAAATAAACCACACTTTAGATAAATCATAAAATGTATCTACGGACCTATGTATAGCTATGATGTTGAAATTTGCATCGTTGCGATGCAATGAAAATGAGTTTAGAAAAAATAATAGAAAAAATAATAATTTTCAGGATTGCTGACGCTATTCTAGCATATTTAGGGCCTCGGTCCATGAAAAAAACCGAAAAAAATTTTAAACAATTTTAGCCTTAGGAAACCTACCCTTATGAGGGGGTGAAATTTTCAGAAAATTCTTTTACGTCCTGTAATAACATTCTCATCTTTTTTTGTATTGACGTTGATAAGTAAGGGGCCCGAAAGGATGATAAAAAAAATGTTTGAAAAATTCAAGCTGACAGGAACTTATCCTTATGAGGAGGTGAAATTTTCAGAAAATTCTGTACCGTCCGGTAAAGATATTCTCATCTTTTTTATTCACATTAAAAATCAAGGAGCCCAAAAGTATGATACAAAAAAAATTTTGAAAAATTGTAGCCGACAGGAACCCACCCCTCTCAGGGGGTGAAATTTTCAGAAAATTCTCTTGGGTCCTGTAATGACATTCTCATCTTTTATATTGGCGTTAAAAATCAAGGGGCCCGAATAGATGATACAAAAAAAAATTGAAAAATAAAAGCCGGCAGGACACCCCCTATGAGGAGGTAAAAATTTTTGAAATTATTTTCAGATTTTTACTTAGAAGTGGTTTTTTTTCCAACTTTTAGCTGTTACAACCCCTATAGCTAATTAGCATGGTGGTAAAAAATTGGAGAAAAAAATTTTCACATTTTTTCAGGTGGTACAATCGAACAGAAGACAAAAAAATATTACTTAATAGTGAGGGTCGACCCCTGGCTGGTTTGGCGTAGAATACTTCAAATACATTCCCGGTCAAAAATTTTATTGCATCAAAATTTGAAGCCTTATAAATGTATCAAAATCTAACAACATTCAGGCATATTGAAGGTATGGCTGAATGTTACCACGATGTAAAAAACACGACGGTGTCTTTCCCACTCCATCATATAAGAGCAATAGCGCTATCTCTCTCTCTCACATACATACTTGCGGTACTTTTACATCATCTCAAATATCAGTCAAAAAGATGTTAATAAATGTGTTGGAAGAAAAAATGTCGAGCCTTGAGAAATTTTTTTTTGCCGTGTAAAGTTAATTTGTGTATCTTTCCAAATAAATGTACATTTTTAAAGACGTTTCGCTCGTTTTTTAAATTCTTGCTCGCAAATTTTAGGGAAGAAATAAAAAATCGCGATTGTGTCATTTTGTTTTTCTAGATAGGTTCTACAGTATGTTTTTAAAGTATCTGAGTTTTTGAAATAATAGTTTCAGGAATACAGCCTATAAAGACGTCGAGAATAAACGTCACAGCAGACAGAAAAATCTGGAAATAATCATAGAAATTTTGAAAATTCAACGAATGCATCATTATTTCACATAAACAAAGTTCTCACACTTGGCTCAACATGCCCCGTATAGATAGGCTGCTTATTTGGTTACCTTTAATATGATTGTTATTATTTTGGAGAGAAAATTTTGAATGTATGTACGTAGTTTACATAAAACACCAAAATATTATTGTATTTTTATTGTATTATTCACATTTGTGTTGGGTACGGATTCGTTTGGATTAAAAATTCTTAGGTTTGAGTTACGTTTGCGTTAAGTATGGACACTAGGGTCTTAAAAAAAAATGTTTGATTAAGATAAGGTACAAAAAAACATCCTCGCACCGATTGAGTTCTATGGACTTAGTGAAAGTCGCCGCGTATTTGACATTCCTAATATCTATACAAGCTAATTAACGTTCATGATGAACTTTTTGGGAGAAAAAATTCGAGATCATGCGGAATTTATTTTCAGTCAAGGAAAAACAAATTTTTATTACAGAATTCAGATTGTTTAGAAAAAACTATAAAAAACAATTTCGAGTTAAATTTTTTTACACCATAGTGTTCCGCGTGAAAAGATTTCATGTATAATAATAATTTTGCAACTCAAAATTGTTTATACATTTTTATAGCATTTGAAATTTTGCAAGAATTTTTTTTTTTCTTGTCATAATATTTCTTTTTCTTAACTCCAAATACCCTGTGATCTCATGATGAAATTTGCATCGTTGGAATTCAACGAAAATAGGTTTATAAAAAAATCATTTCCAATATTGTCTCAAAGTCAAAAATCGTTTAAACTTTTTTTTTTTGTTTTTTTTTTTTCGTAAGCTGGGGCCTAAATATACAAAAAAAAAACGTCAGCAATACTGGAAATTATTATTTTTTAAACCTATTTTCGTTGCACCCCAACGATGCAAATTTCAACATCATCGATATCTTTAATTTTTCGAAAAATGTCTGATTGCTCCAATTTCCTATAATTTTTGCTTTCTCATAAAAAAGCTTTGTTTTCATGAAAAAAAAGTTGAGATTTCCATGCCAGTATTTTCGAAATGTCCTAACGCGTCGAGAAATCATGTTTCGAAAAAATATACGGACGTGTGTGTGCGTGCGTGCGTGCGTGCGCGCGTGTGTGTGTGTGTGTGTGTGTGTGTGTGTGTGTGTGTGTGTGTGTGTGTGTGTGTGTGTGTGTGTGTGTGTGTGTGTGTGTGTGTGTGTTGGCTTCGAAAAATTCAAATTCATGTTCATGGAGAATCACTTGGCGATCAAGCTGAAATTTTTTATACAGGTTACCATGTACCGCCTTTGTTTGCTGCAATTTTTTTTGTATTGCTGTAAAATTTTAAATTTCGCGGACTATTGAATTTAAAAAAAAACGGCTGTGGGCGCTCTAACTATCGTTACTCTGCAGCGATCGAGCTAATTTTTTTTTTTTTTTGCAAAAATACACTTAGTTACAAGCATCGTTGCTATTGAATTTAGCATGAACCGCTTAAGAGGTTTAGATATCAAAAAATTTTGGAATTAAAAAAAAACGGATACCTCTAATAATTTCCGTAATTTTTTAATTATCGAGACAAGTTTAACATGGATAGATTATTGAACAAGCATGCGCGGGAGATCGTCAAAAATCGCTTAAGGGGTTCAATTTTTTTAAATTTCGAATTTAAATTTGGAAAGAATCAATTGAGGGATTTGGATTGTAAAAAATTTTGAAATGGCACCGTCGGTGCTATTGTTTAAAGTTGGAACGAGCCAAGTTGCGCCGCGGGAGTTTCGCTGTATTGAATTGTGCCACGGGGGAATTTTTCTGTGTCGAGATGGCTTATTGGGAAGTTTCGGCGTGTCGAACTGGTGATTTGCCGAGTTTTTCTAAGCCAAGTTGGTCATGCGTCAAGTTTTATAGTGGCAAGTTGATGGTGTGACGACTTTTTCTGTACCGAGTTGGTTATCGGCCTAGTTTTTCTGGGCCAAGTCACTGCTTGGAAAAGTGTTTCTTTGACGGTTTAGTAATTTATCGATTTTTTCTGTGTTTAGTTGATTATGTGTACGGTTTTTGTGTGTAGAATTGCGTCGGCCGAGTTGGGACTGTGCTCATTGTCAGTTGGATTCTGTAGAAACGAGGCACTGCTCCCCTAAATGAGGTCGTTGAAAAGGATGAAAAAAAATGAGGAAGCATTGTGTAAATTTTCAATTTGTACGATTTTTTCATCCTTCTTAAAAACATCGGAACTTACAATATGCTTCCTTTACAAGGAAGCCAAAATTGAGAAGCCACCCTGTTCATAAATGAGGCCTTTGAAAAGGGTGAAAATAAATGTGATAGCAATGTGCAAATTTCTAATTTTCAACGGTTTTAGATATTGGTTTCCTTACATTGTTAGATATTTCATATTGGTTGATAGAATATCTAGAAAAGTATTAGTAACTTGAATCTCAAAGAATGAAACTACATACCACAGAAAGGAGGGAAAAATCTGCAAGCTTAAACTTGCAAATGGCTTCTTCAAAATTTCGAACAATGGTTGAAGCTTTCTCTGTGAGGAGGCCAAAATTAAAAAAGGTAGTTCTTTGTAGAAAGAGCGTTGAGCATTGTGCAAAATTCGGAGGATGCAATTTATAAGTTTCAACTTGCAGCTTTTTGGTCAATATTTGCATCTCCAGCAATCAGTGTATGCGGTTGAACTTTAGTTGTTGACACGAATCAATTATATACATACACACGCACGCGCGCGGACTTTTTTGTAAATGCGATTTTCTGATGTTTTCGATCGTTTTGAATACATTACCATGCGAAACTCGAAAAAAAATTTTTTTCGCAAAAACTACGTCTCCTCGCCATTGGTGCGCGTTCACAAACCTTCCTATATGAGGAATACAATGTTAAAAATGCAATGTTCGTATCTGTATGAAACTGTTTTTAATCAGTAATAAGTGTTATTTATTCTATTTATGATAGACTTTGAATATTAATTTAATTTGCTATTCTCTCTGTCTCTCTTTTAATTTTTAGACTTCGTCAATCTTGTCCAAAAAGGTCGTTCATTAAGAACTCGCTCACCGAATAAATTCTTGATCGCAAGCACGGGAAAAAAAATCAAGATGCGTGCACCGACTACATCGTCAGACGATTTTGTCATCCGTGGAGGCGGTAACGCGTTTGCAATCAGACAGAAACAATTATTCGAACAACTCACGCAGGCAGCAAAGGAATTCAACAAGGACGAGAGCTGTTCAAGTTTGAGTCTAACAGAGATGGAAATATTACGCGGTCGTGTCTTAAAAGTCAGATCCCGTCGTTCGTTTCGCATTGAGACGACGCAGTATCAAGGCAAAGAGAGTATATTTAAACGTCCCGAAGGACCAGCTCCGCTAGCAACTCGCAAAAGCGTGCCGGATCATCACAAAAATCCGCACAAATGGGTCAAGTATAGCCTTGAAGATGTCCAGAACGAACAAATGTCCGATCGCAGCAATGCTCAAGCTGCATTCTCATTTTTGAAAGAACTAAGAGCACGAAAAGCCATCGATCATTTTAAAAATGAGAACGATGAGGAGATGGACAGGGATAGTCTAGAACTAGAAAACAGTCTCATGTCTTCGACTCGATGCAAATTCACAACCCATATACCATTCAGAAAAACGATGGAGAGCAAAGCCACGAAGGAACCCCCCGCTGTCATTATTGAGCACAATGATAGACCAATGTTTCGCAACAGCAAAATAATTCTACCGGAGTACGTTGTTGGTCAAAAACAGAAAAAGATAAAAACATTGAGACCCGTCGTCAAAATCGATAGATCCAAGCAGCTCAAGCTCCATCATTTGGAGGAGCTTGATGAATAACTATTAATGGTTTATAGTTTATGTAGGTTTTATATGTTCTAAAACCGAGCAAATTATGATATCATTGCCTGAAGTGAAAATTTGATTAATTTTTTTCCCTGCATATCTGTTTCATTGTGATCGAGTGGGTGAAAAATCGGAATATATCTATAGTAGTGCAGAAAAGGTAAATCGTCGTAATTTCATCAATTCGTCGATTCGGACGATTTCGTCAATCATTTTTGTTATTTTTTTTTATCGCATTTCTGCTGGTTCTCAAGGATCATTCGCCTTAAAAGGGTCACCCCGGATCAGTAACCAGTCTATCCAATGTAGCCATATCCATCTTATCCCACTGTATCCCATTTGGCGAGTTTTCACAGAATACTGGACAAACCTGGGCTCTTCTTACACCCGGCCTTAGCTTCGTTTCGCAGTGCTAGAACTACGTCATTTCTCGTGGAGAATATAAACATACATGTACTACAGTTATTGGGAACCCCCATGCAGCAACCTGACCTCTTGGGGCCAAAGTTGGAACCCGCTCTCTTCCAGTCGTTGCCCAATAATTACTAGGCGAATTTGTCATATTTAGATAATAATTCAAAATCTGCTGCTTTATTACAAGAAATGAATCAGAGATCGGGAAAACATGGTCGATATTTGGTGCGAGGGCATGAGTTTTTCAGCACCTGCAGAACACGGATAATCGTTTTATTTGTGTCATGTAAACACAAGCGACGTGCGACTGAAATTTCATAACTTCCGAAACGTGAAAATTAATTTACAAATAAAATATTTTAGCATGTGATAGATTGAGATTATAAATTATAATTTATTGTTCAAAGGCATTTATTTAGCCAAAAAGTAACGTGATTTTTTTTTTTGCGATATTGAGGTTAAGTATGGGATAGGGTTAACGGGGTTCACTGTATCCTTATAACGATAATCACTTCGTCTGTATCCAATTTAAAAATGCATTCGCACGGATTTTTTACGTGGACTGCACACACGAGGAACTGAAAAGATTAAAGCAAAACGAAAATGAACCCGCTGAGTCTTTTGGGGCCAGAGTGAGCGAGATTCTAAGTCGGGCACTTGAAGCATCAAAAGGAAAAAACAAAGATCTCGAAACGTTTTGCTGAACCATACAGCCATTGCTGGCTTTGTAACGGGACTTCGTGACCCCTTAATCACCCTTATTACCAGGGATAAGCCCACCGTATTGAGCGACGTGATTAATATAGCATCAGTTTTAGAAAGGGAAGCCGAAAATAGAAACTCTCTATTCGGACTAGGTATTCGAAACCTCGAGGACCACAAATTCAATCGAAGCGCGAAAATAAACACGGTTATCGAAAATAATAAAGTTCGTAAATGTTTCGAGTGCAATCAGCCAGGTCACATTCGAGCTAATTGCCCTGACAGAAATCGTGAGCGATCCGTTTCGCGAATTGCAAAAGCACGTTGCGGATACTGCAATAAACCTGGCCATATGGAACGGGACTGTTTTAAGAAATATCGCGACAAACGAAATTTTAATCTTACATATTCGAAAGAAGGAAACAAGCATTTAAACGAGAAACAGGCTACGCGGAAGAACGCGACGCGCAGCATGGAAATAGTAGCGCATTCACAGTCTACCGGATTAACTTCGAATTCAAAATAGAGAAAATTTCCCGTTTACCTGTGGTCCCGTTAAACCACAAGGCATTTCGAAATGACCTCGCTCATTTCCTTGCTGATACTAGAGCCCAATTAAGCCTGATAAAAAGGAGTCCGCTTGCTTCCGACATATCGATAGACTCGGAAAAAATGTATAATCTTACTGGCATAGATTCGGGAATGTTGCGTACTCGAGGAGAAATTATCACGAACATCCGCGGGATAGACGTAAATTTCCAAATCGTCAGTGATTCTTTCCCGGTAAGTCAGTCTGGTATTTTGGGTACTCCTTTCCTGCGAAGACAAGAAGCAATTTTGATATTTGGCGACAAAATTTCAGGAATTCTTAGGCTAGGTGACGAAAATATTCGGTTTGTCGAGTACTCGACGCATTATGTACCTCCGAGAACGGCGAAACTGATGACGATCCCGGTCAAAGGGGACAAACAGAAAGCAGGCTACATTGCAAGAATAAACGCAGGTCCAAATATTTACCTTGGTGAAGTTTTAGCGACCCCGAAGGATGGATTCGTGAAGATCTTTGCAATAAACACCACAACTAATCAGGTTAGCTTGACTGTTCCCCCAGTTGACCTTCCGGAGTTCGAAATTTTGCCTCCGTTACCGCGTTCTGCTCGAACTGCAACCCCGAAAGTAGAAAAGGATCAGGCAGCAGCGCAACGACTAACCCCATTGTCAAAATCACTCAATTTGGACGGACTAAACGATGTCGAGAAAGCTATCATTCTGGAAATAATAAATATGTTTCCTTTCCAATTTCGCCTCCCGAGTGATAAACTTTCATTTATGGACGTCCTGAAACATAAAATTGTTACCACTGATGAAACGCCTATTAATACCAAACAGTATAGATATCCTCAAATTCATGAACAAGAAATACGGGAACAAATAGACGATCTCCTCAAAAACGAAATCATACAATCCTCTAACTCCCCGTATAACTCACCACTGTGGATTGTCCCGAAAAAACAAGACGGATCAGGCAAACCGCGTTGGCGTATGGTGATAGATTACCGGGGACTGAACGAAAAAACCATAAGCGACGCGTATCCATTACCAAATATTACAGACATTCTCGATCAACTTGGAGGGGCTAAATATTTTAGTGTGCTTGATCTCGCGTCAGGATTTCACCAGATCCCGATGGATCCACAGTCCAAACAAAAAACTGCTTTTTCAACCCCTCATGGGCACTACGAATTTAACCGCATGCCGTTTGGTCTAAAAAACGCCCCGGCTACTTTTCAAAGATTAATGGACCGCATACTCTCAGGACTCCAAGGAGTCGAGCTTTTCGTTTACATGGACGATATTGTCATATACGCGAATTCTATAACAGAACACTCCCAAAAATTAAGAACGCTTTTGGCTCGATTGCAGAGTGCTGGACTAGCTCTGTCCCCTGAAAAGTGCCGTTTTCTACGGAAAGATATTGTTTACCTTGGTCACGTGATTACAGATGAAGGTGTAAAACCCGATCCACAAAAGATACAAGCCGTTAAGAAATTCAACATACCCAAAACGCGAAAAAATATCAAGTCATTTTTAGGTTTAATAGGATACTACAGACGCTTTAGAAAAGATTTCGCAAGAATTGCCAAGCCTTTGACGTATTTGCTACAAAAGAAAGCACCTTTTCGTTGGGGTAGTTGCCAACAACAAGCTTTTGAAACATTGCGTGATATGATTTGTTCAGAACCTATCCTACAATATCCGGATTTCAGTAAACCTTTCAATGTAACGACCGATGAATCAAATTATGCTCTCGGTGCCGTTCTAAGCCAGGGACCTATTGGCAAGGATCTCCCTATTTCTTTCGCCTCACGTACGTTAACTGAAACGGAAGTAAATTACTCAACAACGGAAAAGGAGCTGCTTGCTATAATTTTTGCCGTTCAGCAATTCAGGCCTTATACATATGGGCAGAGATTCACGTTAGTTACAGATCACAGACCCTTTTTGTGATTACATAGCACCAAAGGTCCGACTTCCAAATTAATGCAGTGGCGAATTAAGCTAAATGAGTATGACTTTGAGATGGTATATAAGCCCGGTAGAATAAACTCAAACGCCGATGCTCAAACGCTCGATGGACGAGCGTGTCAAGGGTGGAGGGCATAGTCTGAATCAAACAAATAAAAAGGGAATCGACTCGAGAGATCTGGAATCGGCGCTCGTCGGCGCTGACAAACCGCTGATTGTAGGTTTCGCCATGGATCGAAACCCTGGGGTGTTAATCGAAAATAAATGTAACGCCGAAGTACTGGTGGGCTCTATTTTCCTGACATGCGGGGAAGTAGGGCGAAAGACCGATAAAATGGCAAGGGCTGCCGGAAATGGGTCAGAAGTAACTTCAGTAATCGATTTGGAAAAATAAAGGAATACTAACGTAAATCACTCGTCTTGTCACGACGAGATAACAGTCGATGCTAGTAGGCATCCAGTGTGCTCGCAATCAATTGGTCACCTTCAAGCGCGAGAAGGAAATAATGACCGTGAGACTTCGCATTTATGCGAGTCTTTTAAAGAAGTGTCGCATCATTCTGGTTGTGCCTCGCTGGTTAAGGCGAGTATTGAGTCTCGTGGCACGCTGCAGGTGCTTGGGCTTCGGCCAACACGAGGCGAGGCATCCCTCTGTCGTCCGAGTACTGAGCTTATGCAACCCATAAGTCACGGAAATCATTGGGGTGTCGGTTTGGGAAATCAATTGCCCTTTGTAGAAAGAACGGCGGCTATGGGAAGTCAATCGCCCATGAGTGATGAGAGCATACTGGTGGTTGAAGTTGCAGGCCCTGGGAAAATAAAATATGATGGTGATCATATGGTGATCATTGTGCGGAAGCGTTACAAAAACAAGTAAGGATTGACTGCCCTGAGACGCGCTCGATCATGACCCAGTGTCCCTCTTATACCATCTATACTAAAGACAAATTAAGTATGCGGAGGGACAATGTTATTCATTTTGTCTCGTCTGACTGCACATTCATGTCGGAAACAAGCAAGGAATTACTCGCACAAAACAAATTCTCAATTGATAGCGTGCTTAGTAATCGGCCCAGCTCTGGCGAGTCATTAGTGTCAAAATGGAATGACTATTTCATCTTTCACCTTATCATAGAAGAAACTGTACAGAGACCAAACCCTTCAAATATTGGAAATTGTATTTTGTCCTTGAAACACCTTATGGAACACGTAAAGATTAAAACCGCGAGCCTTTTAAAAGCTAATAATGGATTGAACCCGCTTCAATGGTCTATCGTAACGCAAACCTTGACAAATTTATTCGATAACCAGGGTTACACTTTCACGATTTGTACAGCTGAAATCCAAATACCACTAGCAACCGAGCGAGAAAATATCTTACAGGAATGTCATAGATCAGTAGTCGGAGGTCATTCCGGTATGAATAAACTATATAAACGTATCCGACAGGATTTTTATTGGAAAAATTTAAAGAAAGGCGTAGATGAAATAGTCGGTACTTGTTCTAGTTGTCAAAGAAATAAACTAGTTCGTGTAAAAACGAAACAGCCAATTAAAATCACAGACACACCGAGGGAAGCTTTCGATAAGATCCAAATGGACATCGTAGGTCCCTCGACGATAACAGATAGAGGGAACCGCTACCTACTAACCTTACAGGACAATCTCACAAAATATTCAGATGCTAGTCCGATCCCTAAGATCGATTCGGTTACAATAGCTCTCGCATTTGCTGAACATTTCATCGCTAGATTTGGATGCCCAAAGATTATACACACAGATCAGGGAAGCAATTTTCTCAGTCAAATGATTAAAACTTTCTGCCGCATATTCAAAATCCGTCAAATAAAATCAACTGCCTTCCACCATCAATCATTAGTATCGTTAGAGCGGGCTCATCATGTTTTTATGGAATATCTAAAACATTATTGCACCACAAAGAATTGGGACGATTGGATTAAATACGGTATGTTCTCTTACAATACTTCGGTTCATGAATCCTCATGAGCTCATTTTTGGCAAAATGGCTCGCATACCTTCGGAATTTGCAACTGAGGAAGTTCCACGGACGTTCATACAGGGTGCTTTCCAATTAGGGCACAGAGAGACACAGTGCGATGTAGTGCGTGTTCCAACAACCACTCTGTGTCGCACTATTCAGCACAGCAAAAAGTTGTGCTCAATCCTTTTGTGCGCGTCAGTGCCGCACTGTGCGACACAGTGCGCTCTAATTGGAAAGCCCACACAATTATTCGACGACCTTTTCACAAAAATAACGACCACTCAAGCTAATGCCGCTGAAAATTTGAAAAGAGCTAAGGCTCGCTGTAAGGCATATCATGACCGAAACCAAAATCAACAAACTTTCCAAGTAAACGATTTCGTCCTTTTGCTCAAGGAACCTCGACAATCCAAGTTCGACCCACAATGGGACGGGCCCTACCAAATAATCGAACTATTAGGCGACTTAAACGCGTTGATATCCTTGAAAGATAATAAGACAAAAATAGTTCATACCAACAAACTCAAACTGGTTCACATCCGACCAGATCCCTTTCCAGTTTCACTAGGAGAGGACGAACACTAGATACATACTCAAACGTACGTCATTGCGTAGATCGAGAACGATCTTTAAAAAAAAAAAAAATAATAATAATAATAATAATGGTAACAATAATAATAATAACAATAAAAAGAGGAAAAATAGGAAATACATATATAAATAAGATGAGATAGAATAGAACGTATATGTATACATACGTACGTATAACCTACCTGAAGGCGTGTACGATGATCCAGGTTAGATGTAAACTCGTTCACACCTTTTCTTAACCATTTCGCTCGTATCGCCGAAACACCTGGTATTACTCGACATCGATCACCGCGAATTTTGATTACATTTTCTACAAATGAATAGCATCCTGCTGCTTTTGATTAACCTTTTTATATATATTTAGGGTAAAGCTGTTACCATTTCGGCAACAGCTTTCCGATTAAGGGGGGGGGAGGTGTGATGTTATCACCCCACCCGTGACACGGTCGTTGATAACTGCCCCACACGCATGCCAGATAGCGTGCGCGTCAATCAAAATTGGGAAGCAGTATTTGAATGTACTTCGTTTGCATAAGATAGGATAGAACATATAGAAATATAGGATAAGATCGAATTCGAAGCTTATACATTAGTTATAAGATTATTATAGGGTTGGTCACTTGACAACGATTTCAGGAGCGGGCATGTACAAGGGCTGCAAACCATGTGGCATGCAGCCGGCAAAACCCATCGAAGCGAAAACCGTCCTTCCCTGGGTTTTCGGTTAATTTTATTTTCTACAATTTTTTGCGCGTAACCTTTTTTTTCCTTCCGTAACGAAGTAGAGGATGAAAGAAATAAGCCTCTTTGTCCCCAAAAACGTGGGAAAGGCTTTTCCTCGAGTTACGAGTACGTGCTCACTAAAGCTCGTAAAAATAGTATATACATAATCCTCAAGTGCTTTCAAGCCGGGAATACACTAGGACCTCGATTTAACGGCCAGTGGCGGGACCGGTTCCGCATCGCACCTTGTTAAATCGAGGTAGCGTATGCCCGCCCATGCTGTATCTGCGCATCGGCACTCCGTGCTACGGGCCTGATCGGGGAGACTTTAAGCGTCCCCCACCATCTCCCACCACGCGAAAAACCGATCGATAAATGCGACATGGTGGGGACTGTCTATTAAATCGAGGACCATTAAATCGAGGTCCTAGTGTACTTGGCCGCACATGTTGTTTTTCTCGAATCTTAGTGTTGTCTCCACTTGCAACGCGCATCGCACGCGAGGGAAGAGGGGGAGCTCAAGGGACGTGGAGACAAATCTCAGGAAAATTGCGCATTTTTGACGTAACGGGATTTTTCCCATAGGTCGATCGGAGGGTAGTGTGTCTTCGAAACCCTCTCTCTTGGTACGAGGGCCTTCAGCCCTCGGAGGACGCCGCGACGATGGGTCTCGCCGAAAAAGTCAGTCGATTTTCGACACTGAACGGATATAGTCTCTCCCTCACACGATTACCATACGAGAATCTCGCGCGGTACGAAGCCATGTGACATTATTTCATAACGAACTGAGTTGAAGCAGAATGAATTAATTAACACAATAAAATTAATTTGCTACAGGATAAAAATTGGATACGTGAATGTTTTAATATATTGACTGGACTTATAGATGTACTTATTTGTTTATTTTATCCGTAGGAACTAAGCTTTTTGAAAGCCACCACGTATCCGAAGTGCATGAAATTATAAACGACGGTACTAGAATCATCGACGTAATTTAAGGTTGTTGTGGGGTCAGGTCAAAATGCTACAATTGAGCTGAATTTTTTTTTCTAGATCTTTACAACCCTTTTCTTTATCATCTTGTGGAGTTTAAGAGTGATCTACAGTACAGTTTTTTTGAGAAAAATTCAGAAACTCAACGTGTTTCGTGTCCTTATCACATGACACTTATGGAAACGTTCCAATCGTTTTGCAGTATATTTAGATATAACTGCTAAAAAAATGCTACCAAGAAGTTGAAGAAATCGGTACAATTCGAACTAACTCATTGTACCTTAAAAATAAGAATTTACAGCACCGTTATAAAATTATTCATATTTTCAATCGCGAATTTGCTCGAAAATAAAGCACACAAATATTAGGCTGTAAAAACATGGCAACGCGTAGACGGCACAAGTGCTACCTACCTTACCCACATTCGGGCATGCACAGAGATCTCAAATGACTTCTTCAAGATAATTAACAAAGTATATAATTTATTCTTATTTTCCTGATCAATAATGATTATTCCATAAGTAGCTTCACTACACCGTTGACTGAAGATATATAAAGACTGTTCACCCTGGGTTATTTTGTGTGCCGAGTAAGTGGGCACGAGTGGGCACGGGGGTGCAAACGATATTGACATTACCAACCGAAATTCACTAATCATACCAGAGATGAGTAGGGAGATCAACAGCGCTCGGGTTTTCTTGATACCTGTAACGCTCCGCGATACGCACTTCGCGGATTAGCCGCGAAAGGCGCTATCAACCGGGGGCGTACTATCGCGCGTAGATTCGAAACGAAATAAGAGCAGAGATTTTGATTGAGAGGAGAGCGTGCTGACTTTGCCAAAAATAGTATAATTAAATTGAATTATATATCATGTGCTACACGAACGATTTAAATACCAGCATATTACTTACGATATGTCTCGATATATGCATGAATACAATAACTTGAGGTGTAATTACGATACCATGAAAATGATAATATGAATACTTTTGTAGCATTTAAGCAACTTTATTGCGCTGTCGACGTTCTTATATATTCTAGGAAATACATATATGTTTAACCATAAATTGTAAAAGGAAACGCGAGAGACGGAGACTTATGGGTACGCTGCTGGCTGCATCAAAAACAAAATACTTTCTTGAAAATATTAAATAAAAGGACGAGTGTTCAACACGTGACGCGCGAACGCGAAACAACTCGTCGCACACGGGTTAAAAGTAAATGCATAAAAACACGCACTCTCAGCAGAGACGGGTCTGCTTTCTTTCAGTTTTTCTATCGACCTTTTTGTCTTTTATTGCTCTACCCGAAAGTACAAAGCGAGGCTTTCACAAGTCGTCGCTCGGCGCGACGGAAAACTCGAGAGCGGAGGAGAGGGGAAAATTTCCAGAGGTAAATAACTTTTCGAGTTGGGACTTAAGAGGGAGGGTGAGACAAGGAAGGGGAGAAAGAGACACACGCACGGACCCACCCTTGCGTGGGGGAGAGTCCGCGCGGACTTCGGTGGTCGAGTTGAAATTTGTAATTGGCCAACGGGAAGGCCCAGCATATAGTAGGGGGAGTATCGGGAACTTTGACTTTTTCGTGGCAGCTAGCAGGGTAGCCAAGGGAGATTCTGTCGAACCGCGAAGCGAACAACATCCCTTATCTAACATAACGCGTCTCACCATCACTTGGATTTGGAACGATAGAATTTTTTGCAATAAAACTGTCCTATATTGATTAACTGACTTTAAACCCTTGTAGATTCGACTTTCGTTTACTTTTCGCGATTTTCAGGTAATAATTTCGCTCGCGCGAGGTGAGTTAAACTCTTTGACGCGGAAACGAGCTCCCACGGACTTCGGTGGTAACCACACGTTTGTGCTGGTCCACGAAATTTGAATTCCGCGCTTCTAACGCACGGAAAGCGTTACATACCTGGCGTCGACGTGACACCTAGGCGGTCAATCGCCGAACTTGTCTTATCGCGTGAGATCGGCTTGAAGTTATGCGCGCTGAATTGAGCGGTTGTCAACCGCACGGTTTCGCCAGAGATAATCTCGCGTTTCGCTGTCGCGAATCCAATCCCCGCTGTCCTGACGAAATTTTGTCTTGAGTCGATTTTTTTTTCAGCTCATATGCATTAATTAATCAAAATATGTAAATTTCAACGTGTTGTTTTCTAAATTAATCGAATTTGGACCCAAATTGTCAAACATTATTAAGCGCGCTCGATGAACATATTCTTTTAATGTTCTTCACTTTT
The DNA here is from genome assembly GCA_963564615.1 of Rhorus exstirpatorius. Lineage (NCBI taxonomy): Eukaryota > Metazoa > Arthropoda > Insecta > Hymenoptera > Ichneumonidae > Rhorus > Rhorus exstirpatorius. Next base: position 6,186,340 of record OY751317.1, on the reverse strand, counting down.
CGAAGTCATCATTTGGCCCAGTGGCTATCGTACCCGACTAGAACTCTGAAGAATCGGGGTTCGAGCCCGGAACTTTTTCTTTTTTTTTTTTTCTAAATGTTAAAATATATTCTTTATATTAGATATGTGCCTCCGTTCTTTTTCGCATGAGTTTGAACACTCGTACGAAAAAAAAAAAAAAAAATACACGGTACTGCACGAAAGAATAATATCGAAAGGGTCAAAAAACACAGCTGAAAATGCTGGAAAGGTTGAAGGATATCCGCGCGCGACTGCATACAATGTAATGTATTCGAACAATGTCGGATTTTTCTCGCTTATTCGATTTTTTTGTGGGCTAGCGAATAAGTATGTTCATGAGGTCGTTTAAAACCTGTTGGGATTCACGGGATGGAATAATTTTAAAAATATTCCTCCTGCTCTTGCCATATCACAAAAAAACCAAAAAATCATAAAAATTTTGAAAAAAAAAACTTTTTAGCAGATTTTTTCACGTTATTAAAATTTTTCATGATCGTTCATCCGATTGTCATTGTTGGCGCTGAAAGAAACGGAAAAGAAAATAAAAATGAAAAGATATGAAAAAAAATGAATTATCTCTTGTCACCGATTTTCGAGCTCTTTCGCCTTCGCCTTCTTTCGCTTCCGTTTAAATAAAATTTAATAAATATTCGCGAAAAAAACATGGCCAAACTCTAGACATATATATATAAAGCCTCGAACCCCGGTCTCGCAGAGTTCCAATCGTTGCCAGGCGGCGAAGCTCCGGAAAAATGGAGGATAAAATTCTATTTTTTTTAGACATTATTTTCACGGTATTATAACTATTTCGTACTCCATCAGCCGATTATGATTGTTGATTTTTGGCGTTGAAAGAAACGGGAAAGAAAATAAAAAAGAAAAGAAATTAATAAAAATGAATTATTTTTTGTCGCGGGCTTTCGAGCAAAATTATCATTGTTGACGCTTAAAATAAAGGCTTTCGATAGCGTCGGAAGATAAATTCCGAATAATAAATTCTTGTCAATATTCCAAAAAGTAGCAACACTTACAGAATTATGACAAAAACATTAAAAAAAAAAGGGAGAGCCTTGAACTCCGTTTCTGCAGAGTTCCAACTGTGAACGATAGTGACTGGACCAAACGAGGACTTCGAAAATTAATGAACATAGTCCCACAGGGTTCCAATCGTAACCCTGCTAACACAGAACGTTATAGAAACGTTGTTAAGACGATTACAAAAACACGCAAAAACGTTTCTTTTCAATGGTCGAAAAAACGTCTTGAAAACGTCTTTTAAACGTTATTTTGCCACAAACGTCTTCAAACCGTCTTTTAAACGTTATTTTGGCCGCAATTTTTTCCCCAAAAAGTTTACAGCGTGCTTAACACGTTTCTGACAGCTTCTGTAAACTTTTTGGGGAAAAAAATGCGGCCAAAATAACGTTTAAAATACGTTTTCAAGACGTTTTTTCGACCATTCAAAAGAGACGTTTTTGCCTGTTTTTTTAAACGTCTTAACAACGTTTTTATAACGTTCTGTGTTAGCAGGGACCGGCGAAGCTCAGGGAAAAATATATGATAAATAATAAAAATGTATGATAAAATGAGAGGTTCGAACAAAATTTTTTTTTTTTTTTTCCAGAAATGAAATTAGACTCGACCAAGTCGCATGAAATTCCACGTAACCAGGATCCGTCCGACCAGGATTCTTACTTAAAAAAACCCTTGTTGAATTCCTATTATTACTTTAAAATTTTTCTAATTTGTTTTGTCCTTATTAAAATGTGTCGCATCAATTATTTTCAGGATTTTTGACGGCACGGTTTTTGAGAAAAAAATTAGGCATGATATACGCTTTTAAACACAGGCTCTTTTAGCAAGATCAGCTTTAGAACCGATATTTTTCGATTGTTTATGTCAGATAGAAATACACGAAATCAATGAAAAAATATCTGCTGGATTCAGTGCATATTTAAGATTATTATGTGATCGCCAGGAACAAGGCTTCATAATATTTAAGGAAAATAACTAGTGTTCTCGCGCTGTATAATAAATCTACGGGGCCTCGTAACACGGACCTCTCTCTTGCACGCTGCCCGCCCGGCAGCCCGCGCACCTCCGCGCCCACAAACAATCTTTCCCCACTCTTCCTCAAGCCGAGAGCTCGAGAAAATAGAAAACTTTGGCAACAAACAGTATCAAATCTCCAAGAGTCGCCAAACCGATCGATATATGGAAGTGTGTGTGTGTGTGTGCGTATGTGTATATATACATATAGCGAACATGTAGTGCCGTAGGCAACGAAGAGGGACTCTATCTTCGTTGCCGTAGGCGAGAGCGGCTAGCGGGCCAGCGAAGATCCGAACAAAACGGAACGCGCGACAACCCGTATATGTAGATATAATAAGAAAATAGTCGACTGATATAGATATATAGGAGCGTATAAAAAAAAACATACTTTATAATTCGATATCTCGAAAACGACTGCGAATTGCAAAAAATCCTTTTATGGGTAGTCTCATTTTGTCAAAAAGAACGTATGTGTAAAATTTCAGTAGGATCGGATGTTTCGGGTTTTCAAAATTATTGCACCGCTGTGTTTTTGGACCCTTTCGATGATTCTTTCGTAGTACCGTTTATTTATTTTTTGTATGAGAGTGTTCAAACTCATGCGAAAAAGAACGGAGGCTAACTCTTATAAAAAAAATATATTTTAACATTTAGAAAAAAAAAAAAGAAAGTTCCGGGCTCGAACCCCGATTGTTCAGAGTTCCACTCGAGTACGATAGCCACTGGGCCAAATAATGACTTCGAAAAGTACAGAACATTAAAAGAATATGTTCATCGAGCGCGCTTAATAATGTTTGACAATTTAGGTTCAAATTCGATTAATTTAGAAAACAACACGTTAAAATTTACATATTTTGATTAATTAATGCATATGAGCTGAAAAAAAATCGACTCAAGAAAAAATTTCGTCAGGATAGCGGGGATCGGATTCGCGAGAGCGAAACGCGAGATTATCTCTGGCGAAACCGTGCGGTTGACAACCGCTCAATTCAGCGCGCATAACTTCAAGCCGATCTCACGCGAGACAAGTTCGGCGTTTGACCGCCTAGGTGTCACGTCGACGCCAGGTATGTAACGCTCCGCGATACGCACTTCGCGGATTAGCCGCGAAGGGCGCTATCAACCGGGGGCGTACTATCGCGCGTAGATTCGAAACGAAATAAGAGCAGAGATTTTGATTGAGAGGAGAGCGTGCTGACTTTGCCAAAAATAGTGTAATTAAATTGAATTATATATCATGTGCTACACGAACGATTTAAATACCAGCATATTACTTACGATATGTCTCGATATATGCATGAATACAATAACTTTAGGTGTAATTACGATACCATGAAAATGATAATATGAATACTTTTGTAGCATTTAAGCAACTTTATTGCGCTGTCGACGTTCTTATATATTCTAGGAAATACGTATATGTTTAACCATAAATTGTAAAAGGAAACGCGAGAGACGGAGACTTATGGGTACGCTGCTGGCTGCAAAAACAAAATACTTTCTTGAAAATATTAAATAAAAGGACGAGTGTTCAACACGTGACGCGCGAACGCGAAACAACTCGTCGCACACGGGTTAAAAGTAAATGCATAAAAACACGCACTCTCAACAGAGACGGGTCTGCTTTCTTTCAGTTTTTCTATTGACCTTTTTGTCTTTTATTGCTCTACCCGAAAGTACAAAGCGAGGCTTTCACAAGTCGTCGCTCGACGCGACGGAAAACTCGAGAGCGGAGGAGAGGGAAAATTTCCAGAGGTAAATAACTTTTCGAGTTGGGACTTAAGAGGGAGGGTGAGACAAGGAAGGGGAGAAAGAGACACACGCACGGACCCACCCTTGCGTGGGGGAGAGTCCGCGCGGACTTCGGTGGTCGAGTTAAAATTTGTAATTGGCCAACGGGAGGGCCCAGCATATAGTAGGGGGAGTATCGAGAACTTTGACTTTTTCGTGGCAGCTAGCAGGGTAGCCAAAGAGATTCTGTCGAACCGCGAAGCGAACAACATCCCTTATCTAACATAACGCGTCTCACCATCACTTGGATTTGGAACGATAGAATTTTTGCAATAAAACTGTCCTATATTGATTAACTGACTTTAAACCCTTGTAGATTCGATTTTCGTTTACTTTTCGCGATTTTCAGGTAATAATTTCGCTCGCGCGAGGTGAGTTAAACTCTTTGACGCGGAAACGAGCTCCCACGGACTTCGGTGGTAACCACACGTTTGTGCTGGTCCACGAAATTTGAATTCCGCGCTTTTAACGCACGGAAAGCGTTACAGAAACATTTTTGGTGACAGCGGTGGGATTCCCGCTAACTCGTCGCGAGTGAAATTCCGAAGTGAACTATCTTTTTTGTGTTAACCGTGTTCTTGAGAAATCAATGTACTTTTATACTTAATATATCGAGTACATCCAAGTGTCACGCGAAAACGAACTCTAATTGAACGAACGCGAGTGCGGTACTTCGAGGCTTTCGCTACGCCTTGTGCTGGTGGACCGAGCAGCTCGATTCAGGGAGTACGAGAGCCGAGAGGGAAACACGCGTGTTCCATCGTGGGAACGGGTGCCGACGGAGCGAGAGGACGACGACGCGGGTGCCGACGGAGCGAGAGGACGACGACGCAGGTGCCGACGGAGCGAGAGGACGACAACGCTAGGACGAGCGCGAAATTTGGATTCGCGCGCGAATTTATACGCCGTAGCCTTCCCTTGTGGGGTTTCCCCCCGTGGTTTATCCAAGAGGGCCGAGGGTAGAGAGTAAAAACTATACCGAGGTTTAAACGGTACAAGGGCCACGGGTTGCTCACAGAGAGGCTCCCCTTGTTTACCGTAGGCGCAACGAGGGAGGATAGCCGTCGGAAGACGAAGACCAGGCGATTCACGAGGGCGAAAGGAGAGCCGAGAGGACTGGAACGAAGAGAGGACAGCGATACCGAAGAGGCTGAAAAAAAATTTAATAATAATATAATAATAGATACATATAAATACATATAACTCTTGATTAGTGATGGTGAAAGACCATAAGTGAATCGGTGAAATCTATAATCATTACGTAATACGTCCAGTATAATACAAATAGCCTGTCATCGAGAACATCCAATTGGTAAGTCAGCCGTTCTTTTACTTTCTCATGTCAAATCTCTCTCTGCTAACGCGAAATATATAGAGATAGATAGGTAAACTGCGTCTAAGCTCGCGTGATAATGGAGGTACTGAATAACGAAACGCTTGAAGTTGCTGCGGAAGAAACCGTGGAAAATCAGGTAGGAGGGGATATAAATAATATAAATATTCCGATAAATTCTGCAGGAGCAATGACTGCTCGGAATAACGAATCGAGCGAAACGGTTGAACGGGGGTTGCAAAATTTCGCGGAAAGATCTAGTACGAGTGGGACGATCGGGGGAATTCATGATTGTGCGCGAAACTCAGGGTCTGGACGCGAATTCGAAGTTCAAAGACGCGAACTACTCGAGGGGCACACGGTAAATCGTCGCGAGAGTGCACTGGAAGATGAAATGAGTGGGCTTAGGAGTGGAGCAACTATCAGCTCGAGTGATAGATATTCGTACATTCCGTTCAAGGCAGCTCTCGAATTCGTACCGAAATCATTTGACGGGTATAATATGCCCATTTCGAAATTTATCCGCGACTGTTTATTTGCACACGACTCCGTTAACCCACGGGAGAGATCTCACCTCTTCTGGATGGTAAGAACGAGAGTTGTCGGAAGTGCGGAATCGACGCTTCAAGATACCGATATTAAGAACCTCCAAGACCTTTTAAAACATCTCAAAAAAACTTATAGCGAACACCGAAGTATAAGTCATTTAAATTCCATGCTCGCGACCGTTGCACAAAGGAACGAAGAGTCTGCTTTAGATTATGGCGCTCGCGTTAGCGATATTTTAAGAAAGATAATCGAAGAAATCGAAGATAAAAAATTCCGCGTCAGTAGCATATGGGATGGTAGTTTCGGCTCGCGACACAGCTTGTGAAAATTACGTAATGGGGTTGAAAAAGGATATAGGGCTGCGGGTGCGTCTCGAACGACCCAAATCCTTGCAAGACGCGATGAGCGTTGCTCGCGTCGCAGAATGGGAATTAGAACACGAGGGCGGTTTGAATCGCGAACAAGTCAAAAGTAAACCAGGCAACGGGGACGGCAATAAAAATGATGACGAAAAGGCCCCAGAAAGGGCGGCGTTTTCAGGTAAACCTTCGTTCGGAACAACACGTACCCGGTGGAGGGAGTAGTCGTGTAAGGGGAAATTTTAACGGGCGCGGTAACGGTGCCCCGGCGCAAAGCAACCGGGCCACCAGCCCCTCACCGCTTTATTAAAGAAAGAGTGCCGTTCCAATGGGACAGCCTAGCACAAGATGCATTTCGGAAGCTTAAAGATATTATTTATTCCAAACCCCTTATAAAATACCCCGATTTTATGAGACCATTTGTCCTGACCACCGACGCGTCCGACTATGCTTAGGTCTTTTACTATGACTATCCATTAATTCGATCGTACTAATTCGGACTATGCTTTTAGTCTTTAATCAGGGCCCTATAGGGAGGGATCCACCAATTGCATACGCATCGCGTACTTTGACCGGAACAGAATTAAATTACACTACGGCCGAAAGGAAACTCCTCGCAATAGTATTTGCCGTTAAATATTTTAGACCTTACTTGTGCGGTAGGAAATTCACTCTCGTAACTGATCATCGATCTCTGACCTGGTCATATCAGCTGAAAGATCCGACAATAAGCTCAAGGCTCGCCCGGTGGAAAATAAAATTACAAGAATATGACTATGAGATTCAGTATAAGTATAAACTTGTCAGAGTAAACGCCAATGCGGACACTCTCTCTCGAAAGCCTATTGACGAAAAGATCCCCACCCTCACCTCGGATGATCGTCGCCTGGTACTGGGCGGCGTGCATGCCCATTTACACGACGGCGGCTACTCGATGAGAGAGGACAAACCTTATCACGAATATCCCATCGAGAGAGTTTTTCTAAGCGTAGCAGACAAAAGAAACTGATGCAGAAAATGAGACAGAGGACAGTGGAACAGAGGACATGACTGATAAGAACGAAATACGATGTTGTAACGAAATAGGAAATGAAAGAGAAATAGGAGGGGTGTCTAAATCTTACGGAGAGCGGTCGTGCAGCGATTTTGAGTCCTCGAGGTCCGATAAGACGCTCGAAACGTGCGCGCAGCGTGGAGTGGATCGTGGTCCGGAAAGTCGCATCATCGAACGTTTTAAAAACGGTTGAAAAGCATGCAGACGAGTCGCGCAGCGATTCCATTGCCACGTGGTCCGATAGGGCGAACGAGTCGCACGAGCATCGAGGCTCAAGTCGTGGTCCGATAACTCGATTCCCCCTTAGAAGGACACCCCAGGGTAGAAAAGGAATTGGTAGGATCGAGGTGCGGCTCACTCCGCAATGAAACGGGGGCGCAGTACTCTCACAGTTGTACTGGCCGCCCAGAGAACCGAGGTGCGGCTCACTCCGCAATGAAACGGGGGCAGTACTCTCACAGTTGTACTGGCCGCCCAGAGAACCGAGGTGCGGCTCACTCCGCAATGAAACGGGGGCAGTACTCTCACAGTTGTGCTGACCGCCCAGAGAACTGAGGTGCGGCTCCCTCCGCAATGCAACGAAGTGAAATGAGAGAAAGAGAAAAGAGTGAGAGTGGAAATGGCCAAGAAAAGATAACGATTATTGAGAATTTTCAGAAAGAAGGAAATAGCGTAACAGACTCTGACGATAGCGCAGAATTGAGCGAGAATGAAGAGTTGGATATCGTAGGGATTAAGACACGGATGACTAAGAAACAGACTGACTATTCAGAAGGGGTGCTACTGCCCAAGAGACTGCGCTTAGAAACTGGAAGGTACGCAATGGTCATGTCTGCACAGGGAGAAATAAATACAACGGAGAACCCTTTGAATAACTCCTTGTTTTATACGAGTAAAGATAAATTATGGATCCGGAGAGATCATTTACTTAACTTTGTTTCTTGCGATTGCATTTTAACCACACCTATTGGGCGAGATCTGCTTAACAACTCAATGTTCAAACTTGAGGATCTGAAGGTTGAAAACCCAGCGTTGGGCCATGTAATTTGCACAAAACATGAATGAGGAAGATACATTTTTCACCTATACCTTTTTTAAAAAAAAAAGAGAAATTCAACGATAAATCCTATATTAAAAACTTAGAATCTGCGAAGAAGCGTTGTAAGAAATTTTACGACCGCAAATTAAATGAACGAAATTTTGAAATCGGTCAGAGCGTTTTTCTCCTGAAAGAGCCGCGAAACAATAAATTCGATGACCATTACACGGAACCCTACGTCATAAATAAAATCTTCAACGACCTTAATCTCGAGCTACGAACCGGACCCAATAATATTAAAATCGTTCACATGAACAAGCTTAAGCACGCCTTTTTGAGATTTGAGAATAATTAGATCTAATTAATACCCCATACCCGGGAATGAAATGCATTTAGTGAGATATATATATATATAAAAAAAAAAAAAAAAAAAATTTAATGATGGATAAATAAACAAATAGAAATGAATAAATAAATAAAAATTAAATAAATAAATAAATAAATTAAAAAAAAAAAAACAAAAAAAAAACATGCGATGCCAAGTCAGATAGTTGAGTTGTTAGGTTAATGGGTAAAGTAGCCCCTAATCTCGACACCTTAGATAACGCGAGTCACGCTTTTGGTAAGATCATATGGAGACGAAAGAAAAGCCGCTTTATGAAGCGACTTTTTAATTAAGGGGGGAAGTGTAACGCTCCGCGATACGCACTTCGCGGATTAGCCGCGAAGGGCGCTATCAACCGGGGGCGTACTATCGCGCGTAGATTCGAAACGAAATAAGAGCAGAGATTTTGATTGAGAGGAGAGCGTGCTGACTTTGCCAAAAATAGTGTAATTAAATTGAATTATATATCATGTGCTACACGAACGATTTAAATACCAGCATATTACTTACGATTTGTCTCGATATATGCATGAATACAATAACTTTAGGTGTAATTACGATACCATGAAAATGATAATATGAATACTTTTGTAGCATTTAAGCAACTTTATTGCGCTGTCGACGTTCTTATATATTCTAGGAAATACGTATATGTTTAACCATAAATTGTAAAAGGAAACGCGAGAGACGGAGACTTATGGGTACGCTGCTGGCTGCAAAAACAAAATACTTTCTTGAAAATATTAAATAAAAGGACGAGTGTTCAACACGTGACGCGCGAACGCGAAACAACTCGTCGCACACGGGTTAAAAGTAAATGCATAAAAACACGCACTCTCAACAGAGACGGGTCTGCTTTCTTTCAGTTTTTCTATTGACCTTTTTGTCTTTTATTGCTCTACCCGAAAGTACAAAGCGAGGCTTTCACAAGTCGTCGCTCGACGCGACGGAAAACTCGAGAGCGGAGGAGAGGGAAAATTTCCAGAGGTAAATAACTTTTCGAGTTGGGACTTAAGAGGGAGGGTGAGACAAGGAAGGGGAGAAAGAGACACACGCACGGACCCACCCTTGCGTGGGGGAGAGTCCGCGCGGACTTCGGTGGTCGAGTTAAAATTTGTAATTGGCCAACGGGAGGGCCCAGCATATAGTAGGGGGAGTATCGAGAACTTTGACTTTTTCGTGGCAGCTAGCAGGGTAGCCAAAGAGATTCTGTCGAACCGCGAAGCGAACAACATCCCTTATCTAACATAACGCGTCTCACCATCACTTGGATTTGGAACGATAGAATTTTTGCAATAAAACTGTCCTATATTGATTAACTGACTTTAAACCCTTGTAGATTCGATTTTCGTTTACTTTTCGCGATTTTCAGGTAATAATTTCGCTCGCGCGAGGTGAGTTAAACTCTTTGACGCGGAAACGAGCTCCCACGGACTTCGGTGGTAACCACACGTTTGTGCTGGTCCACGAAATTTGAATTCCGCGCTTTTAACGCACGGAAAGCGTTACAGGTATCAAGAAAACCCGAGCGCTGTTGATCTCCCTACTCATCTCTGATCATACTGCGTCTGCTGGCATACTGGAGCGGAAGATTCATTCCGGATGGTAAATGTTTGTAGTAGTTCAACGGTAGTTGATTACACTGTTTTACCATTGAATGAATATATTTTATCTCCAACAGATTGAACTGTGATTTCACTACATATGGTACGTCGATAAAATGATGTACGACTTATTTCTAGAATTATTCTAAGCCATTCTTAGGTCCGTGCTCTAAGCTAAATTGTAACAAGTATGCAATATTATTATATTTATTTTGTTCGAAAAATATCTTTATGTAATGTTGTGTACTATATGCAATTATTTCAGCTAAACAATATTTTAATGACCATTAATATACCAATTATGTTTGATTTTCTACATAATATTCAAAATTGTTGTTAAATTAATTGTAAGAATGCATCAATAGAGACAGACGGTATCGAGCCTGACAAATTGAAAATTTTCAGGTATTTCTCATTTTTTCAGCTCATCATGCTATTATAATTTCATCATCAGAATATTATTTAACGACTTTCTCAGAATTGAAGCTTTGTTCTCTAAGAAATGGTATACACTTGTGATTGTACTTAATTTTTTTCTTTGCAGCGTTGGTGGAAAAAGCTGAAATATGCTATAATTGTCACAAGCCTCGGTATTTTCTTTATTATAGAATTTTGCTATTATTTGATCAAAAATCGTTTTGACCTTCGATATCCCGAATTTTTCTATACCTCACTCAGATATTTTTAATCGCTACAATTTCAGGAGGGCTTTACGTTTTTGTTTCAATTTATTTTTGGTAGTAATTTGCCGAGTTAATAAATTCTTTGAAAACAAATTTTTTCTTCACGTTGGACACACCTCAGCTTCTACAAAAAAACGTTAATTTGCTATAGAAGATTACGTAGCAGCCATTCAAATTACCCTGTTAACACAGAACGTTATAAAAACGTTGTTAAGACGTTTACAAAAACACGCAAAAACGTCTTTTTTTAATGGTCGAAAAAACGTCTTTTGACCGTTATGTTTCATTACACCGTTGACTGAAGATATATAAAGACTGTTCACCCTGGGTTATTTTGTGTGCCGAGTTTACGGCGGGTTTAACACATTTTTGTGTTAAACCCGCCGTAAACTTTTTGGGAAAAAAAATTACGGCCAAAATAACGTTTAAAAGACGTTTTCAAAACGTTTTTTCGACCATTTAAAAGAGACGTTTTTGCGTGTTTTTGTAAACGTCCTAACAACGTTTTTATAACGTGTGTTAGCAGGGTAAGTTTCAAGTTTTAAAAGCTGTTTTTTTGCTGTTAACCAAATTTCGACATTTTTTCGTCGTTTTTTTCGGAAAGCTGAGAATCTTGTACATAAAATAAAGTAAATTAGGAGTATGAATGAAATTTTTTTTCAATCATTGGGGCGCATAATGAAGAGTAAGTAAAAATAATGAGGACGTATTTTTTATTTTTCGTTAAAAATGACCGATGCACCTGTTATAGGCAATTTAATTTCACGGATTTTGATATATATATAGATATAGCGTAAAATGTGTGACGTCATAATGTTATATTTTTCATTTTGTTATATTAACGGAAATTTCGATTCAAATAAAAAAATTAAAAATACGTACTAAATATTTTTCCCTAAACTACCAGATTTTGAAATAAAAAAAATTTCATTTATACTCCCAATTAAATTTGAGTTCTCTGTAAAAACTCTTGATAAAAAAAGGAAGATTCAGTGATAATTCTAGTTTAATAATAACAAAATTTTAATCTTGTTAAGAATTGCGAAAAAAAAGTTATATACTGAATTTTAAACAGACTTTCTTTTTGACAAGTTGAGACTACCCATAAGAGGATTTTTGGCAATTTCTTCGATTTCTTACTGCCATTCGGGCGTAAGTGCCCTGACACTTGCACCCGTTTGGCTGTAGAAATCTCTTTCCCTTATACCCGCCAAGTAGCGCCTTTCTGGCAGTATTAACTCGAAAATTTCGATAAAAGGCGCTCACGCCCCTTTGGCATTAGTCCATCGATATATGTATATTGTACATATACTATTTATATATTATCGACGTAAAACAATAATACTGTCTGGAAGCCTGTGGGTGTGCGTTTTGAAACGTAAAGACGTCTATACAACGTTTTAGGACGTCTATATACGACAATCATGCTGTGTAGGCACAAATGCACACATCCCTGAACTATAGACTACCTGAAGAGAGAACTGTGGGATTTGGCAACCGAATTACTCTCACAGATGCGCCTTACAGACATATATTCGCGTACATATACTACGTACTGTATATATACTAAATACATTAAATACACTATATTCAGTATATAGTGTACATTAGACTGTTTCAAAATAAATCGATAATTTTTTTTTGCTTTACACAATCTTAAACTATACTTGGACATAAAAAAAGATACGCGGTCGAGGATTTTTTTTTTTTTTTTAATAGAGGGGGTTGAAAGTTTGAGATTTTCGTGATTTGTGCCTTGGAGACTCATTTTCAAAAATTCATAACTCTGGTTATTTTTAAGCTAGAGAAAACTTTTTTTTTCATTTTGAAGATAAAAGAGTGAATTTTGAGAAAAAAATATTTTCAAAAAAATTTATAAAAAATTTCATATTGTCATAAACAATTGAAATGTTTAAATCAATTTTTTAACCATGGCCTCCAAATTTTAACGATTTATTAATACAACCATCGTATTCTGCGTCAAATTTTCCATAAAAAACGTATTTTTTATTAATGGAGAAATTATGTTTACTGCTAGAGATAAATTAATTTATCTAGCGCGGCACGTCGTATCGGCGCGCGGGTACCTTTGCACGCCTGTTTTTCTAACCCCACATCGTTTTTCTCAATAACATTAATGATTATTCAACTCTTAGTCTACTTTGTCAATCGAGTACAAATTATTATTATTAGCAAACAGGACTTTATGATTAATTGAACAAAATAAAAACATGTTAGCAAATGAAAAAACAATTAATTACGATTTTTATAAAAATTTTCTTAAAAACGTTATTTATCAGTAGTTAATAATCTTCTACTTAATTGTAGGAGAAAGTACAAAGTAGGAGGTACCTTAAAAGGAAAGTAGGAGATTATTAATATTGATTTTTGTATTTTTTTTTGTTTTTTTTGCATTTATCGACGTATATATCGACCGATAATTGTTGCTGCGATCATCAAGATCGTTTTTTCTAGTATATTCAGTATTTATACATAAGTTTGGAATATATTCATCATTTTAGGACTAGAAAAACGTTTGTTCCATCCATGCAAATTAATTATTCACGTATTAACGAAATAAAAATGACAAAAGTCCGATGAGACACCTCTAAATCTTGAAGGACCGGCCTTTCCTTTCGCGAGGATTATTTTTTGACGTCCAAGTATAGTTTAAGATTGTGTAAAGCAAAAAAAAAAATTATCGATTTATTTTGAAACAGTCTAGTGTACATACACTGTAAAAAAAAATGGTAAATTCAACTCGAAAACGATTGAATCAACTCATTTCTAGAGTAACGTATGGCGAACCACATTTTCGAGTTGATTCAACTCATATATAGCGCCGTTTTACCCACAATATGTAGCACGATAAACTCGATTTGTGGTTGTCTCAACACGAGATGTGACTGGTTCGACAATATATCTATTTGATGTGACTCATTAGTATGGTTGGAACAGCTACATTTTTAGTTGACTGAACTCGATCTGATGGTACAATTAACTCGATTTGTGGCTCTTTCAATCAAACATAAAGTCCATGTACGCAGAAATATAGTTCAAGCCACTAAATATTCGGTAGAACGAGCTCGATTTGTGGTTGTCTCAACTCGCGATGTGGCTCATTCAACCTGATATTTATTTGATGTGACTTATCAACATGGTTAAAACAGCCACATTTTTGGTTGATTGAACTCGATCCGATGGTATATTTAACTCGATTTGTGGCTCCTTCAACCAAAAAATAAAGTCCACGTACGCAGAAATATAGTTGAGGCCACTAAATATTCGGTAGAACGAACTCGATTTATGTTTGTCTTAACTCGCGATGTAGCTCATTCAACCGGATGTACATTTCGCGTTTCTTAAATTTCGAGCTTCAAAATTAATAAAAAAAAACGGGTGCGTGTACACACGGTACGCGCGTCAGAAGTGAATACTCGTATGTGATCGACGGAACTCGCTTATTGCCCTGCTAACACAGAACGTTATAAAAATGTTATTAAGTACGTTTACAAAAACACGCAAAAACGTTTCTTTTGAATGGTCGAAAAAACGTCTTAAGAACGTCTTTTAAACGTTATTTTGCCGCAAACGTCTTAAAAACGTCTTCAAAACGTCTTTTAAACGTTTTTATTGCCGCAATTTTTTCCCCAAAAAGTTTACAGCGTGTTTAACACATTTCTGTCAGCTTCTGTAAACTTTTTTGGGAAAAAAATTCCGGCCAAAATAACGTTTAACCGACGCTTTCAAGACGTTTTTTCGACCATTCAAAAGAGACGTTTTTGCGTGTTTTTGTAAACGTCTTAACAACGTTTTTATAACGTTCTGTGTTAGCACGGTGTTATTCTCATCAGATGAAAGAATAGTGAGAGGAAAAGAGGATAGATTGACATGCATGAAAACACGAAATGACAGGATTGTCCTTATTTCACACTGTTCTATCCGTTGTATGTATGTTTACAGCTGAATTTACTGTGTCTTCGTACCTCGTGTTGACGTTGGCGTTAAAAATTTTATTTGTATAGAGGGGGGGGGGGGGGTCAGAAAGAATTGATAGGGTGAGCAAAGAAGTAGGAATTAGTTATAGATATGAAATCAATTTTATTTGTATAAGTATATGTATCTGTAAGTAAAAAATTGGGACAAATTAATTTTGTTCTCTTATTGCTCTCGTGTCTATTATTTATAGAATCGTCTAATTCTACAATACCAAAAATTGGATTATGATAACTCAAATATGACATAAAATGCTTCAGATCTATTTTGTCGATATTTTTTGCAAATAAAGCATGATGCTGTATTTGACCTTAGATTATGACGAAGTAATTAATGAATTTGCATCTCGTAAAGCTAGGAGATTGATTGATTCTATTAGATTGGGTTTTACGTGCACTTATTCAGCGGGGGGGGGGGGGGGGGGCGCATTTATTTCATACTGCCCAGGGCGCTAAATTGTCTAGGCACGGCGCTGTCAGCATCTATCGTTGAACGGCCTTTAGTAGTCGGATCATTCCTGCCGTTGATCATTTTTAACGAGAAATTTTTTTTCTAAAAATTGATGGAGTGATTCGGCCCTGTGGCAATGAAAAATTAACATTAAAATCACCTGCGAGAATTACCGATTCATTACGGTAATGCACAAGGTCTGCTAGCATATCGGCTAAAACTTGAGAACCGCCTATTGCTAAGGGCAATAACGTTTAGCGATTAAACCTCATAATATATTTTAGCGATGTATTGAGCGAAATATAAATTCCTATTAAAGATCGAACGGAGGAAAACTTTGGAGAGCGTATTTCATTTTTTTTAAATTAAAGCACATTTTCTAATATCTGAAAATACTTCCACATTCTACCTATCAATCAACCTTAATATTTCTTCCAACATTTTGTACCGTCAGTAATTTTCTCATAGTTATTATCCGAGTATGTATAATATGTAATATATACAAACAAAACACAAAACAGAAGCTTAAACTCGGCACGAAGCGAAGACGGTGTGAACTCACTTATGGATATGGACTCACACACAACGGATAGAACGACGTGCATGCGCGCTGCTGTCCTAATACATATAAAACACGTACACGCGGGGATGCTATGGATCTATCGCTCTCTCGCTCGCTCACGCATCATTCTCTCTCTTTCTCTCTCTTCTTCTATTCCTTCATTCTCTTTTCCGGTGGAACAACGCGGCTGGGGGCGGGGCCTAATGTAGTCGCATAAGAAGTATTCACTTCAAAAAAATTATAATGCATTTATCGCGATAACAATAGAAATGATATCACACGAAAAAAAAAGTTCTCCGTTGATATTCACTCATTAAAGAATTTCTGTCTGAGCCGGGATTCGAACCGCCTACCTACAAGTTTCCTACCTAATGCCTGCTTACTAACCCGGGACGCTACCTATTGCGCTATCGACTACTATTGAATTTCGTTCATCAATTTTCCGATATACGCTGCATGCTGGCTCACACTTACAAAATTGAATGCGTCATTACCATTACCATTTGACGATTTTGATTAGTAATAGAATTCATTTTCACACAACTTTGCTAGTTTTACATTTATATTTTTTATTTATATTTTGAGTTTCGATTGAACTTTTAATCGAGTCGTTCCACCTCTTTTTCGTTGAAATGACGACGCATAGTAATCGGATAAACCACAAATGTAGTTGAATCAACATGATATTTGGTTAAAAGAGCTGGTTATAGAGTTGTTTCAAACATTTGTGACAGTACGATGAGCCACATAAAAGAGTTGTTTCAACATCAATTGCGATAAATAGAACCTCATAATGTAGTCGATTGAACTTTTAATTGAGTCCTTCCAACTCTTTTTCAGAGTTAAAATGACGATGCATAGTAAATGGATAAACCATAAATGTAGTTGAATCAATCTAATATTTAGTTGAAAGAGCTGCTTATGGAGTTGTTTCAAACATTTATGGTAGTAGAACGAGCCATATAAAAGAGTTGTTTTAACATCAATTGTGATAAATAGAACCACACAATGTAGTCGATTGAACTTTTAATCGAGTCCTTCCAACTCTTTTTCAGAGTTAAAATGACGACGCATAGTAATCGGATAAACCACAAATGTAGTTGAATCAATCTAATATTTGGTTGAAAGAGCTGCTTATGGAGTTGTTTCAAACATTTATGGTAGTAGAACGAGCCATATAAAAGAGTTGTTTTAACATCAATTGTGATAAATAGAACCACACAATGTAGTCGATTGAACTTTTAATCGAGTCCTTCCAACTCTTTTTCAGAGTGAAAATGACGACGCATAGTAATTGGATAAACTACAAATGTAGTTGAATCAACCTAAAATTTGGTTAAAACAGCTATTTCTAGAGTTGTTTCGAACATTTATGGTAGTACAAAGAGCCACATAAAAGGGTTGTTTCAACGTAAATTGTGATAAATAGAACCACATAATGTAGTCGATTGAACTATTAATCGAGTCCTTCCAACTCTTTTTCAGAGTCAAAATGACGACGCATGATAATCGAATAAACCACAAATGTAGTTGAATCAACCTAATATTTGGTTCAAAGAGCTGTTAATTGAGTTGTTTCATTCAATTATCGTAGTCGAACGAACTGCAGAAAAAGTTGGACCAACTATTCTGTTGTGAGTGATTCAACTCTGAAATGAGTTCGGTCAACTCGTTAGGTGGCTGTTTTGACCGAATATGTTAACGCGATTTCAGAGTTGAAGCAACTATTTCATGTACATGCTTTAACTCGATATTCGGTTGACCCAACTCAATTTGAGTTGTTCTAACTCATTTTTTTCAACTCGATTTCTCGAAGAGAAATCGAGTATAGAATGAAATTTCTTTACATATAGAATGAAATTTCTTTACAGACGGCACGTTATACATCGCGTATGTTATTCATGGCGATAAATTACATATTGCAAATTAAATTACAAAGAAAATCCACACCAACTAATTTTGAATTATACAATTTAAAAAAAAACTAGGTGTGTGACAAGCACACACGCGTCAGAAGTGAAACTTATGGAAGGTGTATGAGCGATTTTACGTGGCTTCAGCCACCCAAAAAAAGACCATGCATACATTCATACACCTTCCATAAGTTTCACTTCTGACGCGTGTGCTTGTCACACACCTAGTTTTTGTCAGGGGTTTTCGAGCTCGATTTTATGCTCCTAGGCACAAATGCGTCAGAAAATGATGAAAATTTTCTATAAATCTTTTTTCAATACGTCTCTGGAACGATGGACAGAAACTGAAGCTGGATAAGGGACTGAAGGGACACGGGCCGAGAGATTTGAATATAGTTACAAAGTTAACGGTTACAATGTTTCTTTTGTTATATAGGCCAGTCAAATGGGAACTAAACTAGGCCTGATATTCCACTAATTAATGACCAAGTGAAAAAATATGGATAATTTTCAGGACGATGTACATAAGAAGGACCAAAATCGTTGAGACCACACATTTTTGAAATAAAATTAAATACCGTTAAAAAACCAAGATTTTCCGTGTAATTCACAATTTCGCGGCTTACGCTGCCAAAATGACAACAGTTGGTACAAAAACGTATAGAACTAATCTTGTAAAGCACAAAATTTTCTATAAACAAGTCTATAAACAAGGCTATCAATTTTAGTTCAGCCGTGAGAGCGACCCGCAAAAAGATGAAAAATGCTCTATTTGCACGAAAACTCCAGAAACCCACTTTAGTTGTTAAACTCAGTTTGCCTATGTTAATTGGTATGAAAAAATCCGCGGATTTTTTTATGCAATAGAGTAATACAAAAAAGAAATTTCAATCTGAAAAAAGATTTTTTCTTGCAATTACAATTTTTGGCGGCCACTTGTTGCTATTTTTTCCCTAATTTTCGTCTTTTCGTAATTCGGGGGTTTCTTTTTCCCTAACTGTCGCAGAACGTTCAAACTTTAGGAATCCCCTCGTTTTTTTATACTCTAAAAATACTATCTCCTAGCATGTACCCATATGTATATGCAACCGGAGCACTGTTCTTTGCAAGTGAACAAACATAATTGTCCTTCGGGACGTTTTTAACAATAAACCATTATTTTTTCTGAATTTTCTTTGGCTCATTGAATTATTCTGTTTGAAGAGTGTCGATCTCCGAACTTTTTTGTTTTCTTTCAGCGCGGCTATTGTTAAATTATTATTAACAATTATAATAAATTAATACTTTCTAGCTTTGATTTAATATGATTTTTTCTTTTTTTTTCCTTCCTAAACTCCACCATTAAAGAAACCACAAAATTGTTTTCATGTAAAACTCGAAAAAAATTTACCGCTATTTATATCATTTGTTAATAATAATTTTGTTATGAAAAATTGTTGATCAACAAAAATATATTTTTTTAAATTCCTGTATTACTCATAAGTTCGTATTATCGGATAATATACATTGTAAAAAAATTCCGAAATGCATGAATGAATTAATTTATTCGTATTTTTTAAAGATTGTACTGATTTACAGCGCTTTTTTTCATTTTTGGGAAAAACCGAAAATTTCTCGATGTTTTTGATATTTTTTTAAATCAAAACCTTAACATTTTTTATACATTCTCAAATTGTTCCAGAGTGGTGTTCTTCCGATTTCTATTTTTTTTTCTAATTGAAAAAAAAAATTTCAACTATAATAAGCTTATTTCTTATAACACCATTCTATAAATTTATCAGGACCTTAGAGGGCCTTAAAGGGACCTTAGAGGTCAAAGGACCTTAGAGTTTAGAAGAAAAAAAATACACAAAAAAAGTAGTAATTATCGAAAAAATTTTGATTTTTTTCGAAAAAAAAAAGAAAAAGTAGAAGATAACTCTGAATCATATTTTTTCTATTTTTTTTCTGAAAACTGCATTCCAAAAAAAAAGAATGGAAAGAAAAGTTGATTTTTGGTCAATTTTCTGATAAACAATGGATAATTTTTTTTTACGCTCATATACTTAATATACCTGATAGCATATTTTATTAAAGAAGTATAATCTTTCATGTTTAATAATCCTGAGAAAGTAATTTTGAAAAGTCCATTGTGTATCCGAAAATTGATCAAAATCAACTTTTTTAAAATTCTTTTTGTTTTGGAATTTAGTTTTCTGAAAAAAATAGAAAAAAATGATTCAGAATTATTCTTATACTTTTTTTTCTTATTTTTTCAAAAAAATTAAAATTTTTGAGATGATTACTACTTTTTTTTATGTATTTTTTTTCTTTCTTCTAAACTCTAAGGTCCTTTGAATATCCTCATAAATTTCTAGAAAAGTGTTATAAGAATTAAGCTCAGTTCAAAAAAATTTTTTTTCGATTTAAAAAAATGTATAAATCGGGAGAACACCACTCTGGAATAATTTGAGAATGTGTAAAAAATAACGAAGTTTTTGATAAAAGAAAAAAAAATCGTTACCATCGAGAAACTTTCGGTTTTTCCCAAAAATTAAAAAAAAAAGCGATAAAGATAACTTGGAATAATTTTTTTTTAAGTACATTTAAAAACAAAAATTTTGAAAAAAAAATTTTCTGATTAGTCAATTTTTGAAAAAGTTATAGCTTATTAAAAAAGCCATTTTTTGAAAAATTAATAACTTTTTTTTGGTTGGGTAAAAAAATTCGAAAAAATTCTGAGAAACGTCTTTAGTAGGGGTGGAAAGAGATAAAAAATGTTCAGCGAAATCGAAAGGGGTCGGGTTCCATGGTGGTCGATGTATGCGCGCGCGCATACATCGAAAGCTTCAAACAAGATATTGAGCAAAAGTTGGGCTCTGTCGGTTGAATAATTTCCAAGTTATAGCGTTGTTTCTGATTTTGAAACACTCCATTCTTCGAAATGCTCCTTGCGTTACAACTTCTATCGCAGCAAGCTGAAATTGATTTTCAGTACAGATACTAGTATAGACTAACTTTTGTAGGAAGCGATTTTCAATCCGACCTTTCTAAGATAAAAAAACATCATCTGAAATTCTTTTTGGTCATCTTTGACCAAAATTTTACCGAAGTCCCCCCTTAAGGCTCCCTTATTCATACACTGGGCGCATAGTTTTTCTGTTCATTTATGGAACTATTAGTTTCTGTTGATTTCGCAACCTCTTCGATACCGGCCCAGTGTAGTTGGGATAACCTACAATTTTAGGTGGATTTCGAACCACTGAGCTCGCAGAAAAAACATTTGGAAAAATCCATTGGTGCCGGCCGCGAGATTCGAACCCTGATGGATCCGCCTGCGTGGCAGAGTCCAGAGTCGTATCAACTATGGGCCACTGCTCGCTTTAGGTCAGTAGTCAGGACATAATATTAATTCTATAAATGAAAAATATGCCTTACCATAATTTTAATTCATTAGTGTCTACCAAATCATGATGAAAAATTAACTTTTGAAGCTAGACGTAAATGTAATTCCTTCTTGAATTATAAATGTTGCATCCTAATTTTATGTAATTATTGAAGATCTCATTTTTTCATATCAATTATTTTTTGGCTATTTGATTTTAACCAAATAAAATTTATACATATAAAAAGCAAAACGTCAGTTTTTAATAATATCTTATTCTATCACGCAGTACATTTTTCATATTCGCCACTAGCCTATTCTCCTCTCTCAAGGAGAGTGTGACTATAAAAGTGTAGGCGCCGATCGGCTGAAGCGTCTATTTACATACACTAGGACCTCGATTTAACGGCCAGTGGCGGGACCGGCTCCGCATCGCACCTTGTTAAATCGAGGATGTGCATGCCCCGCCCATGTTGTATCTGCGCATCGGCACTCCGTGCTACGGGCCTGATCGGGGAGACTTTAAGCGTCCCCCACCATCTCCCACCACGCGAAAAACCGATCGATAAATGCGACATGGTGGGGACTGTCTATTAAATCGAGGGCCATTAAATCGAAGTCCTAGTGTATATATATTATATATATATATACTAGGGGTGCGTAGGGCGCTACGCGCCCTCACTTAGGTTTGGGTTTGGGTTTGGGTTGGTCATCCTTTTCAAATTGGACACCCGGTATAAGCTCAAATCCTGAAACAGCGGCGGCGGCGGCCGCGGCGGCGGCGGCAGCGGCGATATATCTTTATATTATAGAGAGATATATATATATATATCCAAATATTGGATATATATATCTAATAGCATTGCCTCGTGTGCGTTCGTGCTCAAGTCTGGACGAGGCTTAAGGTTATTGTGACGATACTTCAAAATGATGCCATGCAGACCAAATTTTTCCACAATGTATATAATTATTTTGCCTACGTTCCTGTAAAACTTGGGTACGATTCACAGTACCGTTATTGAGAAAAAATTCGAAAAGTTAATGTGTTTCGTAGGTTAACTGCACCTATGATAGATAAATTCTGACAATTTTTGCAGTATTTACGTAATATCTGACAAGAAAATAGTGCCAATAAGCTGAAAAATGCAGTACGTTTTAAGAGACATTGCCTGGATATTCTGTAAAAATTTCAGAATTTTTGACAGTACCGTTTTTAGAATATTTATATAATGAAAGAGAAAAAAGACCCGCTCGCCCGTGAGCGGCGCAACATTGTATCGTCGATGCATGCCCCGGGCTCACCGCGCGCGCACTCCGCCCGACCCCCTGGCTGAGTAACCAGCACAACAACCTTAATGGATGCATGGACATAAAGACGGGGTCATTGACGATACCTGGGTACGAGAAAGGTCTTTCGAGTATTGCCGTGCATTTTACATTTTCTAAGCGATATGAATGTACATTGAAATAAATGAGTCTTTTTGGTTTTTATACATACACTGGGCCATCCGATCTTTCTCCCTTTATCAAATATCCCTCCTACACTTATAAGTTAATATCATCGGATGATACATTGTAAAAAAATTCCGATATGTATGAATGAATTAATTTATTCATATTTTCTACAGATTTTATTGATTAACAATGAATAATTTCTAAACAGTGTCAAAAATTGAACATACTCTAACCGCACGATATTTTCAATGATTTTTTATTTACAAATGGGAATATGGAGGATTTGAATAAGTATAGGAAAGTTATTGTCATTCAAGTAAAAGATTTTTATTATTTCCAATGTGGTGTCAAAAAAACGATGCGTTTGTCCTTAAATTTCGGAAAAAAAATTTTTAAAAATGATTCCATTACTCTTCTGTGTTTCGTTTTTTCTAAATATTTTTTTTTTTTACAAAATTTAATGGCAGACGCATGGTTTTTTGAGCATAACGTTGGACATAATAAATATCTATTATATAAATGACAATGAGTTTTCTTCTTATTTTAATCCTCCATATTCCCATTTGTATGTAACAAATTAGCGGAAATATCCACAAGTTAGAATATATTCAATATTTAGCATCGTTTAGAATTTATTCACTGTTCATCAGAGTAAATTCTATAAAAATACGAATAAATCAATTCATTCATACGACACATCGGAATATTTTTTACGACTTATTATTCGATGATATAAACTTGTTCGGTCGAACGAATATTTTAAAGGTACCCAGGTACCAAGGGTCACTAACGCTTATATACAAACTCAGGCGTCGCGCGGTCAACCATCCCCTTTAATTTTCATGTGCTCGGGTAAATCCGAATTGGAAGGGGTAACGCTGGCTGGGCCTCGTCAGTCGAACGATCGCGGGACTGATGGACAGTCGTCTTCTCTTAGTTTTGTGTCTGTTTTTCCGAGAACGAAATAATCTAAAGGATTTATCGCGACTAAATCATTACTCATGAATCGTGAGGTCGCGTGTGTCTCCCTTTCAATTTGTCGGCATGCTGGTGAGCTGAACTATCATCCTGTGCATCAAGATCAGTCGGTGATTCCGAACACAAGCGCAATGCTTACGAAGTCGCCAGCGATTTCATTCTCTGCATACAACACATACAACAACACATTCTCTGGAACACAAGCGCAATGCTTGCGATAGTCCGGGAGCCAGCGACCTATTTTTGTCAATCATTTCCTCTCGGCTGATAATTTGTCAGATGATTAAGATAGTTGTGTCTTGAACCCTAGCGATCGTCAGCTGCGCGACCGTGGGTGGGTTGGGCGTTGGCGGCCTCCCACGCACGTAAAAAAAAAATATGTTTTCAATCATTTCCTCCCGGTTGAAAATTTGTGAGATTATAGTTGGCATAATACTTATTTGAAAAAAAAAAGTCAGCTGGCTATAACGCGGTGGATTATACGTCAGCTGCTCATACGAACATGAAAAAAAAAAAATTTTTCAATCATTTCCTCCCGGCTGAAAATTTGACAGATGATAGTTTATATGCTACTTTGAACAAAAAAAGGAGTCAGCTGGCTGTATGTCGGGGGAAAGATCGTCAGCTGACGCAGTGAAAGTGTCGCGCGGCAAGGTAGTGTGAGCGCCGCTCGCCTATTTAAATACACTAGCTGACGGGGTTTCCCCCGGCATACAGCCAGCTGATTTTTTTTTATTATTTCAAGGATTATGTCAACTATTATTTTACAAATTTTCAACCGGGAGGAAATAACGGACTTAAAGTTATTCGATATAACGCTCCTTCCTTGCACACGCAGAAATAAAGTATTTTTAGTTGTATTAAAAATTAATAAATAAATATGTATATATATATACATATATTTACACACATACATTTTCTAAAACTGTAAGGACAAAAATTTTTTTTTGCTAAACTGACAAGGACCCAAACACAAATATCAAAGGCCCCGGGTATCCGAGCGGCAGCTGCTCGTAACTCCCCTTCTCTCTAGCTGTATTATATATATCCCCCTAAAAAAACACCATAAATGGTGTACAAAAAGTTGAGACAAGTACATTTCCTTGCATCGTTTTGTTTATCCTTACAAAAATATGTCAAACATAAATAGTTGTAAAATGAATCCTCACAAAAAGTTCTCAAATAAATTCAAATCATCCAACTCAACAGTTGCCAAGTACATCCAGCATTTTTATTGTTTAAATTGTTTATTAACCGTTTATAAGTAAGTCACAACGCCCGAAAACGTCTTGAAACGGGACAAAGGGACTTAATCTAAAAATGGATTGTTTGAAAATTTTTATTGAAAAAAAAATTCGCATTGAAAAAAAAAATCGAACGAAGTACTTGGCGAGTTATGTAAAGTTACTGTACGGACTACCTGTTACGAACTCGTCAAGTACTTCGTTCGACTTTTTTTTTCAATAATAATTTTTCAAACAATAAATTTTTAGATTAAATCCCTTTGTCCCGTTTCAAGACGTTTTCGGGCGTTGTGACTTACTTATAAACGGTTAATAAACAATGTAAACAATAAAAATGCTGGATGTACTTGGCAACTGTTGAGTTGGATGATTTGAATTTATTTGAGAACTTTTTGTGAGGATTCATTTTACAACTATTTATGTTTGACATATTTTTGTAAGGATAGACAAAACGATGCAAGGAAATGTACTTGTCTCAACTTTTTGTACACCATTTATGGTGTTTTTTAGGGGGATTTGGCTTCTTTTTGCAAAGCATTATACATATGTACATACATTTTTACCATGTAACTTCTATGTCAAAGCTTAGAATGCATGGTCACTGCTATGCTCAGGCTAGAATTAAACAACTTTTGACGGGATGAATTTCGTCTTGCCAAAACATTTTGTACAATTACGCGATGGTTTCATTATTTTACAAATTAAGGGGCCCCAATCTACCAACTAAGACATGAAATATCATTTGCATTTCTTTTATTAGATCCTTAAGGGGGTCAGGTACCAAAAATTTCACATCCAGAACCGCTAACGGTAGAGACTCGCTAATTTTGGTCTTGATATCATTTCTCGTATCAAAATACCTCACATTGATAAAATTTCGAAAAATTAATTTTTTCCCCGTGTTCAAAATAATTTTTTTCGAATCCGTTGAGATAGGTATCGAAAATTCCATCTGCTAGATTGTTCATTGTGACCCAAAGAATGTGTGAAAAATCTATAACCTTCAAAGTTCAAAATTGTAGGAGGAGATACCATTTAAAGGCACAAAAATTGTCCAAATGTATGATAAATTAATTGGTAGAATATAATAAATAAGAAGAAAATGGATTCCATGGCCTGAATATAAAAAATTCTATGATATGATCAAGTAATAAAACTTTTCCTGGACGAAATTATATAACACTTATCACAATTAATAATCTAGCAGATGGGATTTTCGATATCTCAACGGTTTCGAAAAAAATTATTTTGAAAACAGGGAAAAAATTAATTTTTCAAAATTTCATCAATGTGAGGTATTTTGATATGAGAAATGATATCAAGACAAAAATCAGCGAGTCTTTACCGTTAGAGGTTCTGGATGTGGAATTTTCGGTACCTGACCCCCTTAATAAGCTTAGCAAACTTCAAAATGTTACATGCGTACAACATGTTATTAATGAAATATCCCGATTTTTGAGAATGCTCGTATGACCTATCCGAACAACTTTGAGTATTTGATCCTTGATACAATGCACCATCGCTAAGATATAAAATTATAAGCAACGCTTTTCGATAGTCTGTTTATAATACTGAGCTTTATGTTTTTTTTCTTAGCGATGGAATGGTAAAGCTTTGTTTGTACAGATACCAACTGAATGCAGACTCAACCCGACCCACGTAATTCTGCTCACAAAAGTCACACACATAATCAACTGAACACAGAAAAATTCGACACATTGCACTGTAAAACAAAAAAAAATCCCATGAAGCGACATGACCCAGACAAACTCAGCCCATTACTAAATTGGTGCAGAAAAACCCAATGCGCCATCGGCTTGCTCCGATTAAACTGGACATATTGCCAATTCAACATGGAAAAACTCAACGCATCACCAATTCGACATGCAATAACTGCCAGGGCTTGCCAACACAGAAAAATTCTCCCTTGGCGTAACTCGCCACAGCGAAACTTTCGTGGCACAGCTCGGCCCGCTCCAACTCTACACAGTCTAACGGACTATGGTTGCGTCTGTTGAGAGTTGAAGCGGACCAAGTTACGCCGCATGAGAGTTTTCGCTGTGTGAAACTGTACCATGGGAGAGTATATCTCCATCGAGATAGCCCGTAGGAGCTGGCTGTATGCCGGGGGAAACCCCGTCAGCTAGTGTATTTAAATAGGCGAGCGGCGCTCACACTACCTTGCCGCGCGACACTTTCACTGCGTCAGCTGACGATCTTTCCCCCGACATACAGCCAGCTGACTCCTTTTTTTGTTCAAAGTAGCATATAAACTATTATCTCAAATTTTCAGCCGGGAGGAAATGATTGAAATTTTTTTTTTTTTTCATGTTCGTATGAGCAGCTGACGTATAATCCACCGCGTTATAGCCAGCTGACTTTTTTTTTTCAAATAAGTATTATGCCAACTATAATCTCACAAATTTTCAACCGGGAGGAAATGATTGAAAACATATTTTTTTTTTACGTGCGTGGGAGGCCGCCGACGCCCAACCCACCCATGGTGCGCGAGCTGACGATCGCTACGGTTCAAGATACAACTATCTTAATCATCTCACGAATTATCGGCTGAGAGGAAATTGGTCGCAAAAATCTGTCGCTGGCTCCCGGACTACGAGTCCACAGCGACTTCAAACACGGTAATCATATTATCTGAACACAAGCGCAATGCTTACGAGTCCACAGCGACTTTAAACACGGTAATTATATTATCTGAACCCAAGTGCAATACTTTTACGAGATCGCCAACGATTTTATACACAATAATCAAATATTATCAAAAAAAAGGTGCAAAGGGCTTTTACGAGGTCACCAGCGACTTTATCCATAACAATCATATCGCATGATATAATTAAACCTACAATACACGTACACATCCATAAGTCGTTTCCGACTGTAGATTTCACCTTCACAATAATTATCACGCGAAAGATATTCTATAACCAAAAATACTGTATCGATTGTAAATACATCATTCGCGAGAGGTTTTTTTTCTCTGAGGTTTACACCTCGGAGATTTTCCTCTCTGAGCCATAATTAAACGAAAAACTTGTATGGCTCAAAAAATATGTGTTGATTAATTTATTCCCTACCCCCTTAATCCTTATTCATAAAATCAGAATTGTATTTTATCAACGTCGAGATTTGTTACATTTCGAGAATTAAATACGCGTCCTCTTTTTTATTAAAGAATACGCGCCCCACAAAACAAAACTCATAATCAATACAGAAATGAAAAAAAACATTTTCATTAAACAATTTTTTATAAAAAAATTTTAATTACATAACAAATAGTATAAACAGCAGTAGATTTTTTTTTACACGATCTTATAGCGTGGAAAAAATCGGTTCGATACCTGTTTGAAGATTGTGATAAAACTTTTATAAACATTTATTCTTATTGCGAATATCGATTTTGACGTGAAAAAAATTTTTGTGTTTTTTTAATGGTGAAGTTTAGGAAAGGAAAAAATAACAGATAAAATCGCAACGAATCAAAGTTAGAAAATATTAATTGACTTAAATTTTTAATCAAAATTTAACAACAATATACACTCTTCACAGTAATTCAATCAGCACAAAAAAAATTCAAAAAAATAATTTTCTAGTGTTAAAAACGGTCCGAAACTCAATTTTATTTGCTTGCAAATAACGGCTTTCCAGTAGCGTATATGGGGTTCCTAAAGTTTTAATGTCCTGTGTCAATTAGGGCAAAATAAACCCCCGAACTACGAATAGTCGAAAATTAGGGAAAAAATTAGCAACATATGGCCGCCGAAAATTGAAATGGCGAGAAAAAGATTTTTTGAAGCATGAAATCTCTTCTTTGGATTGTTCTATTAGATATATAAATCTACCGACTTTTTCATACCAATTAACATAGGCAGACTGAATTTAACAACTAAAGTGGGTTTTTGGAATTTTCGTACAGATCGAGCCTTTTTTTTTGAATTTTCGTACAGATCGAGCCTTTCCTTTTTCTTTGGGCCGCTCTCGCGGCTAAATTAAAATAGATAGAAAAATGCTGCCAATTACTTCTTTATAGAAAATTTTGTGCTCTAAAAGATTGATTTAATACAGTTTTACCCTAATTGTTGCCATTTTATCAGCGTAAGGCGCGTAAGTGTCAAAGACGCGGAAAATCTTGGTTTTTTAACGGTTTTTAATTTTTGTTTGCGAATACGTGTGGTGCTACAATCCTAACAACTCAGATCCTCATTACACTACGACCTCGATTTAACGGCCAGTGGCGGGACCGGCTCCGCATCGCACCTTGTTAAATCGAGGTAGCGTATGCCCGCCCATGCTGTATCTGCGCATCGGCACTCCGTGCTACGGGCCTGATCGGGGAGACTTTAAGCGTCCCCCACCATCTCCCACCACGCGAAAAATCGATCGATAAGTGCGACATGGTGGGGACTGTCTATTCAATCGAGGACCATTAAATCGAGGTCCTAGTGTATGTACATCGTGCCGAATATTTTTCATATTTTTTCATTTAGTTATTAATTACTGGAATTTAAATACAGAATTTTACTGGCCTAATATTCTTACTGATCAGTGAATATTCTGTTATGAAAATGTTGCTAGTGAGTCGGTACGAACAGAAGTGAGTTCGAGGATAAGTCCGATTTCTGTGATAATACGCGAGACTCCACACCATCATGATAACTACATATGGCGGTCGATAACTGCCGTGACAGTTCAATAGTTGCTGAAACTGTTTTATCCTATTGCAGACTGCGGTACCAAAATTACTGAGATAGCGCTAGCTCGGTACGCACTTTAGCTGGCACACAAAGTCCCATAAGGCGAGCAGTCTTTATATATCTTCAGTCAACGACTACACACATTTCCTTCCCAACGAAAGAATTTTTTATCCGGCCCCATATATTCATTGTTGACACTGTTGAGCAATCGTTTTTGAGGTTATGAATGGAGCGGTTATGGAGAGGAATGGAGAGGTTACGTCTCAAGCGTCTCAAGCATGGACGGAGCCTAAAATACCTTTTTCGATGAGGGGGGTGAAGGCACAGAGGTGAGGAGAAACCCCGTGTCAGCCATCTTGGTTAGTCAGATTTAGACCTATATATAACCTATATATATATAAAATAGTATTGCCGCCGCCATCTTGGTTAGTCATATCCGTGGCAGCAGACTTTCTTTCCCCTCACCCTTGAGGCTTCACCCCCGCGGGGAAAGGCTCCGTCCAGATATTTTGTACGTCCATGGTCTCAAGCTTATTCGTGACACTGCTACCAATCCGAGCATTGACTACGTTTCCACCGTAGGGTCAGAGTCGGGTTGGGTCCATATTTGAGCCAATGAGAAATGATATTTCACGAGAAATTATTTCCTTCCTCTCCAATCTCATTTCTCATTGGCTTAAATTTCAACCCAACCCAACTCTGACCCTACGGTGGAAACGTAGTCATTATTATATATGTTTCGACATACAACGTTGCCATATCGTCTTGCGTTACTTGAGCGATAACAAATTATAGAAAATACTTTTATAAAGTAATTAAAACATTTCCTATAATCATCAATTGGTCAAAAGTTAATATTTTCATAGACACGTATAAAAAAATCGTTCCAAAACGTATGTTTAATATGATGATTATTTTATAGCGAAAAGTTGGTAATAACCAATCGGCCTCATTTATAAATGAGGCCGATTGGTTCCTTCACCCCCGACGGCTAGACCACACAACAACCTTATAAGTACGCGAATAAACAAACTAAACGTACATTTTCGTGCGACTGACAATTCTTTTCAATCGTATACAGTTGAGTATTGTTACATTTTTTTATAGCGTGTACCCTAGGGTGGCCCTTAATAGGGGTCAAAAAAAAAATTGATCGCGCCGCCCCCCAAAACGGTTCCAAATAATGAAAAAAAAATCTACGCGAAGCCCCAGCTATGTCCGTTAAAAAGAAGACGTGCCTGTAAGCATGAACTTAAATTTAATTATCAATTTTTCTTCATGATTGGAGAAATTTTGATTTTTTAAATCTAGATTATGAGTTATTTTTTTTTTTAATTTCCGAAGCTATTGTATATTAGTATTCAATATACAATATACAATAACCATATTATTTTGGAACAATAGTTCGCTTTAGCTGTTGTCGAACGGTTTTAATCACATCAAAATCAAATATAATCAATCAAAACATAATATTCAAAAAATGTACACATGAGATATCGATACTAGTTCGTTCAGTACGAATTTATTTATTTAAAACACAGAAATATCTCAAAAGATTGCATATTACAATAATTTTATTTATCAGACTATTTATTTATCATTTATTTATCAGACAAAATCGATTAGACTAAAAGTTTCGCATAACCGTCTCTTTTTTTGCATCGGGGAATTTTTTCCGGTACTCGCTTACAATCTGCAATATGTATTGCTTTTGAGTTTCGTTTTTTGTCAAAATATTATTATAATTTTCGATTAAACAAACTGCCCTCTCTGCTACATCGTTAACAACTTTTAAATTCTTTACTATTTTTAAACCCTCTGTAAAATGTTTATCCTGAAACCACAAGGACGGATCCGTTGTTAAAAATCCCTTATTGATGTTGAATCTATCGAAAAAATTCAGGGATTGCGAAGTTACAAAGTAGTCCATCTCTTTGTCTAATAAGTGATCGATGTTTTTCGGATCAATTTGGAATCGTTTCGAGCTGTTCTCATATGATGTTTCGTCACTCGAATTCATTTCGAACAACATTTTGCGCTTCACATCAGATGATAATTTTTCATCGAAAAATGCAATCGCAGCTGATTCTGGACCGAGGTACCATAAATGATTTTTTAACTTAAGCAGTGTTACCCGAGATACATCAGCGTCAACTGATTTATAATTATGAAGCTTTTTTAAAAATTGCAGATCGTGGTTAGGCCTTTATTTATTTATGCATCAATAGTAAGAAAATGGCAAAGTGAATCAAATTTTCACGTATGAATTGTTGTTACAATGATGCAAAAAAAGTTTCACATCAACATAATTTAAAAAAAAATAATAATGACACCGATTATGAAAAAATAAGGAATTTTATTAAAATTACGAAAATTTCATGCTTAGAGGCACGTCTTCTTTTTAACGGACATAGCTGGGGCTTCGCGTAGATTTTTTTTTCATTATTTGGAACCGTTTTGGGGGGCGGCGCGATCAATTTTTTTTTTTTGACCCCTATTAAGGGCCACCCTAGTGTACCCATCGAAGCCTACGCTTCACTTCCCAGTTTTTACCGTAAAACCGATATAACTGGATATACGTGTTTCTATTCTTTGAATTTGAACAACTAAACACATTGCACACTCTTTTTGGGTGGCACCTTTACTATATAGTGGCACAAATCAGTGAAACTCGTCATCGCATCCGTGACTTATTCGTATGGCGTCTGTACTTCGCGGTTGCCGGGCTTGGCCGACTGGGCGCAGCGCTGGAGCCACGCAGCTAGCGTATACTCATATTTTACATACCTTCAATGGCACTTTTTTACTCGCTTTTTTTTTCTAGATTTGTTGTAACATCCACTTTATAATACAAATAGTTTTTTTTTGTCACACATATGATTTGTATAAAGTTTCCAGTTAAATTGTTCTCACATTACGCTCAAGGCATTGGGAAGGGGTGACTTTTTGTTTATCAATCGCTGCAGCGGGATGTATTGCAAACATTTGTAAATATAATATGCTCCGTATCCATTAAATATGTAAAGCTACTTATTTCAATCACATCACGATTCCATTTGATTTATTTCAGATACCTGAAAAAATGTGTGCTTAAATTTATCCGGTCATTATCACTTTATAGCTAATGGCCCAGATGATAAGTCTTGGATTTCGATGATGCATGTTTGGGAGCATTATTTAATAATAACAACGCTGACAATTTAACGATTGATTTATGTTCGAAACGTACAATTTGCACTTTTACATCTTTAAATAATTCATTAGGATGCACACATGCAGATACATGGACATATAACTTCTATGACGTTCAACACTAACTTCAATAAGTTTAAACACTCCTTATTCTCAGCTCTCTGATACAAAAATTGATATGGCCGCATAGTTAAAGTGATTAGAAATAAAATTTATTTTGGAAACAGCCTAGATTTCCTGATGAAATTTTTCCATGAGTTCGATCGCTTACATCAATTGCACTAATATTATGAAGAAACTAGCCCATTATTATGCACGTTTTAAACAATTCGAACAACATAATAATGTAATAATCGCCAGCAGCAATCGAACGAAGGAGTAAATTCTGTAATATCAACATGAAATTGTAACAAACTTCACTATCAACGTATTCATACTAAACCAATTATTGATAATAAAAGACTTCTCTACAATAATAATGAAAATAACGATTATTCAGCCAATTTACTATTTAGGAAAGCGCAGTGGAGGAACTTATTTTTTTTTCCATTACTCGGCGCCGAGCTACTGCCGCGTCTCTTGATAATAATAATAATAATAATAATAATTAATAAGTGTTATACTAAATTCTAGATCACACATGGCTATTTCCCCGTTGGATATCGAGGTTACAACTGTTGGCACGATTCATTCGGTGCTAATAAACGAATGAAATAAAACGCATGAAATACCGTGTCGTTGATACCAAGGGGGGAATTGTCATAAATTCTGACTTAGTCTTCGTTAATAAAAATATCATAATGGTGGCATTTGGTAACAAAAAAAAATCCTTAAAACTATATGAGAGTCACGTGACTGCGTCGGAAGTCACGTGAGTTAAGACAATATGATGGCCACGCACTTCAGATGCACCGCACCGAGAGAGTGAGAGAGATAGCGCCATCGCCCTCACGGAGGAGTGAAGACAGCTTTGTGAATGTGATTCATATCACGTTAGAAACATTTGAAAAGAGTGAACACAAATTTGTGTTTATTTAAACGCACCAACTTTCGGACAAATCAGTCTCAGAGATTGTGGACATTTTGGGCAAGAGCGAACCATAAGGCTCTGTAGAATCGACTGATGCAGGGCCTAATTGTTTGCTCTTGCCCTAAATATTAACCATCTCGGAGAATGCTTGGCCGAAAATTTCAATTATCTCACTCACACTCTTATGTCACGTGGTACACCTTTCATAAGTTTCAATGTGAAAGTCACACGACAAATGGTTGGATGGACTCTTCTGATAAAAAAGTCACATTTTCCTCCTTTTTTTTTTTTAATAAAGAAAAGTGTTATCACGCGCTCTATAAAAATAGGAACAAAATGACGCTCTTCTTTTGTTCGAAATATTAAGCGTTTAAGAAAAAATAAGGAAACGGATTTCTTACCAACTGAGTCGTGTATCATTTCACCTTAAGCAAATGTGAAAGTTACGTGACAAACGGCCAAGAAGGCTCCTCTGAAAACAAAATCACTTTCCCTATTTTTTCCAAGATGGTTGATTTTTCAGTAAAAAAAAAATGAGGTTTTCATCATTCTATTTATCGTGCATGAACACCTAAATTGCTTCTGTCCAAAACATCAACAGTCTTAGAAAAAACAGAGAAGTCGTATTTTTACCGATTCCGGTATACTCTACATCGCCTTAAAGCGATGTGAGAGTCATCTGACCTGCACGTGAAACAACAGCAAAAGTGGCTCAGATGATAACTGTTCGCGTTTCCTATTCTCTTAAAAACACGTAAACGAGATGTATTAAAACTTTGGGGGTCTAGATGAAATTAGAACTATGAAAACCTAATTTGCTTATTCCCGAATTCAGAGAAAAAAAAAACAATGCAAACCAATTACCACGAGAAATGTGCTATTAGAAGGTTATGACAGTTATTTTTTATCGCATCAAGATGGAAAAAAACCAAACTAAGTTTTCATTGCCACTGTAAAAATGGACATCTATCCAGCACAGTTGAAGTTTCATTGTATAAATACAGAAAAAAAATAGGAAAACCCTACTTTGTTACCAGAAGAGCCATCTCGGCCGTTTGCAATACAAACCTCATGTCCGTAGGAACTATTAAAAAAAATTTACCGAGAGGGAACCAACAGTAGGTAAGTAATCAATCGAACAGTGAAGGACATTATTTTCCTTTCTCTACGTTGGCTGTCCCTTCGCGTTGATCTACGTACTGTACGGCGATTCTTAAACCATCCGTCGTTAGCTATCGACAGCCTCTATGGCCGGTATTCATAGTCGAGTCTTATTTCTCAGACGGTCTTAAGTCGTCGTTTAGGACGACTTGATTGGTCGTTGGCCGTGCTTAAGACCGTCTTAGAAATAAGACCCGACTATGAATACGGGCCAATGAGTACGTTTACACGACGCTCTAAATCCGGTGTTACGAAAACCGGTTTAGTTAAACCAGGCGTTTACACGGTACCTAACACCCGCTTTACCTCGTAAAGCGGGTGTTAGGACCCGTTTACACGCACTTTAACGCCTGATTTAGCTACACCGGTTTTCGTAACACCGGAATTGAAGTGTCGTGTAAACGTACTCTATGAGTACGTTTACGCGACGCTCTTATTCCGGTGTTACGAAAACCGGCGTAGTTAAATCAGGCGTTAAAGTGCGTGTAAACGGGTCCTAACACCCGCTTTACGACGTAAAGCTGGTGTTAGGTACCGTGTAAACGCCTGGTTTAACTAAACTGGTTTTCGTAACACCGGATTTGGAGCGGCGTGTAAACGTACTCAATGAGTACGTTTACACGACGCTCTTATTCCGGTGTTACGAAAACCGGCATAGTTAAATCAGGCGTTAAAATGCGTGTAAACGGGTCCTAACACCCGCTTTACGACGTAAAACGGGTGTTAGGTACCGTGTAAACGCCTGGTTTAACTAAACCGGTTTTCGTAACACCGGTTTTGGAGCGTCGTGTAAACGTACTCAATGACAGCCTAATGAATTATCAATCAGTACGTTTACACGACGCTCTAAATCCGGTGTTACGAAAACCGGTTTACGAGGTAAAGCGGGTGTTAGGTACCGTGTAAACGCCTGGTTTAACTAAACCGGTTTTCGTAACACCGGCGTAGTTAAATCAGGCGTTAAAATGCGTGTAAACGGGTCCTAACACCCGCTTTACGACGTAAAGCGGGTGTTAGGTACCGTGTAAACGCCTAGTTTAACTAAACCGGTTTTCGTAACACCGGATTTGGAGCGGCGTGTAAACGTACTCTATGACGGTCCGTGGGACAGACGGAACTCTCATTGAGTACGTTTACACGACGCTCTAAATCCGGTGTTACGAAAACCGGTTTAGTTAAACCAGGCGTTTACACGGTACCTAACACCCGCTTTACGTCATAAAGCGGGTGTTAGGACCCGTTTACACGCACTTTAACGCCTGATTTAACTACGCCGGTTTTCGTAACACCGGAATTGAAGTGTCGTGTAAACGTACTCATAGAGTACGTTTACACGACGCTCTAAATCCGGTGTTACGAAAACCGGTTTAGTTAAACCAGGCGTTTACACGGTACCTAACACCCGCTTTACCTCGTAAAGCGGGTGTTAGGACCCGTTTACACGCACTTTAACGCCTGATTTAATTACGCCGGTTTTCGTAAAACCGGTTTAGTTAAACCAGGCGTTTACACGGTACCTAACACCCGCTTTACCTCGTGAAGCGGGTGTTAGGACCCGTTTACACGCACTTTAACGCCTGATTTAACTACGCCGGTTTTCATAACACCGGAATTGAAGTGTCGTGTAAACGTACTCATAGAGTACGTTTACACGCCGCTCCAAATCCGTTGTTATGAAAACCGGTTTAGTTAAACCAGGCGTTTACACGGTACCTAACACCCGCTTTACCTCGTAAAGCGGGTGTTAGGACCCGTTTACACGCACTTTAACGCCTGATTTAATTACGCCGGTTTTCGTAAAACCGGATTTAGTTAAACCAGGCGTTTACACGGTACCTAACACCCGCTTTACCTCGTGAAGCGGGTGTTAGGACCCGTTTACACGCACTTTAACGCCTGATTTAACTACGCCGGTTTTCATAACACCGGAATTGAAGTGTCGTGTAAACGTACTCATAGAGTACGTTTACACGCCGCTCCAAATCCGGTGTTATGAAAACCGGTTTAGTTAAACCAGGCGTTTACACGGTACCTAACACCCGCTTTACCTCGTAAAGCGGGTGTTAGGACCCGCTTACACGCACTTTAACGCCTGATTTAATTACGCCGGTTTTCGTAAAACCGGATTTAGTTAAACCAGGCGTTTACACGGTACCTAACACCCGCTTTACCTCGTGAAGCGGGTGTTAGGACCCGTTTACACGCACTTTAACGCCTGATTTAACTACGCCGGTTTTCATAACACCGGAATTGAAGTGTCGTGTAAACGTACTCATAGAGTACGTTTACACGCCGCTCCAAATCCGGTGTTATGAAAACCGGTTTAGTTAAACCAGGCGTTTACACGGTACCTAACACCCGCTTTACCTCGTAAAGCGGGTGTTAGGACCCGTTTACACGCACTTTAACGCCTGATTTAGCTACGCCGGTTTTCGTAACACCGGAATAAGAGCGTCGTGTAAACGTACTCATAGGCTGTCATTAGCTTAACGATGCCGACAAATATCGTTAACAGTTCGATGTACGAAGTGTATCTCAATCGAACACGCAAGCGAGGACTCGCACGATACAGTCACCTATTCGCGCGCAAGTTTTTTGTCCCTGATGGGCGCACTCTTTTCTTCGATTTCGTTTATTGTCCTCGCGCTCCTTCTTTCCCGGCTTCATACAAAAATTCTTGCTGGTCGTATTTCTCGTCCGATTTCGAGGTATCGTTGAGAGCCTGCTCGTCATGAAGTAATTTAGGGGCTGTATGGGACAAGAAAAATATTTATACTTATGAGTCGAGAAATAAAGTGTTTTCATACCTAAAATCTAATAATTATTTCAAAGTGTCTAAAAATTGCGCAAATATAATTTAAAAAAAAGGTAATTCTGCAGAAATGAAAATTTTTTAAATCTGTTTTATAAAAATTTTAGAAAATGTTAAAAACTCCTTGTGTAGGGTAAGAAATTGTGCACGCTTTGCGATTATATATCGTTCTACATTATATAAATATATCGCCATCGCCGCCGCCAACCGCCGCGTCAAGAATACACCCAAACCTAAACCCAACCCAAACTGAAACACATAAATTTTCATTTATAAATTATGACATAAATTTTCATCTATAAATTGTGGCACATAAAAATTTTTCATTCATTAATTATCACCCAAATTTTCACATGTAAATAAACCCAATTCAAAGGAAACACAAGAAACGATGTGTCGATATATCGAACCGTGTCAAGAATCGATATATCGAATCGTGTCATGAATCGATAAATTGATACACCGATATATCGAATCGTGTCAAGAATCAATATATCGATATATCAATCAAACCCAAACCCAACCAATACTCATAACCCAAACCCAAAATATGTCGATATATCGATACAGTTTCGATGTATCGAACCGTGTCAGTAATCGATATATCGATATGTAAATCAAACCTAAACTCAAACCTAACCCAAAAAACACAAATGTAAACAATTTTTTTTTTAATATTCTCACAGAATGTTTTTCTCTAACCACTGACACAAACACAAGACCGGGGGTTGGTGCGCGAAGCGCGCAGGGGGGCGACGCCCCCTAGTATATATCGATGGCTCAGTCGAATATGGCAGTATCTCGCCGTTGGCTTCAAGACGGCAGTATCTCGCTGTTGGCTTCGAGACGGCAGTATCTCGTGGCTGGCTTCAAAACGGCAGTATCTCGTGGTTGGCTTCAAGACGGCAGTATCTCGTGGTTCGCTTCAAGACGGCAGTATCTCGCTGTTGGCTTCAAAACGGCAGTATCTCCAGCGAACATTTATTTTCTCAAATTTTAAGTTGGTACCAATGGCGCGCGCATGACTTTTGAAGAAAATCGCACTATCTCGTTTTTCGTTCCAACAACGCAGTATGTCCACGATCTGACATTATTACTTGTTTACGTTAAGGTTTAAAACATCATACACTTGTATAATAAGGATTGCAAATGAATCTGTAACAAGTATCTAATAAACAAGTATTTATTGCTCGAATACAATTTCCGATTATTTTTAAATTTATTTTCCTTCATATTATTCTTAAAAATAAAATTAATTTTCTTAACAGAAATTATATGTTTCGATTTTGATTATATACATAAAAATGAAATAACAGAATAATACATCGCAATCACTCTGAATGCATCTTGAGTACCTATGGAAATATCTCTGATCACAAGGAGCTCAATGTTTAATACAAAAATTAGGTGATTTTGTTTTCATAAAAATTCCAAAAATTTTGTGGGATTATTTTTTTTTCAGAGTTCTGTCAGATCGTCAATTTTAATTTTTTTTAAAGGAATTTTCTGCCTGTAAGACTTTTGTAACGTATTACGTTAATCCCACAAAATTTTTGGAATTTTTATGAAAATAAAATCAACTAATTTTTGTATTAAACATTTTCATTTTTTTTAAAGGAATTTTCTGCTCGTAAGCCCATTGTAATGTATTACTTTGCAAAGGGCTCGTAAGCTCAGGATCAGGGATCAGGGCTCGTAAGCCTGTAACGTATTACGTTACAAAGGGCTTACGAGAAGAAAATTCCTTTTAAAAAAATGAAAATGTTTAATACAAAAATTAGTTGATTTTATTTTCATAAAAATTCCAAAAATTTTGTGGGATTAACGTAATACGTTACAAAGGGCTTACGAGCAGAAAATTCCTTCAAAAAAAATTAAAATTGACGATCTGACAGAACTCTGAAAAAAAAAATAATCCCACAAAATTTTTGGAATTTTTATGAAAATAAAATCAACTAATTTTTGTATTAAACATTGAGCTCCTTGTGATCAGAGATATATTTAGTTTATATATTTAATTTATATAATATATTTAATTTATAGATATATTTTTATGTATATAATCAAAATCGAAACATATAATTTCTGTTAAGAAAATTAATTTTGTTTTTAAGAAAAATATGAAGGAAAATAAATTGAAAAATAATCGGAAATTGTATTCGAGCAATAAATACTTGTTTATTAGATACTTGTTCCAGATTCATTTGCAATCCTTATTATATAAGTGTATGATGTTTTAAACCTTACCGTAAACAAGTAATAATGTCAGATCGTGGACATACTGCGTTGTTGGAACGAAAAACGAGATAGTGCGATTTTCTTCAGAAGTCATGCGCGCGCCATTGGTACCAACTTAAAATTTGAGAAAATAAATGTTCGCTGGAGATACTGCCGTTTTGAAGTCAACAGCGAGATACTGCCGTCTTGAAGCGAACCACGAGATACTGCCGTCTTGAAGCCAACCACGAGATACTGCCGTTTTGAAGCCAGCCACGAGATACTGCCGTCTCGAAGCCAACGGCGAGATACTGCCGTCTTGAAGCCAACGGCGAGATACTGCCATATTCGACTGAGCCATCGATATATCGTTCTATATTATAAAGATATATCGCCGCTGCCGCCACCGCTGCTCTTTTAGGAATTGAGCTTATAACAGGTGTCAAATTTGAAAAAGATGATCAAACCAAACCCAAACATATAAACAATCCAATCCCAGCGAGGGCGCGTAGCGCCCGAGCCATACGAACCCCTAGTATATTATAGTATATTATAGTATATTATTATAGTATATTATTATATAGTATCGTTTAGTATATTATTATAGTATAGTATAGTATAGTATAGTATAATAATATACTAGTATAGTATAGTGTAGTATAATAATATACTAGTATACTATAGTATATTATTATAGTATATTATACTAGGGGTTCGTATGGCTCTGGCGCTACGCGCCCTCGCTGGGATTGGATTGTTTATATGTTTGGGTTTGGGTTGGGTTTGGGTTGATCATCTTTTTCAAATTGGACACCTGTTGTAAGCTCAATTCCTGAAAGAGCGGCGGTGGCGGCAGCGGCGATATATCTTTATAATAATGAACGATATATATACTAGGGGGCATCGCCCCCCTGCGCGCTTCGCGCACCAACCCCCCGTCTTGTGTTTGTGTCAGTGGTTAGAGAAAAACATTCTGTAAGAATATTAAAAAAAAATTGTTTACATTTGTGTTTTTTGGGTTAGGGTTGAGTTTGGGTTTGATTTACATATCGATATATCGATATATCGAATATATATAATACTAGGGGTTCGTATGGCTCGGGCGCTACGCGCCCTCGCTGGGATTGGATTGTTTATATGTTTGGGTTTGTGTTGATCATCTTTGTCAAATTGGACACCTGTTATAAGCTCAATTCCTGAAAGAGCGGCGGTGGCGGCAACGGCGATGTATCTTTATAATATAGAACGATATATATACTAGGGGGCGTCGCCCCCATGCGCGCTTCGCGCACCAACCCCCTGTCTTGTGTTTGTGTCAGTGGTTAGAGAAAAACATTCTGTAAGAATATTAAAAAAAAAATTGTTTACATTTGTGTTTTTTGGGTTAGGGTTGAGTTTGGGTTTGATTTACATACCGATATATCGATATATCGATATATCGAATATATATAATACTAGGGGTTCGTATGGCTCGAGCGCTACGCGCCCTCGCTGGGATTGGATTGTTTATATGTTTGGGTTTGTGTTGATCATCTTTGTCAAATTGGAAACCTGTTATAAGCTCAATTCCTGAAAGAGCGGCGGTGGCGGCAGCGGCGATGTATCTTTATAATATAGAACGATATATATACTAGGGGGCGTCGCCCCCCTGCGCGCTTCGCGCACCAACCCCCCGTCTTGTATTTGTGTCAGTGGTTAGAGAAAAACATTCTGTAAGAATATTAAAAAAAAAATGGTTTACATTTGTGTTTTTTGGGTTAGGGTTGAGTTTAGGTTTGATTTACATATCGATATATCGAATATATATATACTAGGGGTTCGTATGGCTCGGGCGCTACGCGCCCTCGCTGGGATTGGATTGTTTATATGTTTGGGTTGAGTTTGGATTGGCCATCTTTTCCAAATTGGACACCTGTTATAAGCTATGTTTGGGTTGGTCATCCTTTTCTAATAGGACACCCGTTATAAGCCCAATCCTGAAACAGCGGCGGCGGCGGCAGCGGCGATATATATCTCTATAATACAGAACGATATATATATAATCGCAAAGCGAGCACGGACGCCGCGGTCGATCGTTACTAAGCAACGAAAAAAGGTTGTGATTAATACGAAAAAAGATCAGAAGTTTAGCAACCAAGCGAGCTGAGTGCGAAAGTTGTTGTGAAAAATATTATCTATAGTAAATTCTTAAATAAAGTATTGTCTTTGATAAAATTTGTGGCTAAAGTTATGCTTGCTCGCTTATCCCACATTGGAGTAAACTAACATCAATAACACTCTATATTTACGAACGTCAAGAAAAATTCGTATACATGTTCGATTCAAAAAAATAAAATAATTCGGAGTAAAAGTTGGGACCTCACAAAATACCTTGGTATTTCCGAACAGTAAACGATTTACACATACATTTACACAGATAATGATATTAACATTTTAGATAAATGTATCTAAAATGTTAACATACATTCGATACTGTCTATTTATTCCTGAATACTCAATTCGTAGTTTTTTTTTTTTTTTTTTTTTAAATTATAATATATAAAATTTTCGGACGATTCAACGTTGAATGTATGTTACACATACATTTACTGTTCGGAAATACCAAGGTATTTTGTGAGGTCCCAACTTTTGACTTTGACCCCCACGGTGATACACGGTAAATAATGTATATTCAATGTTTTTCCAATAAATTTAATGGGGGCGTTGGATAACATCGAATATTTGTCGTAAGTAGCAAGTGTTTTCATCAGTTAACCTTAGAAAACACTTGGAAGATATGGATTCTCCACCATGCCAATTTTTCTGTGGTTTGTTATGAAATCAACGAAAGTTCTCTCAAAGTTATAGGAAAATAAAGAAGGACGAACTCGACGAAAAAAAATATTATTGCCTTGTCTTGCTGGAAAATACACGAAGAGAATTCTGGACAGCTTCAAAATAGATGAGATTATAAAGTATATTCGAAAACCTAAATTTTATGTGAAGGTGTTTTTTTTGTGTAATGGATCGTTTTATATGTAAAATGGATTTAAAAAAAAAAAAAAAAAAAAATTGATATCCAAATTTGGGGGTGTAAAATCAGATTTAAAAATTTGAAAAAAATTCAGCTTGCTTTTGACACTCGAATAACCTTTCAAAAAATGTTTCATAATATTTCGAGATCACACGATTTTTTAGTGGCCCACTTGGTGTGGTTTGCTTCATATATGCTGACAAGAAAATATCTAACCGATCCGGACAATCGGTCAGTCTCAAAATCGTTACAAATGATGAATATTGAGTTTTTAAAGTTTTTCATCTTGGAGCACCAATCCAAAAAACACGAAAACATTCAAGGTGATAGATTTAATGAATATGCAACTGTAGTTAAAATGACATAATTTCACGTACTTCGGAGGATGAGAAAACGCGCGTCAAAATTTTATTTTAGCAGCAAAATTCACAATTGTCATCAGAATCAAAGATAAAAAATCGTGGATGTGCTCCTTCAAAATATATCTATAACCTTTCCAATTTCATATATTTTGGTACAGATTTGTAAAGAGAAAAAAAATATTGGAGAAAAAATACCCTTATTACGATTCC
Source organism: Rhorus exstirpatorius (assembly GCA_963564615.1). Taxonomy (NCBI): domain Eukaryota; kingdom Metazoa; phylum Arthropoda; class Insecta; order Hymenoptera; family Ichneumonidae; genus Rhorus; species Rhorus exstirpatorius. The sequence continues at coordinate 6,142,802 of OY751317.1, read as the reverse complement.
GGCCGTTATCGGGGGCACTATACCGGTCTTGAAATTTCAGTACACGTACTTGTATGACATGAAAATGAAGACCGAAACCCATATTCCAATATCGCGAGGGGGGATTTGGGCTGTCCTATCCGGCCTTTAGGAATTTTCCATGAAAATTGTTAAGTTTACCTGTTCGTTAGCCTGTCCCACGTCGTGACCGAGAATCCGGGTTGCTATATAGGCGGATTCGTCGGGTGATAAAATGCCACTTCGCATCGGCCCCTCAATGAATTCGCTGCTGGTCATTAAAAGATATCTGACGCTGTACCAGACTTCATCATCGAGTACGGCTCTCTTGTTGTACGACGTCGGTTCAAGACCGTGTCTTCTGCATTCAGAAGCGGCCCATTTTTCCAAAGCACTGAACAAAACTCCCTCTCGAAGGAGACGAAGTTCATCCCTCGACGCGAGTTCGGCAACTTCACCGGGGCTGAGCTCTTCAAATTTTTCCTGGCGAAAAACATATTCAGGTGCGGCATCGATGACCACGTAACATGCTGACAGGAGTCTCGAACAGTCAACAGCTAGAATTGAATATATAAAAATTTGACAAAATTTGGCGGACCCAAACAAACTTAAGTGCAATTAAACCCAACCCAAATTTACATAAATCCCTTCAGTAGTATTTCAGCACTGTAATGATGAGGATACAGGCGAGGTGTTATTAGGGCAGATCTTTTGGGCTATAATGTACTTATTCCTGTACAATGCGCAATGTGCATGTGTTGTGTGACAGGTACGCCTGCTGCTTACGGGGTAACACATTTTTCTTTTACTCATATTACCTCATAAACTAACTGGCGCATTATTCTGTGATTTTTGCAGAATGTATGGGTAGTGTTACTCCATCATATTTTAGTTTTTCATTAATATCTAATAGCCGTTTAGACAGTATAATAAAAAAAGACATTCATATTCATACTTGGTATAGGCCATACACGTAAAAAGTGCCAATTTAAATTGGAATGATCTCAAATTCGGAATGATGGATCGCTTTGAAATTTCACAAGCCTTAACAAGATAACAAAAGTGATTCAACGCAGGTACTTTCTTTACTTTCTTGTTTTTAATATTCAGTTAAAACCAATGGTGGTGTTGAAAAAACCCCAAATGAAGCAAGTACGACATTAACGAAAACAAAAATTTTCGTTTGGGGTCGAACAATGTGATGCCATAAAATATTATACGTGAACTGATCAGGAGCAATATTAATACTTTATACTTTTTTTTATTATTTCAAAAAATATGAAGTGTGACGGGAATCTCGCGATTCGCGTCACCTTCGGCCCATCTCACCATCCTCGACGCCGGGAGAGCCGTTGAGCGCCAGGTAATCTTTTTAATTCGACGGCGGGAATTACCAAACCCGCTAAACGTAACGGTAGCTGAAATGACCAAAATGAACGGAAACGAAACTTAATCTAAAAGGGATGCCGGCGCGTCGGATGGCGAGATCGGTGACGGTATACCCGATTCGCTCAGTGTGTAGGTTGTGGAGAGAGGGCGTGGACGGCTGGCTAACTCTCGAGTGCCTTCAAAAACGTAATCTGAAATAAATGAACTCAACTCGAAAAATAACGTAAGGGGCCTTGGTTCAGGCTAATTTATTGCGTAATCGATAGCGTAAATTACATACCCACATCATAACCCAAATTTCGATAACATAAAAGGAAAAGCAAAACGAGATCTCGGTAACGAATCAAACGGAACGGTAGCACGATAACGGAAGCGATGACGAATGAAACAAAGTCGAGAACGGCGAGAACGTCGGTAGCACAAAAAAAAATTACATTCGGTAACGCTGAAAAGAAAGTCGAAATTTATGAACGATAACGTCTGTAACGGGAACTGAACACGGTAACGGGAACGGTAACGCCAGATCCAAAATCAGGCGAGAACAAACGATAGCGGCAAAACGAGAACCCAAAAGGTAGCTCGGGAGCCATCGATAACATAACGTGAACGTCAAAACGATAGCTCGGTAACAAACGATAGCAAAACGATAGCTCGGTAATAAACGGTAAAACAAAACGAGAACGCCAAATGATATTTCGGTAACAAAAGATAACAAAACGGTAGCTCGAGAACGAACGGTAGCGTAACATTACCAAAACGAGAGCTGGAACGGTAGCATGTCGGGAGCTCCCCGAGGGGTGAACCGCTCGGGTCGAGAGTTGCGCCGCAAGCGAGCGAATATTCGATCGATAGCGTGATCGAAGAGGTAACGCGAAAAGAGGGGACGATTACGCGCACGCGTAATATGATTACAAGCCCACTCTTCTCCGTACCTCACACACACACGTAAAGCTCTAACACTGACACGAAACGGTGAAATTGGAACGGTAACACGAATTTGAACGAAAATATTTCGTAATAATCGATAACGGAAAAATGCCTAGGTGTTATGGCGTTGAGGGTTCTTTTTACTGTGAGGGTGGTCATCCAAGGGGTATTCTTCGAGTATGAGGACGATCAGGGACTGCATAAACTAAACCTAAGATAACGGCGATCGGGCAATCCGTGACGGCGGGGTGATCGCAATCCCCGCCGGCAACGGCCTTCCATACGAAAACGTAACTAAACCTACGATAACAGCGATCGGGCAATCCGTGACGGCTGGGCGATCGCATTCCCAGCCGGCAACGGCCTTCCATACGTAACTCAAAATCGTCCTTCTCTCCCCCATACCCTTTACCATGAAGCGTCGAGATTCCCACTCGATCCTTTATACTTCCCTCGATAACGTATCCCGAAAGAACCGAATGTACCGGGTGGCTCGTTATTTCGGCCCTGGCTCACGGTAATTCGGTATTTTTCATACTATTGACCCCATAAAACAAACTCGCTGACTGAAACTCACGATAACGCGAAAACCAAAAGAAACGATAACGAAACCCATACCCTAAATCTTAAAAATTAACCGGAATATCTCGCATATCTGCGCGTAAACGAAGGTCGGAACGACCTGTGACGCTAAAACTGGAAAATTGCGTCACAGAAGCTTGAGAAAACTAAAGTTTTTATCGATTGAAGTATGACGATCAAGTTCGTCAGAAGAATCGTTGATTCAGCATCACGATAAAAAAAAGCTATGAATTGTAAAATAAGTGAACTATCGCCAAAAGAACAGCCTAGGCGGGTTGGCCATAAAAACTTGTCAATAACGAAACTCTGCATAGTTATTCTCGAACTAGCCACACGGCTGCGTCCATAGTTACTGCAAGTAAAGAATGGTCACATATACATAATACAAGTTGGCACCTGTTCAAGAGTTTCATCAATATCGAGCTATTACGCCGTTATCACCTTTCGCTTGCAAATGGGATAAGAATACATTTATATTTATTTACACAATCAGTGATGGATGCCTTCGGAAAATTATTTCTCATCATTATAACTAAAATCGATAAAGTAACAGAGTATACTTATACTTAGTTTCTTCCTACACTAGGACCTCGATTTAACGGCCAGTGGCGGGACCGGCTCCGCATCGCACCTTGTTAAATCAAGGTAGCGTATGCCCGCCCATGCTGTATCTGCGCATCGGCACTCCGTGCTACCAGAGACTAGTAGAGAGATCGCCAACGGTCGCTCTGCGGGTGTAAAGCTGGTCAGGGGGGGATTAGTCGTGGAGGGGGTAGTTCGCGTGGACATTGACTCGGGCGGTGTGGCAGATTTTGAGTCAGCTGTGTGCACATTGGCCTCCCGGGTAATGCAGGTTGACTGAGCGTGGCGTGCACATGGTATCGAGCGAAAACGCAGATATATGGACCCGGACCACGGACTGTGAACCGTTTTGGCCGTTTCGAACCGCGATTCACGCGTTTGTTGTAGAAGACAAAAAATGTGAGAGCTGCCCTTTATTTATACACTAGATTATGTCTTGATGACAAAAGACGAGTCTTTATCTCAAAATTTAGTTATAATAAGCATTCATTTAAGTATATATCACAAAAATTGTCGTGCCTGTATTGCGGAAAAATATGCTCATCGATACGTTACTGCGTCAGAGACGACTTTTTCATTCTAGCATGCACGTTTTGGCAATATTATTGTTTATATCATATCTAACTCGACCAAAGTGACATAAAATTAAATTAATTGGCGGTTTAGCCTCCTGTAGATGAACATAATCCGGTAACCAACAGCATATGTGTACACAGGTCGTGGCAGTGGTCATTGCGTCCGTGGCTGCTATCCTGTCGGTCTTAGAATCGAAACCGCGAGGCGCATTTTTTTTCGGAATTGACATATTTTAATTTTGTATATTAAGCAATACGATGTTTTTTTTTTTAGTAAATAAATGGTATATATACTGTTATTATGACGAATCTTTGCTACAGGAAAAATATTTGATTTGATTACTCTGTATTCTTCAAATATGCCTGTCAAATATTTCTCAAAGAGGCATCCCAAAAAATAGGCCTATTTATTTTATGTCCTAAACATAAGGAATCTTTTACCAAATCTTTAACCCCGCAGATTTACGGCGTAAAATATACGGCATAAATGGTAATCTCAAGAAAATTAACGCGATTAAATTTTTTAGACCAATAATAATTGGATCCGCTAAGTATAAAGTCTATTTATTTATCTATTTATTTATATTATTTATTCATTTATTTATTTATTTCTCGGATAAAAACCCTTTTACGAGCGTAAATGGACTTTTTTACAAATTAAAATATTTATATGATAAAAAAGAAGTACACATCGAAACGAGCGTCAAATCGTATATCAGAGGCATGTCAGGGAAATAATATGCACTCATCATTCGACAAGTTACTATAGGAGCCTATTATCGAACACGTTTCACCGTGATTTATTTCCCTGACGAAATTACACGCACACACGCACACATATATATGTCCATATGGCACATTCCATGATTCCTCAACAAGCTCTAGAATTTTCCAAAAAAGATCAAAAATTTGTATTTCTTTGCCATTCTCGCATCTTATTGTTGTATGTGATAAAGTCAAACGTGCACGCACACACACACACGCACACATACATATGTCGCGTTCCACGTCGACTCAACCACCCCGTTTTTTTCGCCTCGAAAAAATTATTCAGTATAGGCATTTCGAAGGACAATATATACACGACATTTCACCAAAATTTCATTTCCCCACTATTGTTGGTTCTCGAGATAATGACTAATAAATTCTCAATTTTGTAAAAATCATAGCTTCGTAACGGCTGATCGGATTTTAACGATTAAAGGAAAAATCTTTTTTATTTTTTTGCCCTTTTCGAAAAAAAATATGCCGTCATCGGGTAAAAGCTCATTAGAGAGTTTTCGGGGTAAATTGACAAAAAACAATTTTTCCCTCTCCACTGATGCCCTTTTCCATCTTAAAAAAATCCCGTGGAGTTGCGTCTTGCCCCTTCTAACAGGAAAAAAAAAATAGTGAGTGGAATTCCGGGTAGCCCTTTCGTAGAAAGAACAAAAAAAATCAAAAAATTACCCCTAAAACTGTCTAATACGTTTTTCTCCGACGACGGCGTATTTTTTTTTTTAAGGGCAACAAAGATAAAAAATATCCTTTTTTAATCATTTAAATCCGATCAGCAGTTACAAACTTATAATTTTTGTAAAATTGAGAATTCATTAATCATTATTTCGAGGAGCAACAATAGTGGGGGGATGAAATTTTGGTGCAATGTCATATTGTCCTTCGAAAGTGTAGAAACAGCTGGTTGTTTTAGACCTTTGCCTGGTTGTTTAGACTCAATTGCTTTAGACTTGTATGAATTTTTTTATTTATTTATAAAATAATCAAGGTTTCAGTATACAAGATCGATTTATACTTATGAATGAATTATGAAAATAGGCTTATTTTGTGGCATTCCAATATGTACAACTTCCTTATGAAATATTTGACATGAATATCTAAACAATACAGAGTAATTAAATAAATATATTTCCTGTAGCAAAAAGATTCATCAAAATAACAGTAGGTGCCGTTTATTTACTAAAATTGAAATATTGTTACTACAAAATACAAAAAAAAATAAATATTGAAAAACATATTAATTAAGAAAAAAATTGCGCGTGGTGTTTGCATAAATGTAAATAAATAAATAAATAGACTTCTTATACTTCGAGGACCCAATTATTATTGGTCTAAAAAATTTAATGGCGGTAATTTTCTCGAGATTACCATTTATACCGTATATTTTACTCCGTACATCTGCGGGGTGTGGGGTTAAAGATTTGGTAAAAGCTTCCTTATGTTTAGGATATAAAATAAATAGGCCTATTTTTTGGGATGCCAATGTGTGCAAACTCCTTGAGGAATATTTGACAGGAATATTTGAAGAATACAGAGTAATAAAATAAAAATATTTCCTGTAGCAAAGATTCGTTATAATAACAGTATATACCATTTATTTACTAAAATTAAAACATCGTTATTACTAAATACAAAAAAAAATAAATATTAGAAAAATATTAATTCCGAAAAAAAATGCGAGTAGTAGTTTCGATCCCAAGACCGACAGGGTAGCAGACTGTGCTCGCGGTTCACAGTCCGTGGTCCGTGTAACATATATATCTGCGTTTTCGCTCGATATCATGTGCACGCCACGCTCAGTCAACCTGCATTACCCGGGAGGCCAATGTGCACACAGCTGACTCAAAATCTTGACTCAAAATCTGCCACACCGCCCGAGTCAATGTCCACGCGAACTACCCCCACTACCTTGGCCAGTCGAAACCCCCTCGAGCACCTGCGTTGGCGATCTCTCTACTAGTCTCTGGTGCTACGGGCCTGATCGGGGAGACTTTAAGCGTCCCCCACCATCTCCCACCACGCGAAAAACGGATCGATAAATGCGACATGGTGGGGACTGTCTATTAAATCGAGGGCCATTCAATCGAGGTCCTAGTGTTTTGTTATCAAAATCTTTTCGTCGAAATTCGGTTTTCAGATGTTGATGTCTGCAGGCAAGTCAATTTTTTTGTTAATTTTAATTACATGCATATGTTGCATCGTAATTACAAATATTAAGAATTTAGTATCATTCGTAGTTAAAATTATTCATATTTTAGGAGAAGGAAAATTTTTTATACTCATATGGTTGCCTTTTCAGCCAACCTATAATTTAGGTATTATGTGTAACAGGAATGTCTCAGGAAAACCCGAGAACTACAAAAATCATTTGACCGCCACGCGTTTATGATCTAATTGCGTGAAATTTCAATCGTTTTTCGAGCTGCACCGCTTAGCTCAATGGACAATTCGTGCACTGTAAAAAATGTGGTGTTAAATTCAACACTAATGCAACACCGCTCACGAATTCTATAGTGGTCCACCCCGCTCTGTGTGACCTGTTGGTGTTGATTGTCCGGTGTTAAGTATTGATAGTTGACACCAGACTGCGGTTCATCCGATTTGACACCAGGACGGATTCTACAGTGGATTCTAACACTTTACAGTGTGTTATAATAACACACTTTAAGTTCGTTATTTTTGTACGCATTTATCGTGTCAATGAAGCCAAATGAAAAACGCGGGTCAAATTGGCATAATAAATATTTTTTATTATTTATAAATTAGCAATTAGGAATGATCGATGAATGAATTGAAAACAGTTGTTCCATTATTTTTGAAAATCCTGTAAAAAAAAAAATAAGTCGTTGACCGGGATTTGAACCCACTATCCTCCAATCGACGAATTCAGCACTTTCGACCCTTAAATAACCATTAAAAAAAAAAAATTAAAAATTTGGAAATTATTTTTTTTCACGAGTGTTTCCGGCTTCGAAGCGCGGACGTTTTTCCGTCGGAATTAATTTTGAGCCTACCTGAGATTTTACCTGAGACCTACCTAACGACCTACCTAACGACCGACACTCTACCACTACGCTATTGATTCCTTATGAGTTTCTTGTATTTGAATGATATTAGTATACGAGTTCTCATACACCATTCGGTGTATCCTATGACTCCAAACGAATTTATGTATGATTATTTTGGGCAATTAAATTTCACACATTAAGTCGTATATTTCAGTATATGCGCGTGTTGCGCATATACTGAACCGTCATGTGTGAAAAATTACCACCGAACAAGTGCAACGCAAATTCGTTTCTAGCTAACACCGCCACTTGGGAGATATTCGCTCAGAACGGCGTTAACATGCCGTTAATAAATATTCCGGGTTCATTCTTTAAGTCTGTATATCTCCAAAGTTGTTTGCCGAAATGAATTATAATTTTAATTGAAATAGCACTCAGTCGGTGAGTTCAACTGCGCCTTCGAAGCATATATTTACACCGGATTTAACTAATCACGACATTAGAGTGGTGTCGTATCAGAAGATAAACGGTGTACTTTCATGACAAAATTGTGCGCGATGTGGTGAAACACTGGATTTAGTGTTAAATTTTGATGAAAAATCGCTTAAAGTAGTTCGGCCGTCGTATGACTGTAGTCAAGTTGGCAACTCATTTATATCGATTAAATTTACGTCTAAATTATTAATAAAATTAATGAACACTTACATTGATAATATTTTTATCACATAAATGTCATGAAATGCTTTAAAAATATCGTCAAAGATAAAGTTTATACTTTAACTTGACTAGTTAAGTGATTGAGTCCACCATGATTGTCCAATGTTCGGGTAAAGTCGGCTCGCTGCCCCTCTCACCCCTCGCCCCCCGTGCCAGTGCCGGTGACATATTACACATAACCTAGCTGCGACATTTGTATAACGCGAAAGAAAAGTTATGAAGTAACGGCACCGAGAAAAAGAAATGGTCAGTTCGTTAAAAAAAGCGAAGCTATTCGACGAATTAAAGCGCGTGAGTTAATCTCAAAAATAAATTTTACTTATGTTAATTCTTATTGAAATTGTTGAAAAAACATTGACTGAATAAATAAGATTCTTAAATTTTCGTCCTCGCCTTTACTTTTTGTATTGCAGTTGCACCGACTCGCATGAATTTTTTTTATGGTTAAAAAATTGATAATTCAAAAGATTATACATGAAAATTCATTGGTAAAATTTAGTTTATTCGTGATAAAAAAAAATAAATGTTATTCACTTTTAAAGTTTCTCGAGAATTTAAAATTCCCGCGATTACTGACTCTGCCCGAAGCTTCAATCAGCTGTTCCAGCAGTGCAACGTAAATGTCTGCCATCCGCTTCCGACACGTCGAAAACAAAAGTTCTTTTATGTTTTCTTTTTGAAAAGCACCGTAAGGTCATGTTTTTTTGAAATAAACAGAATCTGCGATAAATTTCCTTTATGGTGGAAACTTTTCTGAGGCTCAACCACCGATTACTTTTTTTACAATTAACATTATTGTGAGTTCTTCCATAAGGTACTGTGATAAAAATCAAAATTAAAAAATGAAATAATTCAAAATTTTGCCCCGCAAGAGCCCCCCAAAATGTGCTTATTGTAATCAGGGGACTTTTAACTGTTATTTACCGCAAAAATTGATGGACATTTACCGTACTTGCTCAAACAGCCGAACTACTTTAACACCGATATAAAGTGTACGAGGTCAACCATGATATCAGAACGGTGCTGCCGATAACACCACCGATTTTAACCACTAACACCGTACCAAATTGACACCCCTGATTTTTTACAGTGTGGTTATTGCATTGTCCACTGAGGCTCGTCATCGGACTTTTAAACTTAATTATTTTCTGGTTCAAGCGAAAGGCACCCAACCCGAGCAGAAATTCAATTCTGGTGCGGCCTAGTACCTGGCTAGTTTTCCATGAATCTGGCCTACTGGCAATAGCCAGTTCAGCTCGGCTGAGCCAGTCCTGACGGGTAATATTTCTCCGCAGTGCCTAGCCTGAAGATCTGGGATGCACGGGTTAAATTGGCATAATAAATATAGTTTACTATCTATAAATTAGCAATTATATCGATGAACGAATTTACAACCGCTATTCCATTATTTTTGAAAATACTGTAAATTTTGCAAAAAAAACTTACAGTCTGGGATTTGAACCCGCTATCCTTGAATCGGCGAATGCAGCACTTTCGATCCTCAAATAATCATTAGAAAAAAATAATTAACGCACTGGAGTCTTGTTTTTTACGGATAATTCCGGTTTCGTAGTCCGGAAGTTATTCCGTCGAAATTAAATTTAATCCTACCTAAGATTTTAACTGAGACCTACCTAATGACCGACACACTACCACTACGCTATTGATTCCTTATAACTTTCTTGTATTTAAGGAGTTTCGGTACAGACCGGCGACGGGGAATAAGCGGAAACGAGGGTGCGGCGGCGCGCGGTGAGCGGGGCATGCATAAAACAAAAGAGAGTCCGACCGTTCATGCGCTATACTTGTGGATAGTGAGCTTATGTTTTGGCTTGTAACTAATAAACCAGATGGACGAACCTATTCAAATTTGTTGACAGTCATATTAAAGATCTAATAAAGATCTTACATAAATTTTATGCGGGTGGTAGTATTTTAATGGAATTGACAGCTCAAACAAATATTGCTCCCATTTGCTCTCGTGCATAAGCCTAATTTTCGAAAATTATTTTTACAAAAACGACATGGAAGATCGACTTGAAATTTGAGCAGTTCACGTTTTATATATTTGTCACTTATTAAAAAAATAAAATTGAGTTGATGGCAGCATTTTCAATAGGTGTACCGAAACTCCTTAAATAACATTAGTGTACGAGTTCTAATGAAAAAGCACTGTATCACCGGGCTTGATAGAACAGCGTGATATTCAGTAAAAAGGTGATGTGCAGTGAAAAAAAACCGGGTGCGTGTACACACGGTATTCGCGTCAGAAGTGAATACTCGTATGTGATCGACGGAACTCGCTTGTTATTCTCATCAGATGAAAGAATAGTGAGAGGGAAAGAGGAGAGATTGACATGCATAAAAACTCGAAATGACATGATTGTCCTCATTTCACACTGTTCTATCCGTTGTATGTATGAGTTTACAGCTGAATTTACTGTGTCTTCATACCTCGTGTTGACGTTGACGTTACAAATTTTATTTGTATGGCGGGGGGGATTTGATAGGTTGAGCAAAGAAGTAAAAATTAGTAATAGATATGAAATCAATTTTATTTGTGCACATAAGTATTTGTCTCTGTGAGTAAAAAATTGGGATAAATTAATTCTGTTCTCTTATTCTATACTATTTTCATTGCTCTCATGTCTATTATTTATAGAATCATCTAATTCTACAATACCAACAATGGGATTATGATAACTTAAATATCACATAAAATGCTTCAGAGCTATTCGATATTTTTTGCAAATACGGCATCTATCGTTGTACCACCTTTAGTGGTCGGATCATTCCTGCCGTTGATCATTTTTAACGAGAAATTTTTTTCTAAAAATTGAAGGAGTGATTCAGCCTGTGTCAATGAAAAATTGACGTTAAAACTCCTGCGAGAGTTACCGATTCATTACGGTAATGCACAGGGTTTCCTAGCATATCGGCTAAAACTTGAGAACCGCCTATTGTTAAAGGCAATAATGCTTTAGCGATGATCTTTAATCGATGTATTGGGTGAAATATGAATTGATATTGAAGTAATTTTCTGATCCGAACTATCTTCCATTTTGCATTCAATTGCACATAGGTCTCCTATTCTTCCAGAACTCGACACGGTGACCTCTCTGTCGCTGGAGTAAGGGGCCTTAACTTGCAAGTGAGCCTTTACAACGTAACATTCGTCGTGTTGATGGTGGTAAATGGTGACTCCAGAATTCCGTTTCTCTTCGCGTTGAAATCGTAGAATAAAATCAAAATTCGGGACCGATGATGGCTCGTTTCCTTTCATAAACGTTTCTGGCAGCATTATAATCTTTGTATGGTGAAACACTCGATCCATGAGATCATTTGAGTGGGCGTTCAAGCTTTGACAATTGAATGAAACTATTGATAAGCCCGTCCTTGAGCTGACCAAATAAAAAAACTGTTGTTCCAGTGTGATATATGGATTCAGACGCAGTCTGGTCATTTCGTGTTGCGATGAATAAAGGTGTTCACTTAATTAAGAGAATAACCCTTTTCACATATACACACCAAAAAAACGTCTTTATTAGTTCAAATCAACGGATAACAGCTATGAAAAAATTACTGACGGTACCAAATGTTGGAAGAAATATTAAGGTTGATAGATAGGTAAAATATGAAGGTATTTTCAGGTAGTTAAAATAATATCGTACGATCGAACGGAGGAAAACTCCGGAGAGCGGATTTCTCCACGAAAGCACATTTTTTAATACCTGAAAATACCTCCATATTCTACCTATCAATCAACCTTAATATTTCTTCCAACATTCTGTACCGTCAGTAATTTTCTCTTAGTTGTTATCCGTTGATTTGAACTAATAAAGACGTTTTTTGGTGTGTATATATGAAAAGGGTTATTCGTAAACACCTTTCCGATACCAACTACCTGCTTTCCGGTAAAACAAAAGTTTTAACGAATGGTGGTGAACATTGTCTACATGCCGCACGAAGCGCAGTGAGCCCACACATAGGGTGGACTCACACATTCAACGGATCGAACGGCATGCGCACCCGCCACTGTTTACTAATACACGTATACCCAGGTATACTATATATGGATGACAAAGCTAAGCCATAGGCACTGTGGATAGCGAGGCACTCGCTCTCTTACTTACAAACTATACCTCTCTCTCTCTTCTTCTATTCCTCCATTCTCTTGTCCGGTTTACGGACACTTTTTAGCGTTACCAAGAGCTGTGCCGTTGTCGCATAAGAAGTATTCACTTAAAAAATTATTTAATTGTTAATTAACAAATGGATTTTATAAGAACTAGGAGCATTGAAATTATAAAATTCATGTGTGGAATATTGGAAGTGTGAAGAGGACAGGATGGTCTAGAAAAAATATAATATTCATGTAATTGATTTACTTAGTGCACCTTAACGATTACATTTCTCAAGACCCATGTATAGTTCAAAAATAAACATTGTTATATGGGCTTGTGAGACTATGTGCAAGATAATAGTAAGGGAAAATGTTATTTAACTGTAAGTTAACAATTGAGTTCAAAATAACTACAGGAAATTAAAGTTCGAAAATTGAGGGTCTGGCCAGTAAAATTAACACGGTCTAGCCAGAATCTTGAATTAAATTGGTTCGCATAGTCCTATAGATTTAAATAGGATTAATATATACTAACTGCGAACGATAAAGTAACTACATAGTGCAATATAATCTTATATATGATACAATTGTGATATTTGAATTACGAAAAGGAAATGAATCATTGATAAGTTTATTGAGTCCGTTCCGAGTATAAAATATTAATACTAAAAAAGAAAAACAAATTGATATTAGAAATGAAGTTAACACTCGGCATAATTTTAATCATGAGGCGGTGTACCGATCTAGTCGAGGCCATTTAAACACCGATTATTTGTTAATTGATTTTAATTTTGAACATCGCCCATCCCTAGTGACGACCACTGACCAGTTTCTGGGCAGTGTTGGCTAGAGAACGCGGTATTGGGCCGAACTCGCCAGTGCCATGGCAGGGCCTGTACAGGTTGCGCTGGCCAGTAAATCACTACCAGGCGCTAGACAGTAACCTGGCTTTCCAGTTCAAATTTCTGCACGGGAAGGTTTCTGGTTCACACCAAGGCTCTTCACTGGTTATGGGCGTGGCATTAAATTTTTTCAATTTTACAACCAGAATTAAAGTACCAAAAAGTGTCACCCCTGGAGGGGCCAGAGAAGACAAAGCGTTGTTGCTCAAAGTTTATGACAATCGTAATCCGAGCCTTGAGGTCTGTCTGCTAAGAAATTTCGAACAAATATAACTAAGCCAAAATTATTTTTTCTTAAACATAATAATTGTGTGACATTTTCCTTTCTCTTTTTTATGTGCTAAAAATATATCTAGCAAATATCAACGTTATCCAGTAAAATATCCAAATTATCACAACACAATAATTCACATAAATTCATTTTCATGTAAAAAAAAGGTTATCCTAGATTAATTTGAAGCATATTGCTATTGCTCATTATTTCGTTATTTTTGCCTTAAAAACTCGAAAATATTTATTAAAATCCGCAGCGTAAAGGTGCACGCAATCTGATTTGAAAAAAAAAAAGAAAACGAAAGGTCAAATACGATTTTCTTCAGCATGTATATCGGATTAATCGGTCATTACCATACATTTCTTTAACGCGTGTGAGTTGATTGAATGTGGCGTTAAAAACGGAAATGCTTGCGCCGTGCAAAGTTAGGTTCATAAGAGTTACGCGGTGAATTACCGATGTACAATTTACTCAGCGGTGTACCGGTGAAATAGAAGGCACCATTTTAAAATAAGTAATTGTCTTACCGATTTCACCAACGTCATCGCCGGGAGGTGGTGGTGCCGATGGTGTTCTCGGGGTCCTTCCACCAGATAGTAAAATGCTATCTGGGACATAGAGATTGAGGCCATGATAAACACCGAGCACCGTGGAAGCGCTGAGATTCATGGTGATGTAATTGACCGCGAGACGGGCTAATTCTGGGCAGAGCAACTGATGGGCCACATCTAGCGTCGACCTGGCTGTCGATATCGAGTGAAAATTTATCGGTTCGCCCCGTAGATATCTGTGGATCATTGAGTACATAAATAAGCTTTCTGGAACTGTTGCCAATGAACTGACCAATGAATCATAGTCACGATTATTTCGATGTCGGAAATTGAATGAAGCCTAAGTCGGTCCTTATTCGCCATAATTTTTGAAAAATGTATACTCTCATTATTGAAAAAAAAATATTCCTGATTGCATTTATAGAAAATCATTTTTCATACACCCATCAATTACTCAATCCAATTTAGAATTTTCCCGAACAAATCGTAAATATTTACAATTAAAATGATTTGTGTTATTCCATCGTATGCCCTTTCGGGTTTTTATTCTTCATTTCATTTTCCATTTCGTTCCTTGAGACCCCTTCAGAAAGTTGTTTGCAGAGAAAGAGAGAGGCGGATAACGTTCGGCGGGTGGTGGATAAAGAGGTGGATACAGGCTACATTTTACTGAGCTTCAGTTGTAATACCATCAGAAACTCAGAAAAACTGCCACCCGCTCAGTATTCGGCGCGCAAGCCAGTGTACGCGGCTGAGCGCTCACCGATCCTAGTACTGGCCATGACCCACGCTTAACATCGGAGACCGCCGGAGTAATATTTTATAAATTTCTCAGTCCGATCGTATCTTTACTGCCGCAAAGGTATAAACTCAAAGCCATCCACTCTTGTCCTGTAACCTATTTATGTACAAAATTTTCGCCCGATAGCCAAAAATTTGCGGGGGTTCGAGTTACTAGAATTTTTTTTGAAAAATAAAATTTTTTAAAAATCTGAATCCCTGGAGCGATTCTTGCTCAATTAAATACCGAACACGGTATTTAATTGAGCGTATCCCTTGTCCTATTGAACACTAACCTATTAGTGTAAAAATATTCGAGCCGTTAGAGCGATCATAGACATTTATGAAAAAATTCAAAATCATGTAAAATGGCACACCCGTAATAGATTGATGCAACAATTTCAATAAACAAAGAGGGTCTCATGCTCAAGTTGTGTGCAAAGTTTGCTCACGATTGCTTCAATATTTTTCGAGATATATATGGGGCATTCCACCCCAATTCGACCAGCCTCCGATCCTCACCATTTTTGATTCGACTCACAACTTTTTATGTTGTTTACCCACATGAGTAGAGACTACCATATTTTTTTTAGATTTTTTTTCCATCCCGTTTTGGAGTAACAATTTTTTGAAAAAATCGATGAAACCCAATTCAATCAGTGATATCTTCTAATTAAAAAACGCTATCGGAAAACTTCACCGGGTCAAATGTTTCATCTTGAAGTCTACTTTTCTATGAATTTATTTAAAAAGTTTTCCAATTTTTTTTTCCATCGAAAAATCAATTTTTCGAAATGGGTGCCATTTTTAATTTAAAAAAAAAAATCACGAAAAAAGTACATGGCAAAACAAAATTTTCGAGGCCTGTCTCATCGTGGGCAGATTTTTTTTTGTAGTTTTTACAGCTATTTGAAGTTTATTAGAGTACTCTAATAGCTACTTGAAATTTATTAGAGTACTCTAATAAACTTCAAATAGCTGTAAAAACTACAAAAATAATCTGCCCACAATGAGACAGGGCTCAAAAATTTTGTTTTACCAGGTACTTTTTTGTGATTTTTTTTTAAATTAAACATGGCACTCATTTCAAAAAATCGATTTTTTGATTTTTCGATAGAAAAAAAAATTGGAAAATTTTTAAAATAAATTTATAAAAAAGTAGACTTCAAGATGAAAAATTTGACCTGGTGAAGTTTTCCGATAGCGTTTTTTAATTAGAAGATATCACTGATTGAATTGGGTTTCATCGATTTTTTTAAAAATTTTTTACTCCAGAACGGGACGGAAAAAAAATCTAAAAAAAATATGGAAGTCTCTACTCATGTGGGTGAACAACATAAAAAATTGCGAGTCGAATAAAAAATGGTGAGGGTCGGAGGCGGGTCGAATTGGGGTGGAATGCCCCATATAGACTTAAAATTTTGCAGAGCACACACATACGCACACACACGCCATAACACTTACGTCGGGATATTTTTAAAAAATATGATTCCTCGACGTTTTGAGATATTTTGAACACAATGGCATTGAAATCTTGAAATTTTTTTTACCATCACAAAATTGGGGATTTGCACATTGCATCCTCATTATTTTAGCTCGCTCACGAAGATCCCTCTATGTGCAATAAGTGAGTTTTTCTATTTTGGTTGCCTCATAGAGGAATTTTTGTGAACAAGATAAAATAATGATAAAGCGATGCGCAAATTTCTAATTTTCAAGATTTTTATTAATCAAACTTGTAAAAAGTTCATGGGTGATGAGATTTTATCGAAGATATCGAAATAATCGAATCCATTGTTGTCGTTTTATTCGTCTTGTGCTTGGTCTGTTAGCGGACAAGGATTCGTGATCAAGTTCAGTTTGTCAGTTGTCAGTTTGTCACAACTGTCAGTTTGACAGTTGATTAGTCGGTCGAAACTAGATTAGAGCGCTGCAGCGCTGTCAGAAAACCGTTCGTGCGCATAAGCGCGCGTGGTGGACCCTAGTTCCATTTAAATAATGCAAAGGTGTACTGCAGGATACAAAGGTTGGTGATTCTTCTTAGGGGTAACGTAGGCACTACTAACAGGTTTTTAACCTGAAAATTCTCGCTAAATTCAGTGCCAAACATCTTTTAATGATGACACTTTATTCATATAAACTTTTTTTTTTATAAAATCTGATCTCCCTGAGAATTTTTTACCAGATTTAATTCTGGACCCTTGTATCGCGTCATCAAATTTATTGCCAGACATATTCTCAAGATTCTTTATTCACATGAAATAAATTAATCCGTATCGAAAGAACATGGCATAAGATGAAGGAATCAGAGATGTTTTTTCAAAAATTCAAAATTCCATAAAATCTGATCCCACTTTATTGATTGTTGCAAAATTTAGTACTAATTATCATTGCCCCTAGCCTATTTGTATAAAAAGTTTCGACCCGAAAGCTGAAAATTTACAAAAGTTAAAGCTATCACAGACATTATTGTCGAAAATTCAAAATTTAATAGAATTTCAACCCGTTTATCGATTGGTGCCATTTCAATATCTAACATCCTTGTTCCCTAGCATATTTGTGTAAGAAGTGTTGACGCGACAGCTGAAAATTTACGAAAGGCAAAGCGACCACAAACTTTTTTTGATAATTTCAAAATTCCATGAAATCCGCCAATTTTTGGACATTTTGACTAAAATCGAATGGAGCAATACGTTTCGGCGTCGTCGTTTTGGCGGGACCGTTTCAACCGGGACGTTTTGGCGCTAAGACGTTTGGGTACTGGGATGTTTTGACGCTGAAACGTTTCGGCAACAAGACGTTTTGGCGCGGATATTACGGCGTGGTGACGTTTCGGCGTCAAGACGTTTAGGTGCGAGATGTTTGGGCGCCAAGACGTTTCAGCGCTAACACGTTTGGGCGCGAGATATTTCGGTGCTGGGTCGTTTCAGCGCCAGGACGCCCGTGCGCGCGCTGTGTGTGTATGTGTGTGGTGGGGGGGGGGGGGGGGGGGGTATGCGCGCGTGCATGTGTGGTGCGTGGGCGTGTGTGTGTGAGTGTGCGTGCCCGCGCACGGGTGTGGTGGGGGTCCAGGAGTGAAGGCCCAGCGTGGGGTTCAGGGGCCGGGGGGAGGGGGGGGTGTCAAAAACGTAGATTTTTATGTTTTAAACCACTTATTCAAACGATCGATCATGGCACACTATCTTACGCGAATCGATCCGATTGGTGGTTATATATGGTTTGTTGGGCGTTTATATTTGGGGTGAATTTGACTGTTAAAAAAGTTGGATGGTGTGTGAACTTTTTGCTCCTCCCAGCGCCGAAACATATCTCATGCCAAAACATTCCAGCGTCGAAATATTTCGCGCTGAAACGGCCTCGCCAATACGTAACGTAACACGAAAGCAAAAATTTGAAACGGAATTTATCATTATTTTTGCACCACACCTGCTGGTGTAGCTGGTGGGAAAACACTGTTCTCACTCTGTAAAATAAGACCGATGTACACTAGGACCTCGATTTAACGGCCAGTGGCGGGACCGGCTCCGCATCGCACCTTGTTAAATCGAGGTTGCGTACGCCCGCCCATGCTGTATCTGCGCATCGGCACTCCGTGCTACGCGCCTGATCGGGGAGACATTAAGCGTCCCCCACCATCTCCCACCACGCGAAAAACGGATCGATAAATGCGACATGGTGGGGACTGTCTGTTAAATCGAGGGCCGTTAAATCGAGGTCCTAGTGTACTTACAAATAAGGTATATATCCCAGGTCGATCTCTCTGATTTTTATCTATCTCATATATGTTGTAGTACATCGAAAACTAAGCGACACGTATTTTTTTTTATCGGCCAAAAAACAATTTAAGAGGGTGAAACTAACCTCCAAAGATGGAGGTGTCGAGCATCAACTTCGTCGTTTCATTCATAAAAACATAATATTTTTTAACCAAACCAAGTGAAAAAGTTTTCTCATAACGGGAAATGAAAAATGTAATTTTATCAATTAGAAAAAAAAAATTAAGAGGGTGAACCACCCTTAAATATGATTGGATTTATGAAAAAATGATAAAATTCAAGTCTAAAAATCTGAAAAAATATCTATTGGGCGGGGTGACTACCTCCGAATGCTGTGTCTTGGGTGTATGGCGAAAAATGGTAAAATTGAAGCTTAAAAATCTTGATAAATATGTATTGCGTATAAACACCATGTCAAATTGACGTGTTCTATTATTTTCCCGAAAAAATATATTGGACGAGGTAACTACCCCCGAACGTTGTTTATCTTGCGTGTATGCAAAAATGGTCAAATTCAAGCTTAAAAATCTGGATAAAATATATACACTGTTAAAAATGTTATGAAATTTACAATAATTTTACTGTACCAAAGTAATTAAAATTTACAAACATGGTATATGAAACGTAAATTCATACCATCGTATCGCTAAATTAATAGAGTGATATTAATTTTAATATACTATGGGGAATTTAATATACACAAGTTTGAATACTGAAAACCTGTATACTAATTTTTCGAATACGTTATGTAATGCTACAATTTTTGTTATAATAATCAAAATTCTTGTATATGAACTCATTTATCAGTAACGATGTATTTCAAAAACAAGACAACTTTGAATTTTAATTGCAACCGAATGAAAAATACAATGTACGTGAAAATGAATATTACGATAAGTACAATACATCTGCAATAATTGTCTTTTAAAATTGTAAAGCAAAACTGAAATCGAAATTTCATATACAATAAATTCTAAATTACAAAATCTAATATGGTCGATCCACTATGGTGGATCGAAAATTTTGAAAATGCCATGTTATCAAATTTTGATCGAACTTTCTATTCAATTGTTTTGAGGTCACTGAACACAGATTTGAGATAAGGATTACGTGCATGCGCACGCGTGTGTGTGTGCATTCATGTCATGTATGTGTGAAAGTGTGCTGTGTGTGTGCGTGCATGCGCGCACACCGGTGCGTACGTGCATGCGCGCGCGCGTGTGTGTGTGTGCGCGTGCATGCGTGTGCGTGCGTGCGTGTGTGAAAATGAGTGTAGGTGTGTGTGTGTGCGTGCGCGCCCGTGTGTGTGCTCGTACGTGTGAAAGTGGGTGTGTGTGTGTGTGCGCGTGTGTGTGCGCGCGCGCGTGTCTGTGTGTGTGTCTGTGCGTGCGTCGTGTGCATGCACGCGCGCACGCACGTTCATGCGTGCGCGTGTGTGTGTGTGTTGTAATTTTGACGTCAAGTTCATGTTCAGTAACCCGAAAAACCCCTATATACAGAGTTAAATCGAAATCTGACAAGTTATGTCATTCTGAGAATTCTCGAGCCACCCCTATGGATCCGTCATGATGCATTTTTTAATTTTGACCTCAAATTTGTGTTTACCAACCAAAAAAAACTCCTGAATAGATAGTTAGAGTGAACCTGACAAGTTATGGCATTTTTAGAATTTTCGATCCACCATATTGGATTCGTCACGTTTAATTTTGTTATTGCTTCCAAAACCAACATGTTTATACTAAATAAAGGGTTGAACACGCTACGACCACCATTCCTTGAGTAGCTCCCAACATACAACTGATCAAGTGTTCTTTGGCGTGTCAAATACATGATATGAATTACCAAAGTTCATAAACAGTCGATAGCGTAGTGGGTAGCGTGTTAGATAGATAGGTAGGATAGGTAGGTAGGTCGCAGGTTCGAGTCCCGGTCGAGGAGAAAAAAAATTCTGTCGAGAAATCCGTGCATGATTTTTTTTTTCCAGTGTAACCCTCCATGACCTCTAGCAACCACAAAATATGCGTTTGTAACTATTTTTCAAGTGATATTTTAAGTATTTGTTTAAATTTTGCTACAAAAAATATTAGCAAACATTTATTAATTTTCATGAACGTTGAACTGAAAATTTAATCAAGACTGCGTACGTTTCAAATGCACAAGTGTACTGATATTCCATGCGATAATATTATTTTTAATATACATGGTAGTACATTTAATATACATCCCTAAATGGATATCAGTAAATGTGTCTTGATTTTACTAAAGTTTAAGTTGAAAATTCCTACAAAGGTTATAACTTTTCAATCTATCTGTGTAGAAATATCACTGCTCGATACCTTCACTTTTACAATACGAGTATTGTAATATTAAGTACCGTATTTGAAATTTCATAAGCGGTATCCGCATAAAAACTTCCTAAACTTGTGTATTAATTTTCATACAGAAACTTTTTACAGTATACTGATATAGACACCATGTAAAATTGAAGTGTTTTTTTATTTTCTCGAAAAAATATATTGAACGAGGTAACTACCCCCGAACGTTGTTCATCTTGCGTGTATGCAAAAATGGTCAAATTCAAGTTTGAAAATCTGGGGAAAATATATGATACATGCAAGAAGAACAGCGTTCGGATGTAGTCCAACATATTTTTTCGGGAAAATCACAAAAATACGTTAATTTTGTTTGGTGTTTATACGCAACACATATTTTTCCCAGATTTTAAAGCTTGAATTTGACCATTTTTTGCATACACCCAAAATCAACAGCGTTCGGGGGTAGTTACCCCGTCCAGTATGTTTTTTTGGGAAAATCTAAAAACACGTCAATATTTGTTTGGGTTCATACGCAATATATATTTTTTCAGATTTTAAGACTTGAATTTGACCCCTTTGTTGCATAAATATAATCATATTTAGGGGTGGTTCACCCCCTTAATTTTTTTTTTCTAATGATAAAATTATATTTTTCATTTGTCACTATGAGAAAACTTTTTCACTTGGTTTGGTTAAAAAATATTATGTTCTTATGGGTGAAACAACGAAATTGATGCTTGACACTTTCATCTTTGGAGGGTAGTTTCACCCCCTTGAATTGTTTTTTGGCCGATAAAAAAAATTCGTGTCGCTTAGTTTTCGATGTACTACAACATATATGAGTTACATCAAAATCAGAGAGATCGACCTGGGTTACCTTCCTTGTTAGAGCATCTGATAGATACATTTAGGCCAAGCAACAGGGATTTGTTCGTGACACAAATCTGGACAGGTAACTGATTGTACCATCGGATAGAGTACCTTGCCCCCTTCAATTTGACATATTTTTAAACTCCTGAATGTTCGGTGGGAATTTTTTATTAACAAATATAAGCGAAAAATCGTACTTTTTCCGTTTTTTGATTATAACTTTCAAGATAATGATGCGATCGCAATAGCATCAATGCAAAAGTTGTAGATAATTGAAAAACGAACAAAATGAGCTGTCGCGCGACTCTGTATCATACTAGAAGCCGAGAAAATCCGGAAAAACCGGGAAATTTCGCACTTTAAAAAAAATTCATAACTCCGTCAATTTTTAAATTGGAAAGCCGAGATTTACAAGAATAGTAGCAGAACAAATGAACTTTGAGTGTGCAAAAGCCTGATGCTGTGCGATCATTAGTTTCGGCGTAATTGTGGTTTAAGCAAATTAATGCGAAATTTTCCGACGCGTCCTCATACGACCCGGAATGTTTAATTTAAATTTTTTTAATGGTTTCGAAAAGTATACGTATTTCGCTACAAAACGTATATTCTGATTTTCCGACAAAATTATGCGAAATGGACCAGAAACAATGCAAAAGACTACCGCTTTCGGCTGAGCGCGCCGAAATGGTCGAGTAGTGGAGGGAGCAACGGTGGAGGAGAGCCGCGCATATGTAGTAATACATGCGCAACGGCATCAACGGCATGCTACACGCTGCGCATGTATACTATACTATATATTATATGTATACTATACTATATATGTATGTATACTATTACTATATATGCGCGACTCTCCTCTGCCGTTGCTCCCCCCACTACTCGACCATTTCAGCGCGCTCAGCCGAAAGCGGTGGTCTTTCGCGTCGTTTCTGGTCCATTTCGCATAATTTTGTGGGAAAATCAGAATATACGTTTTGTAGCGAAATACGTATACTTTTCGAAACCGTTTTAAAAATTGAAATTAAACATTCCGTGTCGCATGAAGACGCGTCGAAAAATTTCGCATTAATTTGTTTAAACTACAATTACGCCGAAACTAATGATCGCACAGCAACAGGCTTTTGCACACTCAAAGTACATTTGTTCTGCTACTATTCGTTTGAATCTCGGCTCTCCAAGTTAAAAATTGACGGAGTTATAAATTTTTTTAAAAGTGCGAAATTTCCCGGTTTTTCCGGATTTTGTCGGCTTCTAGTAATCCTACAGAGTCGCGCAACAGCTCATTTTCTTCTTTTTTTTTAATTATTTGCAAGTTTTGCGTTGATGCTATTGCGATCGCGTCATTATCTTGTAAGTTATAATCAAAAAACGGGAAAAAGTGCGATTTTTCGCTTATATTTGTTAATAAAAAATTCCCGCCGAACATTCAGGAGTTTAAAAATATGTCAAATTGAAGGCGGAAACGTACTCTATCCGATGGTGCAATCGGTTACCTGTCCAGATTTGTGTCACAAAAACCTATTACTTGTAGCTGGGTTGCTTGGCCTAATTGATAAATACGCATCGCCTAAGTTCGCACAGATTTATTAGAATTCAATGTACGGTTTTCTCAGCATTTATAAGATTCTATAAGTTCTTATACGGTTTTTAGACAGGATAAAGATTATTAAAGGGTTGAAAATAATGAATGAAATGCATGCTCACTTTAGGAGATGATCGAACGCTCTTTTGTCAACGTGTTGGAGTGGCACCGTGGGTGGAGGATCGCTAGGTGGTGGTGCCAGGTCACCGAGTAACATAGCTCGAAACCATTCGGACTTTTCAGCAAAACGCTCACGCTCAATGCTGTATCTCCACGTATCACCGGGTGGTCCCACCTGTTTATTATTTTACATATTCAAAAGATAGTACACATGATGTAAATTGGGCCTGAGGAAGAATATAATATTTTCAAAAGTATGCAAGTTATCTGAATGCAGCTAAAAAAGAAACAAACTAAGTAAAAACTAAACGTAATAATAATGATAATAATAATAATAACAATATTAGTTGCATGAATATATCGGATTTGTTTAGTTCACTGTTTAGGACAATTTCATCGTACTTAAAAATCTGATGACGTTTTTGGTTTGTGTAATGTGATGAGAATACTTTTCTCACCTCGAGGATCACCAAGTCCCGCGAGTTATTTTCAGGCAATCTGCTATGCGACGAAATCAACGGAACTTGGCTCATTCCTTCGGGTTGTTTATCGTGAAAACCCCTCGATACACGCTTGGGCATTTTCGACATTGATCGAGTCTTAGAGCGTTGATACTCCCAACAACGTTCCATCCGATGAACTTCAGGCTTATCGTTTATCAAGGTACATGCCGAAGAATTGTTTTGGTTGCCTGGAAAATATGTTTGTTTCCGTTACATTAGTCCAACCGTTATTCGTGACGAGTGAATTAGTGATCAGTTATATTGAAATATAGGTATGATATTGCGGAAGCATTTAGCAGTTTTTGCCTGCGCAATCAAAACCGAGTCTGTAAGTGACTGTGTGGTATTCTCAGTGTTCATTAGTAATGTTCGTATTCATAACAGTATCAGCGAGTTATTATGTAAATGATAATACGCATGTTTTTTGTACACGTGGTTGAGTTTATTAAGCATCCTCGTACTGTACAAGGATTCTGTAACTCGTTATTGAGAATCCTCGTACTGTACAAGGATTCAGTAACTCGTTATCGAGAATTGTCGGTATCGTTAAGCTATCGGCAGCCAATTGCAAGGACGATCCAGGGGAAAGGCGCAACTTCCATAGGCTGTCGTTAACTTAACGATATCGACAGATATCGTTAAGGAATTACAGAATCCTGGAGCACCAATTAACGGCGAGCGGTATCCAATGAGAGTACTGCTTTCTCGAAAAAGCAATACGTGCTACCGTTTTACCGCCCCGGTGTGCAGCCAACATTTGTTTAGTCTTGTATGCTTGCGGTTATAAGCCCAGTGAGTACTCGAATTTTATTTATTTATGTATAGTTACGACAGTTCCCCTTTCTCGGGTCACGATTCAGCGGCCAGCAATATTGCCGTAATCCATTTGTCATAAACCACGAGGATGTGATTTGAGAAATTATCGGTGCCTTATCTTATTTTTTTATGTGTGCTTATTTATTAAGTACTGTACGGATTGAATAAATATATGTAATAGAGATTATAAATTAGGATGACGTAAAGAAAAGAAATAATATAGGGCTTTGAATAAGGATCCACTTTATCAGTGGTGAATACTTTAGCTGTATGGAGACAGTACTTGAAAAGTGTAAGGTACTTTTTAGTGGTGTAAGGAGCGTTCACTTTAAAATCATTCTTCTTTTTGTTCTTATTTGAGATTGTGACCAAACAGGGCCGAGTACACTCACAAGGAAGGTATCCCAGGTCGATCTCTCCGATTTTGATCTAACGCATATATGTTGTAGTACATTGAAAACTAAGCGACACGTATTTTTTTTTATCTGCCATTAAACACTTTAAGGGGGTGAAACCACCCTCCAAAGTAAGGCATGTCAAGGGGCCATTTGGCAGTTTCACCCACAAGGACATAATATTTTTTAACCAATCCAACTGCAAAAGTTTTCTCATAATGAGAAACGAAAAATGTAATTTTCTCGATAAAAAAAAAAAAAAAACAAGGGGGTGAGCCACCCCTAAATATTATTACATTAATGCCAAAAATGGGCAAATTCAAGTAAAAAAATCTGAAAAAAATATATATTACGTATGAACACAAAATAAAATTGACGTGTTTTTGGATTTTCCCGAAAAAAAAATTGGCCGGGGTAACTACCCCTAAACGCTGTTTATCTTGCCTGTACGTGAAAAATGGTCAAATTCAAGTTTAAAAATCTAAAAAAATGTATATTGCGTATAAACACGAAATAATGTTGCCTTGTTTTTGGATCTTCCCGAAAAAAAATATTGGCCGGGGTAACTACCCCTAAACGCTGTTTATCTTGCCTGTACGTGAAAAATGGTCAAATTCAAGTCTAAAAATCTGAAGAAAATGTATATTGCGTATAAACACGAAATAATATTGCCTTGTTTTTGGATCTTCCCGAAAAAAAATATTGGCCGGGGTAACTACCCCTAAACGCTGTTTATCTTGCCTGTACGTGAAAAATGGTCAAATTCAAGTCTAAAAATCTGAAAAAATGTATATTGCGTATAAACACGAAATAATATTGCCTTGTTTTTGGATCTTCCCGAAAAAAAATATTGGCCGGGGTAACTAAACGCTGTTTATCTTGCCTGTACGTGAAAAATGGTCAAATTCAAGTCTAAAAATCTGAAAAAAATGTATATTGCGTATAAACACGAAAGAATATTGCCTTGTTTTTGGATCTTCCCGAAAAAAAATATTGGCCGGGGTAACTACCCCTGAACGCTGTTTATCTTGCGTGTATGCGAAAAATGGTCTAATTCAAGTCTAAAAATCAGAAAAAAATGTATATTGCATATGAACACGAAAGAATATTGCCATGTTTTTGGATCTTCCCGAAAACAAATATTGGCCGGGGTAACTACCCTTGAACGATGTTTATCTTGCGTGTATGCGAAAAATGGTCAAATTCGAGTCTAAAAATGTGAAAAAATGTACATTGCGTATAAATACAAAAGAATATTGACTTGTTTTTGGATCTTCCCGAAAAAAAATATTGGCCGGGGTAACTACCCCTAAACGCTATTTATCTTGCCTGTACGTGAAAAATGGTCAAATTCAAGTCCAAAAATCTGAAAAAAATGTATATTGCATATGAACACGAAAGAATATTGCCTTGTTTTTGGATCTTCCCGAAAAAAAATATTGGCCGGGGTAACTACCCCTGAACGCTGTTTATCTTGCGTGTATGCGAAAAATGGTCCAATTCAAGTCTAAAAATCTGAAAAAATGTATGTTGTGTATTAACACGAAATAATATTGACTTGTTTTATATCTTCCCGAAAAAAAATATTGGCCGGGGTAACTACCCCTGAACGCTTTTTATCTTGCGTGTACGCGAAAAATGGTCAAATTCAAGTCTAAAAATCAGAAAAAATGTATATTGCATATGAACACGAAATAATATTGACTTGTTTTGGATCTTCCCGAAAAAAAAATATTGGCCGGGGCAACTACCCCCGATGAACAAAATTCATTCGGGCGGTTTTTACTCTACGTACACGTTTCAAAGGTGATCGTGAGGAATTTAATTTTATACAAAATACTGAATCTGCAAGGCAGACGTCGAAATCGAAGGCTGCACAAACGTTGCTGTTATTCGATGTTCATGGTGTAAAAAATCCTTCTGCTTGAAACACTTTTTCGACGATTATCCCTATTGTTCAATATTCGAAAATTAATAATTTTTGGTTTATCATTTTCGTAACGATAAGTTATACCAATAAAACGTATTAAACTTCATTCGAAAAATTACCTTGTCTTTGTTCCCGATGATTTTTTTGTTTAAGCATTTGATGATATCGTGAGAAAACAAACAAACGTTAACAATTCAAAGCATTTAGGGGTAGTTACCCCGGCCAATATTTTTTTTCGGGAAAAACCAAAGACACGTCGAATTTCCTTTGGGTTCATACGCAATCTATTTTTTTCAGATGTTTAGAGTTGATTTGACCATTTTTCGCATACACACAAGATAAAAAGCGTTTGGGGGTAGTTACCCCAGCCAATATTTTTTTTCGGGAAAATCCAAAAACAAGTCAATATTCTTTTGTATTTATACGCAATGTACATTTTTTCACATTTTTAGACTCGAATTTGACCATTTTTCGCATACACGCAAGATAAACATCGTTCAGGGGTAGTTACCCCGGCCAATATTTGTTTTCGGGAAGATCCAAAAACAAGCCAATATTCTTTCGTGTTCATATGCAATATACATTTTTTTCTGATTTTTAGACTTGAATTAGACCATTTTTCGCATACACGCAAGATAAACAGCGTTCAGGGGTAGTTACCCCGGCCAATATTTTTTTTCGGGAAGATCCAAAAACAAGGCAATATTCTTTCGTGTTCATATGCAATATACATTTTTTTCAGATTTTTAGACTTGAATTTGACTATTTTTCACGTACAGGCAAGATAAACAGCGTTTAGGGGTAGTTACCCCGGCCAATATTTTTTTTCGGGAAGATCCAAAAACAAGGCAATATTATTTCGTGTTTATACGCAATATACATTTTTTCAGATTTTTAGACTTGAATTTGACCATTTTTCACGTACAGGCAAGATAAACAGCGTTTAGGGGTAGTTACCCCGGCCAATATTTTTTTTCGGGGAGATCCAAAAACAAGGCAATATTATTTCGTGTTTATACGCAATATACATTTTCTTCAGATTTTTAGACTTGAAAATGACCATTTTTCACGTACAGGCAAGATAAACAGCGTTTAGGGGTAGTTACCCCGGCCAATTTTTTTTTTTCGGGAAAATCCAAAAACACGTCAATTTTATTTTGTGTTCATACGTAATATATGTTTTTTCAGATTTTTTTACTTGAATTTGCCCATTTTTGGCATTAATGTAATAATATTTAGGGGTGGCTCACACCCTTGTTTTTTTTTTTTATCGAAAAAATTACATTTTTCGTTTCTCATTATGAGAAAACTTTTGCAGTTGGATTGGTTAAAAAATATTATGTCCTTGTGGGTGAAACTGCCAAATGGCCCCTTGACATGCCTTACTTTGGAAGGTGGTTTCCCCCCCTTAAAGTGTTTAATGGCAGATAAAAAAAAAATACGTGTCGCTTAGTTTTCAATGTACTACAACATATATGAGTTAGATCAAAATCGGAGAGATCGACCTGGGATACTTTCCTTGTCAGTGATATCAGGTGTGATACTATATGCTGTCTGGTGAGAGTCTTTCTCTTATCACAGGTCAGGGATTTTTCTTGTATTATTACCTAATTTAGAGTTTTATAACTTTTATCTTTTTCTTATTTACAGGTTCTGCGGCTTGAGCGGAGGGTGCTCATCTGCTATGCTGTGCGCCGTAGTGGCAACTCAGCGAACGGCTCCCGTGCAGAAATTTCGGTCGGGATCCAGGTGGATTCTGAGAAGGATCCCTATTTTCTGATAGGGATCCAGCTGGTCATCGGATCAGATACCATGACTGAATGTAACGTTTGCACATTGGAATCCGACAGGGACCCCTGACTGGATTCCAATTATGGTATCCAGTCAAAACCCGATCAAAATGTGGTTTAATCTGGCATATAAATAAAATCCCGAATAAATATTTATTTCCGCAATTCAGGTTATAGGCAATTGTTTATTATTATCTGAGCCATAGAAAAAATTTAAACAAAAAAAAACGTCGACACCGGGGTTTGAACCTACGACATCTCACTAGCCTTCGTTTGCGTATTGGACCCGAAATGAATGACAAAAAAAATTATATTTTATGAACAATAATGTTTTTGACATTTTTTATTGATTGTTGTTGTTCCGAGGATGATTCCGGTCGTTGAAAATTTATTTGCTAACCCGGAAAATGATTTAAGGACAACCTACCTACCTATCTGCCTACCTAATGAACTAACGCTCTAACCACGACGCTGTCGAATGCTTGTACATTTACTTTATAAATATCTTCTATACACTATACATGAGGCTGAAGCTAGCAGCGGGGTAGCGAGAAGCCAAAATTCAGAAAAGAATACGCATGACGGGAAAAATCTGAAAAAATTAAGGAGTATTGTCTATCGATCCTGGAACATGATCGCGTTTCAACTTTTGAGTGGACTTCCTTCGTTGATTTGTTTGTTAATTAACAATGGCTGCTGATAATTAAAATCGCACACATGACGGGAAAAATCTGGAAAAATTCAAGAGTATTGTCTATCGATCCTGAAACACGATGGCGTTTCAACTTTTGAGTGGACGGACTCCCTTGTTTATTTGTTTGTTAATTAAGAATTACTGCTGATAATTAAAATCGCACGCATGACAAGAAAAATCTGAAAAAATTAAGGAGTATTGTCATTCAATCCTGAAATACGATGGCGTTTCAACTTTTGAGTGGACGAACTCCGTTGTTTATTTGTTTGTTAATTAACAATAACGGCTGATAATTAAAATCACACGCATGACGGGCGAAACCTGAAAAAATTCAGGGGTATTGTCTATCGATCGTGACTAAAAGTATATATTGCGCTTGAAACTATCCTTACAATTAATAATGAATTAAATTCCGCGCACAAAACTACTTTCCGTTCAGCAATATCCTTTACAACTTTTGAATCATCGAAGGTTCTTTTTATTTGAAGTACAATCCCCATGGTCTCAAATTTTTCCTTCCAAAAAGTTCGCCACAGACGTTAAGTGGCTGTTATAATTAAAAAAGTCCAATGAGCGGCGGCTTCCACTTAAGCTACAAAGCATCCTTTTCGCGATGATGTCTTTTTTTTTATCAAAACTTCAGTTTAAGGGGATGGGAGCATGAAAAATCAAAATTTGTTTTTTTATGAAAGATGCACAAAAGCGGCTCAAAAATGTAATTTTCGCCACACTGCTAAGTGGTTAAGGTGGAGGAGGTTCTCGATCATGAAATGACACGTAATGACAATTAATATATAGTAATAATAATGGCATTTACACCACTACAACCACCACCACCACCACCACCACCACACGACCACCACCACTACCACTACCACTACCACCACCACCACTACTACTCATTATTATTATTATTATTATTATTATTATTATTATTATTATTATTATTATTATTATTATTATTATTATTATTATTATTATTATTATTATTATTATGCCAATCGAATAATACGTCAACAAGCTTTATTCGGAATATGACTGGGCATTTCGCAAATTAAAATTCTTCGATCATCCCATTAAATCATCGGAGGATACTCGTCTTGAGGAGCTCTCAACAAATCCTGATTCAGAACAAACGTGAGATTGGGATTCAATCGGTACACCCTGAAAGAAAGTGGCGCCATAACTTACAAATTTTGCCACATCCACCAATCCGATTACGAGACGGATACCATATAGATTCCTATGGGGATACCGGTTTTGGGGAGTCCATGGACAATCCCGATCGGGATATGGTCGGACTTAGGGTATCCCTAAAAAATTTCTGCACGGGCTGTTCTTCCGAAAAGACCCTGCTGAGTTCAAAACAATACTTTTGCATACATAATGCTGGCATAAAAATTAGTTTATATATACAAAAATTTACAGCAAAGCTTTTTTTATTCTAAAAATGCGATAACTACTCTCCCGTTTAGATACCACCCCGATTTCGTTAGGATTTCGTATTCTTATGTTTTTCGGTCTGCTGATTACGAATTTGATAGAGGAAAGAAATATTCTTCCGAAAATCACCCGGTGAATTGAGCCTTGTCTTTTTGGGGAATTAAATATTGACTAAAAATAAGCTCAAATGTAATTTTTTAACCATGGAAAATGTTGGGATCATTTTTGTTCGGTACTTTAGTTTTTACTAATTAGATGTAATATTGCCACTAGGTCCCATCCCCGATTTGGTTGGAACTTAGTATTTTCATGTACCTC
The DNA here is from genome assembly GCA_963564615.1 of Rhorus exstirpatorius. Classification (NCBI taxonomy): domain Eukaryota; kingdom Metazoa; phylum Arthropoda; class Insecta; order Hymenoptera; family Ichneumonidae; genus Rhorus; species Rhorus exstirpatorius. Next base: position 6,111,066 of record OY751317.1, on the reverse strand, counting down.
GGCATCCTAATTATGAATTTGATAGTACAAAGTTGCGCAAATGTCGTTTTAATGATAAAAAATTCGGAAAGTCTTCTTTTCTAGCACTTTTTCGACATTATCTTGGTAAATACCAGTGGTCATGATATGCGCGAAACAATGGGGTGCGTGTCGAGCACCTCGATATTTGTCAGATTCTTAGAATAAAAAGAGGAAACGTGGAATTTCGCAACATGGCAATAATATTTGTCTAAAAATAGTATTTATTGATTTTTCAGATAAAAACCCCAGCACGCGTGAAATTTTGCAAAGTGGAAATAACATTTATCGGATTGAATCGGGAAAATATGACATGACAGCAGCTAACCGGACAGATGAGATCTGCATAAAATGGAGAGCACAAAATAGTACCGCAGATATAAATATAGTAAGAGCGTAGTGAGAAAAACCACTTTTCAAAATTTGTTACCTCAACAAAATGGCACTTGCCGAACTCTTCACTGCCAAATTCGTAATCAGGACGCCAAAAAACATATAAGTACAATATCCGAACGAAATCAGGGGTTAGACCTAAATGGAAAGATAGTTATCGGATTATTAGGATAAAAAAATAGTTTAGTACAGTTGAAATTTTTTATATAAACTAATTTTAATGTCTGCATTACGTATGCAGAAGCACTGTGTTGAACTCAGCAGGGGATTTTTGGAAGAGTAATCATATGATCTTTCTGTTACAGGTCAAACTCAACAGAACAACAGAAGAGAAAATAAATTTTTCTAAAATAAAGTTAGAGCATGGGCTCATGAGGCCAGCGTATAACATGCTCCGCAAGGAGTAGCCATGGTACTTCCGTATAAATGAACGCAACTCCACGGAAAAAGAATACATACGAAAAAAAATATTCGGAAATATTTTTTCAATAGAGGAGTTTTTGGGGCAAAGTAGGCACCTCAGCTGAAAAATAGATTTTTTTTTCGTTTCAAAAATATTTTGTCTCCAAAAAAAAACTAGTTTCGAATAAAAATTTTGCTGTTTTCACAAAAAAAAAATCGAAAATGATTTGTTCCAAGAAAATATAATTTTTTCTCAAAAAATCTTTTTTACTTCGATATACTTTTTTTTTACAAGTGAAAAGTACTTTTTAAGTATATTTTTTCTTAAAAGTTTTTCGAGCTATGAGTCGTCACATACGATGATTTTCTCAACACTGTCTTCTTACTAATATCATTTTTTAATAGGTGAGACTCCTCCAGTGTTACACTTCTCAACTGAAAATGGGAAATCTGGGAAAAGATTGGGATTAAGGCTAAAAATGACAATGTGGTCAAAATGGGAGTAAGCAATATTACTAAAAAACAGGAAAGGTTTTTTCCAATGAAATAAAGGTAACGAACCCAATTGTTCACGCATAGCTCACAGAACCGGCGGCGTCTGGTAGTCAAAGAATGGAGGAGCACCATCTACGATGAAATTCTATTAGAAGTCACAGATTAGTAATTTATCGCGTGTAACGACTCATGTCTCAAAAGATTTTTGAAAAAAAAACAAAATTTTTGAGAAAAAATAAATTCTTGGGAAAAATCTTTTTAAGAATAAAAATTTTGTCTTCAAGTTTGTGTTTGGATTTGGGTTTTATTAGAAACAAAAAACTTTTGAAAACTTTTTTGAAAAAGAAAATCAATTTTCGGCCGAGGTGCTTTGCCTTGGGTTTCCTTATATGATCATAGGAGAGACCAGGGCAAAGTGCCAAAATTAAGCCAAAAATTAGATTTTTTTTCGAAAAATCGTTTTGTTTTCGAAAAATTTGTTTACTTCAAAAAGCTGTTGTGTTTTCTTCGAACAAGAAAAATGTTTTCGAAGAAGACTTTTTATTTTTCCTTAAAATCTTTTTTCTTCAAAATTTTATTGAGAAGTGAGTCCTCACAAAAGCGATGAATTGCTAATTTGTCACTTCTAACTAACATCATTTGAATCGTATTTAAGGATCCTCCATTATATGGTAATCAGACAGCGGCGGCTCTGTGAACTTCGTGTATGCCGCTATAAATATTTTGCTAGTGTACGTCCATGACTTTCTTTTGCGACTCTGTCGAATGCTCGCGATTACGCCTGGCATTTAATTGCTATCGGTTCGTATACTTTGGTCCCCTAATAGGCCAGTCAAATGGGAGCAAAAACAGGCCTAAAATTCTACTAATTAGCCACTAGGTAAAAAATATGAAAAATGTACGGGACGTTGTATATGATGAGGACCTAAGTTGTTGACACTTTTGTGGTTTACGCTACCAAAATGCTGACAGTTAGGGAAAAAATGTGTAGGACCGCCAATCTTGTCTAGCACATAATTTTTTATAGAAAAGTCAATTGCGGCACCTTTCTGTCTGTTATAGTTTAGGAGAGCGGCCCGAAAAAGCTCAAAAATGCTCCATTTGCACAAAAACTCCGAAAACCCACTTTAGTTGTTAAATTCAGTTTGCCTAAGTTAATTTGTATGAAAAAACCCGCCGATTTTTATAATGCAATAGAACAATCGAAAGAAGAGATTTTTTGCGTCGAAAAATTTTTTCCTTGCCATTTCAATTTTTTGGCGACCATTTGTTGCTCTTTTCTTTTTCCAAATTTATGTTTTTTCATAAAACGGGCGTAACTTTTGGCCTAATTGTCTCACACCGTGCAAACTTTTTGAATCTCTTCATCTACAGATGCTCTAAAAATACAATCTCCTGACATGTCGCCATATATGCAACCGCAGCGCCGTTATTTGCAAGTAAACTAGCGGGGGATTATGTTTCAGGCCGTTTTTAACAATAAACATTTCTTTTTTTGAAACGTTTTTTTTTTTTGCAAATTTAACAATTCCGTTCGAAGCGAGTCTCTGAATTTTTGTTTTCACTCAATGCGTCTAGTGTTATTAAATTTTCATTAACAATTGGAATAAATTAATATTTTCTAACTTTCATTCAATGTGATTTTTTCTTTTATTTTTCCCTTCACTGGTGCTTCAATCCCAACAACTCAGGTCCTTATTATATACAACGTCCCGAAAATTTTTCATATTTTTTCACCTGGTGGCTAATTAGTGGAATTTAACAACAGAATTTGACTGGCCTATAAGGGTTACGGATTCCCTCTCCCTAACCGGTGGTCTTCTCTCTTATCAATTTTGTCTCCGGTCGATTCTTGCCACCGGAGTTCATCGCGCACTCGCTAAGCACCACTTGGGACAGAAGCAGTCGTAGTTCGTAAGTCTTGCTTCTGGAGCTATTTGTCCGAGCAGAGATAACCCGTTTTTGCTTGCGTCAGCAATGAGAATCGAGTCCAAGACATCTTGCAGTCTTTTGGCCACCACACCAAGGCGCTGCCTCTTTCCTTTAAACCTACATTTTTCAGATGAGTTCCGAACTAACACCGAGGTCGCAGAAAAAGCGCATAAAGAATATTTCCGTTTGTGCCGGTGGTGTGATTCAAAACTCGGACTCACTATATATATATGTGAGCCGAGTGCGCTACCACTGTACCACTGCTCCCTTTTTCGGGAATTTAATTGTTTATTTGCTTTTGTAAATAAAAATAGGAGAGGTGGTTCCCATCAGAATTTAGGCTACGTCCATTGTGCTTCTTCAATTTTTACCCTAGAAATCCACGCCACCTTCAGTTCTCCTCCCAAACATCGAATCCGACCATCATGCATGGATACACACACACACACACACACACATAAACACGAATGCAAAGGTGCATTTACATCATTAACCCCCTAGACTCAGTATCCTTACTCGTGTGTACCCAGTTATATTATGAAAATTTAGTTAAACTGTAACGAAAATGAAACTCAAGCTTTTATAACCGAACGTGGAACACTTTATGAAACTCGGATTATGAATAATCATTGCCAACTTATTCGCTTTATCGCTTTGTTCGTATTCGGCCTATCCATTTAATCTGAGGAGGGAATGTTCTTCTGCCAAGGATCTTCACCTTTACCGTGAAGTACCGCAAACTTACATTTACCGTAAAGTGCCGTAGAAAAACGTTGGCTCAAAAATATGGAGAGGACTGTTCCTAATGAACTGATTCCTTTTCATCTTCAACTATACATAATACTCTCAATACTATACATAATACATAATACTCAAACTATACATAATCAACTATACATCAACTAAACGGGGAACGTCTAATGTATAGGATTGGTGAAATTTAAGGTCAGGATTCCTCCGTGGACGGGAATTCACTAGCTTCGATTCCGAACCAGATATCTAAGTATACATTATGTATATTTGGAATAGTTATTTACACATTTTATTTTACATTATTTTCAAAAGAGTTTACGCGATTAATATGTATAACCTTAAATATACTTCACCCAGAAAAATCTACTCAATCAAAAACTTTCTTTCAAACAATGTTACTTATTTCATTTGAGTTCTCCGTGTCATTTTGAATGTCCAAATTAAAGTTGTGTCCATTTTTAATTGTATCCATGTGAAAATAAAGGCCTATTGTAATATATGCCTACTTCTCGGAACTTTGCTTTTACGATTGATTAATTATTATTGCGAAAGCTAATACAATCGGAAATTTTCTTATGAATAATATTTTAAAAAAACGGAATTTTCACCGGTAATTAATTATGGTCTTCGAATAAAAGCTTTAGACCCACTTTTTCACCCGTTATTATTTTCACTTCAATATTATATTTGAATAAGCTAACAATTTTTAATCCTATCCACAATTTCAAGACCTTTTTTAGAACCGTAGTTCCTTTGTTCCAAACTATCACATCACATTCTCGTTTTTTAAAAATCTGAATCTGATTTCATAACTGAAGTTTCTACGTTTGATAAGTCATCTAAACGTTAGGATATTTGATAAGTCATCTAAACGTAAGTCCTAACACGTTAGGACATCTAAATGTTTGGTGACTTGTCACCCCTTTTGGTAATAAAATCAAAGCTATTCCAGTGTTTTATATAAAAAGGTTTTCCCAGTTCCAACGGACCCATCGATAAATATATGATGTTTATATTCTCGATCGTCATAAAATATAATTACTCTTTTTGGATTTTTAATTTTTTTAAAACTAAAACTTGATAAATATTTTTTCAATGTGAGATAAATAACTTTCCCGATTCTATATTTACATTAATTTCTATAATTTCGTCTGGTTCGAGGACTTCGGGAAGACCAAAAAATCAGAAAATTTGAGATTTTCTAACATGGGTAGTTATATTGTTAATTTTTGTTGTCAATGCTCGATTTTCATCGTTACAGTAATCCCTCGTTATTCGCGGGGCTTCTGTTCCTGATGGAAGTGCCGCGGTTAGTGAAAACCGCGGATAATGAAACCAGGTGAGGGGAAGAGGGAGGGGGATGGAAGTGTCAGAAAAAATGTACAATGCACTGGACGTTATAGGACCAAAAAAAAATTGTGTATGCATAGGTAGCGAGATGCACGGATATGAAAAACCACGGTTGGCAAGGGATTACTGTATTTGAAAATCCCTCACAAAAGTTTTGTTTGTATTAATGCCAAATTATAGAATTGTAAGATAAATTGTCAGACATGAGAAAGCACTCAAAAAAATCTCAATTGCTTGAGGCATCATAAAATTACACGCTGCCTAAAAATTTTTGATAATTTTGATATTACTTTCAATTAAATCCATAGCTATTATGCTGCATGCTGAAAAGAGAAGTACATCCATAACGCCTTATTGTGTTTTTAAATCGTTGAATGAATTAGCACCTTTTTCACGATTTAGCAATAATTTCAAATGACAACTTTCATAATCATTTGGACTAATTGAGACAATACGGCCGAGTGTTTTCGAAATATATTATACACTGATGCTGGACTTTTCTTTATGTTTCAAAATAATAATGTTCCGGTATCCTACAATACAGAAATTTTCGAGCTCTTTGATCACGCTAGTTTAATTTAAAACACACTGTTAATGCAGTTTCATGATTTAATATTGCTTCATCTTCTTTAGCGCCTTCGAAAATTATGCTTTGTCTGTTGTGGAAATGGACTGCTACGCGAATGATAGCATGAGATTTTCCAGAAGAAGTAGTTCTTCCGTTCTCCATGCAGCCGCCATTTGACTGAAATAACGGCTATCAATTATAATGATATATCTCGTCATAAATTTCAACCTCTTCTGAATCCGTTTTTTTTGTGAATTTAGATGAATGTTCTGTCATGTTCTTTACTCAAATACTTATAAATATATATGTATTTATTAGTCATTATAAAAGCACACTGTTGAACATTTATATGGCATTCATATTTTCGAAATAATTTTGGATTATATGGAACTACCATAGAATTATCTGCTTTAACCCGTTGACCATTGACTTTCTAATTATAAATGAAACGTTCATCACGATTATCTCTGCGTCTATATTTCGGAAATCCGTTTTCAATTGAGTGACGCCACAAAAAAGTTTTCGGAAATTTTTTGGTACATGCATTAATTTTTGCATTATAGCCAATCTTCATATGTACGGGCATCAGGCATGTTAGAAACTTTATTTATTGTCCAGTGCTGGTCACTCTCTTCCAAGGGTGTTGGAAACGACAGTCTTATTAGACTTAAGGCGACCTGGAAATTAAGTGACCGCGCCAGGAGTGCGAGCCTCGTCAAAAGTACATCAGCCTTACGGTGGAGCAAGAAAGACTGACTAGTCCGCGTTTCCTATCACGTTTAAGGATGTATGTTAGCCAAGGCATTTTCTACTGTTCGAGTTAAAATTTATAGAGTTTAGAAAGGAATATCTGATAAATTTTTTAAGACAAAAAAAAAGTATTGCCCACGTGGATGCTGAGATATACGAGCTCATAGTTGAGTTATCTCACACAGGGAACATAGGCCAGCGTGATAAAAATGCCGTTCACGCTGGAAGAAAGTATAGGTACTCAAAAAAAGTATGGGTACTTTTTTGGATGTAAAATATGTGTAAAAAATAGAAAATGGACGCGGCCACTTATTTTGAGAGTTATATTGCAAGTTAAATGCCTTTTAAAACCATGTATGCAGATGTTTTTCTATCTAGCAATATGTCAGGCACACTGTCACTGACATTCATACATTTTCACGTTATGGACGCCTTTTTACAATATAATCTACTTCAATATAGACCGTTACTATTTTCAATCATTCTAAATATATGTTCTTTTGTACTCGATACGATCAAAATATTGCTTTACATAGTGCTGCTTTTACTTTAAGGAGGTTCTGAACCCAGAGAAAAACGGTAAGAATGATTCTAAAATTTGAGGGGAGGTTTGTGCTGGTACTAGAAATACACCGTAATAATTTCAGATTTTTTGACCACGTAGTTGAGGAGAAAAAAAAACATTAAATATGCCTCTTACACTTGGGCTTTTATGGGAGAAGTATTCGAAGCTATGATTGGAGATTATTTTAAGAGTGAAAAAACGGTAACATTTCCTCGAAGAACCGCTTAAACGATATATTAGACTTTATAGATATAATTTGCCCATAAAGAAAGTTTTTCACCGTGCCGATTGCCGATTGTGAAATATACTTGCGTGAGTAATGGCAAATTAATAAAATGAAGACGTATTTGGTGAAACAAATGCCGAACACGCAACCTGCCCCCCACGTCGCCGGCGCCGCGCTATATGTTCCCCTTGCCGCACTCAAGTATATGTTAAGAACCTCCTTAAGGGGGGAAATCCATTTTTTTTGCTCGAAAAATCGATTTTCGATTTTTTGCATTTTCATATAGCTTATAGTCTTGAAAATATTTCCTCCAAATATTATTATGAGATGGGTCCATATACTGGCAAAGAGGCTCACGATCTTGCAGCTTCGCGCGACAACAGGCGCGTCAAGCGTGCTAAAAGATCATTCTTCGGCGTCAAAAAAGTACGGAATGCTGAGAGAGAGAGGCTAGTAGTGCTCATTCAAATTTTTACTTGGAGGAAGAAGGACCCTAATATGGCGCCGGAATAGCCGGTTGAGCGTAAGTGACTTAAATCAACGATTGTTTCTACCGATTCATAGCGGAAGTTTAAACCCGTTTTTCTCGAAACCACTTTTTCAAAAACTTTTATACACTTTTTTTAAAATACTTTTATCTCAGGAACCACTGAATCGATTCATCTAAAATTTTTGCGAGGTTGTTCAGAATACACCTCTGTATAGCCCTTACCGAGGACAATAGTCTACATAAAAAATTACGACTTGTATAACTTGAAGAAGACTGAAAAAGCTGCCAAATAAAAAAAAAATCATTATCACGGCGCCATTTTGTGATTTTTTAATTTTTTTTTTAATGCGTTCGAACTACGGGCTATAAAGGGTCATCTCCCAGGCAACACAGTTTCGTAACAAATACATTTCAATTATGTTACACTCGGTTCCTTAAATGTAACAGGTATGTCGTATGTAACGTGAATGTGGCAGTCCAGACACTCTAAAATGTCCGCCACATATGAAGCTACAGTTACGTAACAATCGCGTTGAATGGCTGCATGCCAGTTACGTTGTTGATGCATAAATTTTACAGAACAGAGAAGTCACAATGTTACATTGAGGATACGTAGCAATCATGCATCACTCCGAAATCGGAATTACATGGCCTCCATGTCGCTAGGATGTTTCAGGTACCCCGAGTCGAAATTTCAGCCCTCCTTAAAACCTTTTTTAAGCCTCCAATTTTCTCCGAGAGTTGATCAAATTTTGGGAGTATGGAGGGTCAAAAGAGAAAAAAAATATAACAAGAAAAAAAAACTTATATTTCGATGTTTACCAATTACACAATTTCTGCTTGAGCCGGGATTCGAACCGCCTACCTACAAGTTTCCTACCTAATGTTTGCTTACTAACCCGGGACGCTACCTATTGCGCTATCGACTACTATTGAAGTTGGTTTCATCAAATTCTGACACCAGGCTCAAAGGCTGAAGTGACGTGAATACCGGTGTATCTTGAAAAAATTTATATCCTTATATAAATATTTTTATCGTTCAATGTGTTATTAGAATAATTTCGTTCCGTTTTCTCTTTTTGGGGCAGAAATGGTGAAAAAAAAAGAATTATATACTTATATGTGCGCCTTCATATATATATATAGTGGTATCGTTCCCCGATCAAGAGGTTACGTTAGTGTATTTCGAAATAAATACTGATTAAACAGCTATTAAATAGTGTTTAGAGTATGGATAAAGGAAATTGTGTTTTTTTCCACGATATAAAATTTTTTTTTATCAAAAACGAAAAGTCGTCAAATTAATATTGTGTTTTTTTCCCCGTATCGCTCCCCGATCAAGAGGTTATGTTAGTGTATTTCGAAAGAAATACTGATTGAACAGCTATTAAATAGTGTTTAGAGTATATGAATGAAAGAGAATTGTGTTTTTTCCCACGATGTAGCATTTTTTTTTATCAAAAACGAAAATTTGTCAAATCAATATTATGTTTTTTTTCACAATTCATCATTTTTTGTCGAAAAATAAAAATCGTCTAATTAATACGAAATACTGATTAAACAGCTATCAAATAGTGTTGAGAGTATATCAATAGAAGAGAATTGTTTTTTTTTATACGATTCATCATTTTTTCGTTAAAACAAAATAAATTGTGAAATTCTGTAGTATTGTTTTTTCCACGATTCAGCATTTTTTTAAATCAAAATACCTATTTACGACTTTTTTTCAACACCTTGTGATTTGAATTTTGACATACCAACTTTTGGCACATGTTTTAGATTATTCATTTTTTAGTATTTTTTCGATCCCGATCGGACTGATAGTTTTCACATTTGAAACTTGGCAGGGTAAATTTTACCCGTGTGTGACCAATAAGTTATTCTACAAAGATGTGACCACAAAGGGTTAAAAGTGACAGCATGTAAACATAACCTCGAACATAATCCTGCTGCCCGCAAGTTCCTATAAGTGAAGCATACAGCATTATGCTCACGTGTCGTGTGTTTTATTTATGATTTCAATACCAATTTCAAATTATACGTATATTAGGTAAGTTGATATCTTTTTTATTCAAGCCCAGAGTCGTCAGCTTAACTATTATGACTCGGTCAAAGGAGTGAATTTGTATAAAAATAACGAAAAATTTAAGAAACCGAAAATCTCGACAAGAATAAGTTTTATTGTAAGTGATAATTTCGATAATTATGCTTCCGTGCTGTCATATTTGAGGAAGGCACAAGAATAGTTACGCTGCAACATGGATACGATGGATTACGGTTACAGCATGCATACGTTATGTTAGTTACACGTCACACTTCAATCCGCAAATATTATGTAAAGTATATATCACACTGCTCCATACACGTTATGTTACACTGCTCCATACACGTTATGTTGCACTGCTCCATACACGTTATATTACACTGCTCCATACACGTTATGTTACACTGCTCCATACACGTTACGTATATGTTACACTGCTCCATACACGTTACGTATATGTTACACTGCTCCATACACGTTACATATATGTTACACTGCTCCATACACGTTACGTATATGTTACACTGCTCCATACACGTTACGTTAAGTATATGTTGCACTGCTCCATACACGTTACGTACAAATGGTTCCGTATCGCTTACATCATTTCTATGGACAGCATTATCACAGTGACACCATAGCATATACTTTACGTAACAAGCTTACATGGCTGTGACAAGTTATCGTTACATGGAGGTTACGTTTCAGAGACGTTAGTTCCATCTTTATTACGTAACGATTACGTTCACAGATGAACGTATTAGGATCATCACAGTATAGACGTCACATTTATGTCAAAAGATTAAATTGTTACCTGGGCTGACACTAAAATATACTTGGATTTTTTGTTTTAGATCAATCAAACGGGTGCAATCGTGGGTATGCAATCGTGGGTACCGATGAAATGCTGTCTGTTGCGGTTAAGCGCGCCAAGCGAGTACGACTCAACGAAATGTCTTGTAAAAAATGTTATATGTATAAAAAATATCAATAAATATGTAGGTAGATGGACTTTTCAATAGGTCTTACTCTTACGGCACGAAAAATTCATGAATATTTATTTTAAAAATACCGGTGAAATGGATCTTCCCCCTTAAAAAAAATTTATTTTTAACAGTTCTTTTGAGGAAAAGTTTAAGTCTCATATCAGCAACTAAATTTGCTGTAAAATATAAAGACGTAATTTCTATGGTATATTTTTTAAGTCGAAGCATACTAAGACTTCTTTTTATCTTCGGTGGGTACTTAATTCATTTTAGTTAGCCTTCAAACACAGTATTCGCGAATTGAGCATTTAATTGTGTGTTACGACTTTTCAGTACCGAACATACATCCTCAAAGACAATGTGGAGTGTACGCCGGTCAGCGAAACCAATCCCCTTCCCTATTTTTTCCGAGGCTGTTGATATTTCGGTCAAAAAAATTAGATTTTCATGCACGCTGAATTGAAGTATGAAAACCTCATTTGTTTATGATCGAAAAATCAGCTGTCTCGGAAAAAATGGGGAAACGCGAGTTTAACAAAGAAGCCCCCTTGCCCGTTTGTCACGCGACTTTCACATATTGTCTTAAGGTGGAATGACACACGATTTGGTTCATAAAAATCCCGTTTCCTTATTTTCTCTTAGTCGCTTAACATTTCGGACAACAGAAGAGCGGAATTTGGTTCCTATTTTAATAGACCGGAAGATGTCACTTTTCTTTTTTCCGAAATGTTAAGCTATTCGGAGAAGATAAAGAAATGCTCTATCGCACTTATATTCCACGAGGTACACTTGTCATTTCGTCTTAAGATTTTAAGTCAGACCAGAGATGTGGTTAACAGCAATGGCATAGGGCGTCGTATATATTCCTATCGCGCTGTGATGTACGAATTTTCATTATACTACGACCTGTTAGCAGAAAAAACGAAAATAAGTGGCATTGATATCAGAACCCACTTTAAAAAAAATTATGCCCCGAGCACAAATTAATCTATCAGCAAACCTTAGCCCGCTCGGGCCACGATTTTTCCGCGCCCTTAATCGGGTCACCCTGGGTGTGTGCAGTAACCCATAAATTCTCCCGCGTATAAAACATGTTCAATCGAATATTTTTTGAGCTTATATGAGTGAAAAGAAATCACCAGAGTGTCTAGAAAAAAAAATATCTAGGTGCAGCTTTGAAATAATGATTATGGAAAATAGTGTAAACCATAGAAAGAAAAAAAAATGCAAAAAATGGTCAAAAGTGACTTTTTCGGTTTTTTTAAACTGATATTAGGCTTGTTTTAATTGCAATTTTAAAAAATCCGGCGGTTTCTGAATCTGCAAACTCCTCTGTAGAAGGCTATTAAAAAGCATTTTCTATTTCTTCAAAAATAATTCTTCGATTTCTTCATTAATAAATTTCTTTTGAAGAATGAAAGCAATAAAAATGAATAAAGGAAATTGGTTGGGAAATGAGAAATCTTTGCTTTTTTGTTTTAAATTATTTGTAAGCTGTGAAGTACTATTTTTTTTTAGATGTGTCTACTAAAAGTTTAACTCCGAAGTCTCCGTAAGCTCGACTTCACCGTTTTTGAGACAAAATACTTAAAAATTTCAGTCTTTTATCACGGCTTCTTATCGCATGTCATGAATTTAGACGTAAATTTGATATTATGAAGCACAGTTAAGGAGGTTCTTAAGGATGTTCCTCTGTTATATCGGTATAATGTCATCGACTTGAAATTTTTACAGCCTCGTAGTGTTTATCCCCAAAACGTGTGTGTAAAGATTCAATGAGATTAGGAGCCTCGTTGTCGAGATATTAAATGTTTAAAAAAGCATTACTTGACATGCGTTCTTATGGGCGCACATAAAAAACAGGTTCCAATCGTTCTGTAATTCACGAACTCGAAATGCCAGCACCTTTAAGGTAGTACCTCCGCGACCGGTGGCGGGGAATAAGCGGGAACGTAGGCAAGGCGAAGCGCGGTGAGCGGGCACGCATGAAACAAGAGAGAGTCGGACCGCTCACAGGCTCGCGCGTATACCTCTTTCACTTACAATATCTCAAAAACTAAATGGTAAATCTTCCTGAATTTTTTTCACATTACTCGTGACATCCCTCTCTGGCTTCTCCTCGTTTTTCATCAACTTCTTAAGGTTAGTTTTGACGGTAGAATGAATAACTAACTCTTCGTGCATACATGGCGCATATGTTACGTGTAAATCAAGCCAACTTTGAGTGTAAATATCTCGGATTTGGAATGGTCAAGCTTATTTAAATTGCACAGATGTTCGGATAACATATTAAATAACCTGTATGCCAAATTTCGACCATTTCTTAATTTAACTATTTTGTGGAGGTACTACCTTAAAAAATTGTACGACCTAGTTCTATAGATAATAAAACCGTGAGCGAAAACTCACCTTAATTAGGAGAATTTTCGTTAAGTAATTAAATGTAATATATTTAAAGATGCTGAAAAAAAGAGACGTTTGCTGTCGATTTCAGACGCGACGGACAATGTTCCCGAACTCAACTTGTCGAATCAGGCTTTTTTCAGAATAAAATCCCGGAATTTTTTTTAGCGTCTTTTCATACTAAATAGCATAAATAATTACTTAATGTGCATTATTATCCTTCTCTACATTTTGGCAAGGGAAAAATAGAAACAATGAAAATTTGGCTTTTTTTGTGCTTCAACTCGAAACGCTGCTTAAACTATACGTAATAGAGTAAAATTGCTTATAAATCATTTTCTAGGTAACTAAATTCTCTACAAAAAAGTCCGCGATGGAATATATCTAAAGTTAATTATTGAGGCGTGGGAGGCGTCCAAAGTTGTAAAAATAATGTAAAAAAAAACTATTTCAAGTAGGTGGCTTTATTTGAATTTAGTTAAAAATAAAGTTTTTTAGGCGGTAATGGCTTTCTCGTTGTATCCAGTTGACGCATGAATTATTATGCATTTTTAAATCAATGCTAACGTGGTGATATGTAATTTAACATCTAATGGGTCTACTATTCTGCGATTTTACAAAAATCACACTTCCTCGTCACGCCACTTCGGACACCTCACACTCATCCGCTATTGACTTTTTATGTATGCTGTCGCGAACTTTTTTATAGAATATTTTATTTTCTCTATCTTGAATAGTTCGGACAGCGTTTGGAGTTGAAGCTCGGAAAACGTGAATTTTTTATTTTTTTTTTTGCAACATAAACGTTAATATTTCCAAAACTTACAGGAGTATATTACTATAATTTTTATACGTTGTTATCAATGCAATTTACCATCGAATAGGGTTGAAACGAAACCTTACAGTTCTAATTCTGATTTCGAGAACATTAATTAGCTGGCCGAGATGAGTGAGGATTTGACGTTGGCACTATTGAGCCCTGTCTGTGTATAAGAGGACTCCCCTCGGACGACTCGTCCCGCAAACAAACAGAGGAACATCCTTAAATGGTCAATTTCAATGCTCAATCAATCGTTTTTGGTTATATCCGTGTCGATTTTTTCGCAACCTACCCAAATTCAACCAAATATAGTTAATTAGCGCATTCAAACTGACCCATTTTCATCGTTTCAAACCACCAAGTAATTATGTATGTTAACGTATGTAACGTATAAATAATTTAGACAACTGTTTTGGACACATTACAGTGACCCAAAGTCCCGAATTCTTCCATAATTATATAGGTATCTTAAATGGATACTTACCTCTACAGAAGAACTTCTTCCCTATCGGTGCTAAAAATCTGAAAAAATTCATGCATGTACTGTTTTACACTAGAAAAGTGTTCCGCATCAGATCGATGATAAAGTAAGAACCATTCCAGTGATAAAAATATTTTTTGGTCCAAAAATTTAAATCCATCAAAAATCTAACGCTCGTTTTTTCAAAACTGTTTATTGAACGCGCACGTGAATTTTCAAAGTTCTATATTGATTGATGCAGGAGCTAATCTATAAAAAGAAAAAGAAAATCGTTTTTCATTTACGTAAGATCTGTATGAGTAATTCTCTCTTGTGCAAACATGTGCGAGTATACTATACATATATTGAGCATGGATTATAAGTCGAAATTAAAATTTTAGCAACAAGCCGAATGAAATAACTGGGCTGCAACGACTTCATTTATTGATTTATTCGGAAATGTAAAACTCATAATATTCAATTACAGTCGACTCCTTCCGGGAAAAGATGTTTTTATATGGTCAGATAAAATTCTACAACATTATATCTCGCATATGACTTTATGAAATTACATGAAATTATAAAACTGTAAAGATTTATAAAATAATATGAAAATCTGAAATGATGTAACCTTGATATAATTTCGCATGATTTCATAAATTTTGATAAAATATTATAAAATGAATATAAATATAAATATAAATATAAATTTGATAGAATTTTATCTGATTATATAAAAACATTACATCCCGGGCTGCGTATTGCTCTATATGTCACAGTCAAACTGGGTACACATTCGACAAAACGTAAACACACCTTTCGACCTTTCGACCTTTACGGTCGAAAACAGGTTATTATTCTTCAAGTGAAGAAAACAAATAATAACCACATATCCTCCATAAAAATGTACAAATATTGCATAATTTTTGCCGTGGGCAAATAGAGCATTTCTCGAATATTAAAATCTAAAAAATAGATTAACTCCTGCATAAATCAGCATAGAACCTTGAAAATTTACGTGCCCGTTCAAAAAACAGTTAAGACAAAAAGCGTTAGATTTTTGACGAAGGCACATTTTTGGACCAAAAAATATTTTCATCTCTGGAATGGTTTTTAGTTCATCATCGATCTAATGTAGATCTGTTTTCTAGTGTAAAACAATACATGCATGAATTTTTTCAGATTTTTAGCGCGGACAGGAGAAAAGTTTTTTTTAGAGGCAAGTATCCCCTTAAAAATAGTAAGAGGGTTTTGAGACTTTCGAGTTCAATTTAAATGCCCCATACATAGATTTATATCTGTGCATGTATACGCATATCTAAATCATACAAGGGTTTGGCAATGTTTGCCTTGGGTGAGATAGCACCGACGCGGGTTCCAGTTTTTTTTTCTGCTATACTTTACGCGATACAACTATTGACGGAAAACATATCATATTATAAAGCCCGTATACGAGATGAAGTATTCTCCGAAATTGCATTGAGAAAAAATCATGGTAACACTTGATAACATCCGGTTCGGTACTTCCACTGAAATTCCCATTCAAATCTCAATGGCGATATCACAAGCGAACGTGTGATAAAATTACGCCGAATAAAATATTTCATGAACAGTGCTCGGATTGTTGAGATGATGGCGCGATTCAGTTTCTGTTCAATGTTGCATTGCTTTTTTTTTTTTTTTTTGCTTTTTTCGTTCGATAAATTTTTATCACGCATCAAATATTTTCCAACGACTTTCCCAATTTCACTTAAGCGAGCAAGGGAATGGAATTTTATTGAGTCCTCGTAGCATGCTTCTATTGAAAATTATGATGATTATTTTTCCCATCCAAACTTCAACCAATAGAATTTTACCATTCACCGTTATTTTGTATAGCCTCTACGGTATTTAACTTTATTTAATTTCACTGGTAATTTTTTATGTTGCTTATATGTGAAAAACAAAAGATTTTCGAATCTAGTTAACCCTCCATCGAATCCGACATATTGAATTCCATTATGTCAATTGAAAAGTTATGATAAAAAATGAGTAAATTTTTAACTGTGGATTTTTTCTCATGGGGCAATTCTATTGGCCGAAATTTGGATGGAAAAATAATCCCCCCAATACCACTCAAGCTTCAAAATTATTGCACACAATTGCAAACAAACGAATTCGTCAAGTTTTTCAGAAAAACTTGACTCCTCCATTTGTTTGCAACGAACCTATCGGGAAATACCCGATAATTCTGAAGCTCTTGTGGTATTACATGTGAAAATTCTATTGTTTAAAATGAAATGGCAATGCAATAAAAAAATAATATGAAAAGAGAAATGGAACGTAGACAATATTTCCGCGACTATCGTAAGGGTAGAACAATGTATGACGTTTAGTTATTTACCCTGACGTGTATCCGAGCAATCGGAGAAAATGTCACGATTATTTTTCGAAATAGCCATGTATTATTGAGGGGTGGGGGGGGGGTTTAGAGCACACTTTACAGTTTTTTTCTTTCACACAAATCCTGAACAAATGATCGATCGATCGATCGAAGTCGAGGCCGTTAACACGCGCAGAGTTGTCGACGGGGAGCACCCTCCGCCGGTCCCGAGTGCTCGCGTCTAACTGCGACCCTCCAGGCGTCCTCGTAGCGCATGTGCCGCACGCGGCTTCTCATATTCTTCCACCTCCTGCTTTACTTCGTCTCGCTGTTCGGCACGATGACTCAGAATTAGCGAGAGAAAGAGAGAGAAAAGGATGTATCGAAAATTAAAGATAGATAAGGAAAAAATTCTCCGACCATTTTTTCCTTTGAGCTAAATATTACGCATTCCAATCAAGAGCCTACTTAATATCTCGGGTAAAATAAATAAACGCTCATGATGGCATATGGATTGTCGACATTGACGAAAGGTTTGTCATGAAACTTAAAGTGCGAGAAAGTACTTCGATGATATGCTTCAATAAGCGATCTAGTATGTACACTGTTAACGATTTCAGTGACGTTCGAGATCACTTACGCTCTTCTCTAGTGCATATTCGAATTTTCTTATAGCTTGTATCGTCCAGAGATTCGATTTATACAATTTTTAAACTATTGAGGCATAATACTGCTAATTTTTGTCATTATTTTTTATCAATTGATAAATACTTGCTATAATTATATGTAGAAAATCATTTCTTCAGGGTCCTAATTTATTTACATCCCAATAGTTTTTTTTTTCAATTTTCGTTATTTCTACGATAAAAGGAGTGGTATAATTACACCTGCTATGAGTATATTTTTAGAGACACGGTGAGCTTTCGAAATAAATTTACTTGGAAAACACCGGAAAGTATTGGAAAATTCGTATCTTTGAGCATACTAGGACATCACAAGTATGGGGTTGGTTTCAACGAAAATAATGAAATAAGAGAATAAAAATAACAAGATTGTGTGAACAGAAACATTATTAATAATAGTTTTGGAATACTATTCCCCTACTTAAATACTTTGAAAGATATTGTGCATACTCATGATCTATGAGATGTTATATACATACGAAGAATTAATACCAAAAGTAAATGTAATAAAAAATGGTTAGGTGATCCTTCAATTGTAGACGTCCTTTCGGGGATGTGTTGCTTGGCTATAATCTATTTTGGTACCAGCGCTTTAACAAGGTATTGTTATGAGAAATTTCTACCTGCTACTTCTACCTGAAAGCCCCTTGTTGCCAAAATTCATAAGGCTCTGAGACATGTATATTGTAATTTTAGGGGTACACGAATCGTCAAAACTTCGAATAATTTGGGCTGAATTAGAAACAAATTATTCTATCTGAAATTCATATAAAATATTCGGTTTTTTTTTTAATAATGCGAACTATTCGAATAATTAAAATGTTTCGAATAATTTTGAATTATTCTTATAATTTGTACATTTGGTCAGCTGCAACGATGCTTTCAATTGGGGCTATACCGAACCTCACAGGTGTATTCCAGAGATAATTTCTGTTATATGATGCAGTATACGGTGACAAAAGCAAAGCATAAGCGGCGTTACAAAGTAGTGAGGCGCCAACGCATAGCTGAAACGGTTCATAAAATTTCTAACCGAAATATTGAAAAGAAGTTTCATATAATGCTAGACGGCGCTAGCATGGGCTTGATTTCATAATATTTTTAACGATATATTGTTGACGTTGTATATATATATAATTGTGGGTAATAGTCGTGTAACCTCTCGGTTGAAAGCAATCTCGACATCGCAACAAAGATCGAATTTAGCTTAAAAAATGTTATACTTTTATGGACACGATGCCATGTCGATAAGGTATTTTCATCTCGTTGCTTCGTCATGTTCATCGCCAGGAACAGCAACAGGTTGGGTACAATAAAACGATATACAGAGTTGCATGGGTAATGAGGCTATTAACATATGAATTTATCGGAAGATGTGTCGGGAGATAAATAAAAATTGTTTATTACTCGTATGAAATAGTGGGTCTGCCAACTTCAATTTTTTATAATTATACTTTCATTTTTTACTAGCTGTTTAAATCTTTTTTTCAATGTAATGTGCAATCTTGCATCAATAATGAAAAATTCCATCTGATATTTGTTGGCATTTATCGACAGTTATGGTGGCAGAAAAAATATGAGGAAGCACAATCTCGTGTTGCTATTGCATTTAAATCAGTAACTGTTTCTCCGAAAAGTAATAAGCAAGCGTGCAAATTTGAAACTTGCACATTGCTTCCTTATGAATTTATCCCTATGAGGAGATGTTTTTCGTTGTTTCATAAATGTGGAGATGATTTTCGTAATTTTGGCTTCCTCATAGAGAGCTTTGTAATGAGGAGGCAATGTAAAAGTTTCCAATTGGCATGCTTGTTCATTACTTTTCAAGCAGTTCAAGACATACTACAATTTCCATTTTTAGAAGGCTTGTCTGCATAGGTGCACACACACACACACACACACACACATACACATACGGATACATACAGTAATTATTTCTAAATGTGTTT
This sequence comes from Rhorus exstirpatorius, assembly GCA_963564615.1. Lineage (NCBI taxonomy): Eukaryota > Metazoa > Arthropoda > Insecta > Hymenoptera > Ichneumonidae > Rhorus > Rhorus exstirpatorius. The sequence continues at coordinate 6,091,417 of OY751317.1, read as the reverse complement.
TCTCGATGTTTTTGACACATTCTGAATACATTGGCATCATAAACTCGAAATTTTTTTTCCACGAAAACAAAACTTCCTCCATGAGGAAGCAAAACATGAAAATGTAAATGAATGAAACGAAGAAGGAATAAATGAAAATAAGAAGTAGGAAGTAGCTTTGGAATATCCATTCCAATTTCAATTCCACAATGACACGAGACTTACCGCTCAATTAAATCTACTTTTTCCCCCCAGGGACAAATTTTGGCGATCGGGGGCAATCGTTTCAAGTCAGCAACGCCATTATATTTTACGTTAAGTAGTTTTAACTAAATTCTAGCCACATCTTCTTACGATTAATTTATATTTTATTAGTATAATTTCCCATTTAAGGATGTATGAGCACAAGGTGGCGGGGAATAAGCGAAAACGTGGGTGCGGGTGAGCGCGGTGAGCGAGGGGCACGCATGAAACAAGAGAGAGTCGGACCGCTCATTATCCGACCCACACGAAAAATTTCCTTAAAATCGATAATTGTATGTCAAAAGGTTCGTCAACCCCCATTTTTTATGGAACGTATGTAATCGTGATAGTTTTCTGAACATTTAACAGTTTTAATATTGATCGTATCTGATCGTGAAAGATACGAATTTCTGTTTCAAAATTGCGTCAGCCCAGAATTCGTATATGGCGTGGGTTAAATATCTTGATTTCACGAATTAATTACTCGCGTAAAGAGTCGTTGACCTACTTTGAAATTTTGCAGGTTTTATCCTATAAACTTCTGCTACACCATATATAAAAAATTCAGATTTTTATATGATCGTGAAGCTAGTGCTCATATACATCCTTAACTCTGTATTCTGTATAATGCATCGAGTGTTTGTGCCCATTTTGGTGCTGCTCCTGGCCGTGAACGTGCCAAGTACACAAGACGAAAATATCATAATTCATATACGGTCAATATGGGAACTTCATAACTGATCGTTAACGACGAAATGTTCATTAAATCCATTGATCAATGCTCTCTCACTCATTGACCTATCAAGCATTGATCTACCGATGATTGCAAGCAATAAGATTTCAAATAGTTCTTTGAAAAAAAAATCACTATCCCATAACTTTTTTTTCAAATAGAAGGCACGGTTTCGTGCATGTATTGAGAAATAAGGGGGAAAGGATCGAAGTAGATAACAGAATATAAACAAGATAAGAAAGCTACGTAGAATGGGAAAATGACAAGAATCAACTCGAGATGTGAAATGTAAGTAGACGGGGATTAAAAAAATTAACGATCTTTATGTCCGTACTCGGAATTCGACGATACGGGGCAAAGATTGAAATATTGTGTACTCTTGACGCATTACGTGACACGAACAAAAGCGAACAGAGGAAATGATAGAAATAACGATGAAACGACAGTGCGTGGTAAAATCCGGAGAGAGAAAAGGGCCAGGCGAGAGAGAGAGAGAGAGAGAGAGAGAGAGAGAAAGAGAACCTGGACTGACTTATAATACCACTCCAAAACCAAAAGCTCGTAAAATTTTACTGGCATCAAAAATAAAGTGGACTATTGAGACCAGGGCAATCAATAAGCAAAACATTGTGAGCATTTCATGAAGAGAAAAACAAAATTCCACTACACCGTGAGTTAATATATCGATGGACTATAATGCATGCCAAAGAGGCGTATCGGTTATGCGTAACGATAGCTTATACCTCTCTATGGAATTTAACCATCGATATGTGCTTTTTTTTGTTAATATTATATATAGTATAAAAATGTAATCCAAGTGTACTGGGACTTTTTTCATAAGCGTGCAGGGGATGAAACTCCACACAACATCATTGAAAAACATTGAATCATCGGTGGCTGCGTAAAAAATAATCAAATCTATTGACGATGCTTCTCATGTTTAATAGAATGCGTACATTAATTAACATATTGTTTTCTTGCATGATAAATTTAATATCAGTTAACGCCTTAAACATCTGCAAAATTTTGTAACATTTTGCAAAGCTTATCATGATTCTTCATGTATGAGATGATTTATATTATTGATTAATTTATTGATGATTAATCACTGAATGATTATCATTAAAATAATGAATTTATTATTAAAATGTAGATATTTATACTGCATTATTGTAAATTGTAATCGGCTTTTGAGATACGGTAGGTCGAAGAACCCAGAAAATCATGAGGATTCCGTGAGGCCACACTATCGAAAACTCTATTATCTATACTTATTTGAACTACTGAGTTGTCTCATTACCACGTCTGATATTGGTACTCAATTGTGCCCGAGACTCAAACATTGTAAAAAATATTGCGCGACATCCTTGGCTCTTAAATAGCATACAAGTCATTCGCTTCCAGACTAACTTCCATCTTTTATTTCATCGAGAATTCGCAGTTAAAATTGTTGTCCCACAGAGTATGGGAATAATTATGGGTATACCGGACGAACAATCGTTGGATGAAGACGGTGTTAATTCTACTGCCAACAAATTCTCGTGGCAAGGATCAAAAATAAGAAGCATCGAGTACTCTCTCTTTATTTGTCAATTTCCGATTCAAGGCGTGGTGTTTATCCCGAATCTTTGTAAGGTATCTCTGAGTCAACTAGGTACATTGAGGTACCGGTAGTGTTATCGACAGTTCATAGACTCTAAACAAATACCTTACCATTTCTTCCGGGATCATTAACGTGATTTCACGATCTAGTCTGTTCTCGACAGATGTCCCGGAAGTCGCTCGGCCCTTTGAATTCAATAATAAATAGTACCTGGGGGTGCCGTATCACGAATAGTGAAGGTGTCGTATCGCGAGTTGGCAATATCACACGCAGCAGAAAAATCTAAAATCTAAATACTCACCAACAGATATTATCATTCAAACGAGGTTTTAAGGGGGGGGGGGGGGGGGGGGGGTACGGATTTCAGCGTAAAAAAACACTTTTTTTGTGAATTTTTTTTTAAAGTATGGATTGAGAAAATTTATTCAAACCTTTTGTACATTATTAAGTATACTTTTAATAGTATTCTGTCATTTTTTCATGCAGAAATATTGAAAAACAAGCCGGTGACAGAGCTTGCCCCCAGAACGTCTTAGAAAAATAACAATTTGCGGTGTTCACTATATCTCGGTCGGAAATTATCTGAAATCAAAAACCATTAAAATTTAGTCAAAGTATCATCAAATCCTCCGCCTAACGTTCTATTATTATTTTTTTTTCATTTAAAAATTTTTGGTGGCCATCTAAAGTGTAAACTGCTATTTTCCACGAAAAATTCCGCCATTTTGTGGGTGGGAAACCCTCTTAATGTAAAAAAAGAAATTTTAACTAAACGTTGAGGGGAGGTATTTTATGTGTAGAAAATGTGTACCAAGTTTGAAATGAATCGGTCAAGTAGTTTTTAAATGGCAGTGAACACGGACTTTGAAAAAGTAGTTCTGGGGCAAGCTCTGTCACCGGCTTGTTTTTCGATATTTCTGCATGAAAAAATTACAGAATATTGTTAAAAGTATACTTAATAATGTACAAAAGGTTTGAATAAATTTGCTCAATCCATACTTTAAAAAAAAAATTCACAAAAAAAGTGTTTTTTTTACGCTGAAACCCTTACCCCCCCTTAACGACCTTTGGTATAGAGATTTCGATGCTGTATTCCTAAGTTCGTATATTCATCGTAGATTCTAATTCGTATAGACTCCTTAATTTCACTCCATTTTGATTTTGATACATGGAAAAAGATTTTTGTTTTTGTGAAAAAAAATTACGAGATTTTCATGCCACAGTGTCTAAAGTATTCCAAAAAGTCCAAAAATCATATTTAGAAAAATGTGTGGGTATGTGTGTTTGAGTTTTGAACGACTATAACTCGAGAACGCCTTGAACTATAGCACTACCATTTTTCAGACAAGTAACGCCGTACAAACCCTTAATTTATTACAATTTTTATTGTAATTACTCAAAACGTTACGATTTTTTGATATTTTGAAATTTTTTTAACACATCTTTTGTCGCTCTAACTTGGGAAAAGTTTGATATATCGGGGTCTTTTTTACACTAGAAAGAGTATTATTGAAGGATTATTTTCTTTAAATTTGGCGCAAAATCGTGGAAGGCTTCACGTTTTTATAACAATTGAAATTTTTGCGAAATTTAAAGTTTGCGAAATTGCGAAATTTCATAAACGGTGCGAGCACTAAATTATTCAGATAGAATTCCATAAAAAAAAAACGTGCAAATTTTTCTTTAGCAACGTACGAGAATACAGTGCCATTTTACTCATAATCACACTTGCCTTGAGTTATTTTAGTTCTTGACGCGCATGCCTGAACGCTTGTTGCACTGTTGCTATTTGAGTAAATGGTCAATGTCGAGAGCTTCTAAAATTGGAGCTGTGAGGTCTGTAGGAAAGTTCGGTACCCCATGCGGGAATTCACGCGTATAGCGGATGCTTCTAACTCGACAGAACCAACTATGAAAAACATAACTCCTGTCTTATATTTTCGCGACGAGCAGTCAGGAGTTGAAATCAACCAGGACCAATGCGAGTTCAGAATTCCCCTTCCGTCACACTCCTAACGCTACAGTAATGAACATCGACGAGGAGATATACACGGTGTACGAAAATTAGTCATTTAAATGAAGTGCGACGTTGCTTGTAAATAAAGAATTAAATCTGAAATCTACACTACAGTTAGTTACAAGTCATAGTTATAGGATTATGAGATTTTTAAGAGGAACATAAAACGGTTGCGTTTTCAGCTTCTTCAGGGACGTCGTCAATGCCGGGTGAAGGTTAATACCTTCAATTTGTAAACATGAATCGTTTCAATTGCATAAAACTGTAGTTGGATTCAAGACGAATCCAATGAAAACCCGTTACCTCTATAGTTCAAAAAATATATGAGTTGTGGCACACTTAAGTCCTTTAATTACTTTGAGGTTTTTTAAATTTCAAGTGCCGTAACTTCCATATTATTAGAGCTACATAAAGTTTTTTTATTCAATTCATTTTGGATCCAACTACAATCTCATTTTAAGGTAGTTTTCGTACCACCGGCGCACGGTGAGCGGGCACGCACGAAGCAGGAGAGTGTTGAACCGCTCGCGGGCTATAAAATTGAATTTTGTTATTATACAAAGAAGAAATATCTCTCCCAAAAATTCTGCAACCCTAATTTTTGAGGCGATTAATTGAAAGCTGATCATTTTTCGAATAAATTTAATATTTACAATCTTAATATTACAGTGTTTCAGTCGGTTTTTTTTCGTTTTAATTCGAGGCGGGAATATTTTACCATACTATATAAAATGCGATTTAAAAAATCAAATTATCAGCTGAAAAGGTCCTTAACGTGATCTGAAACTTTGCAGACTTTAAGAAAAGTGTCCAAGAACTAACATATTTCAAATGCATAAAGCTCTCTAGTATGTACCAAAGTGAAAGGGCTACCTTAATACAACAGAAACAATAAATTAATGTTTACAAATAGATGCTGGCTTTACCTGATATTGATACACTTTCAGACCGACCTAATACTATGACCATTTTACATCTCTTTCAATACCGTATAACTTTTGTATAAACGACTTTTAGATCAGACGAACTTTTTCGTGCATGGTATTTCACTGCTCCTTGCGAAATCAGACCTTTTATTTATAAATGTTCAAAAAGTCCAGCTACCATTTTTTTAAAATTGCAACTTTGCTAAAAATTGTATCACCAAAGTGTCGCCATTGTTATAGCCATCTTATGGTGAAAAGTTCTAGATTGTCTACATGTCATTTTTTATGGCCAGCGTTAAAGCCTGTTCGAACAATTTGTTGCATTAAACATGTTTTTTTTCTTTCTAGATTTCGGTTTATTAAAAAAATATATATTATTGAATTGAATAATTCATAGTTCTGCGTTGAAAGGACATTTTTTAGTTAACGAATGAAGTTTCGAATGTTAGTTTCGACTTGAGTTTCAACTTCTATTTAGACTTGAGTTCAATTTAAGTATACTTAAATTATAGCAAGAAGTGATATACAGCAGAACATCGGCGAAACATACTTGCAGTATGGTCGATTCTACAATACTGTATGGGAAATTTCATTGTACACGTGTTACTATAGTACGTGGTGTAGCAAGAATCCCCATACTAGTCCAATAGCCACCGCGAGAGTAGTATATTTAGTGCCACTAAAATAAAACAAAAATCGCCATACCAACATAGCAGCTAGCACTATAGTACTATATTTGCCGCTTCCTAACTTTGACACAGCAAATATCGCTTCACAACTATACCAAGCATCACGAAAAAGTGTACTGATTTGTGTCCAAGTATGATTTCTGAAATTTCACTATTGGGATCCAACATGTGGGCGTGGCTTAATCAAGATGGCGCCGACAAGACAGTCACTTAGCTAATACTTTGCCGGTAGACATACACTTTTCGACGTTCGCAATTAAATATGTTAATTAGTTTGATCGATATTTGCAACTGGGCAGGGGTAATCCAGGTCAGAGGAATTTTATAGAAGGAGAGAAGATTTTAAAAGCAGGGCATATTATATCATGTGGTAAAAATGTGGAAGATACAGGTAGTGAGTCGGTGAAGTTGACAGCTCTGTGTATACAAACGGACTCCGCACGAAATGAAAGGTGAAATTTTAAAAAGTGGGAAAATTGTGTCTATGGTATGTTCTTGCAAAGCGGGCCTTGGAGAGAAATGCAAGCACATTTTAGCAACATTGCTGTATTGCTATATGTAAGTTCCTAACCTCTATTTCACTAATATGTATATGTATACGATTTTAACTATTTGTCCAATTCATTTTTTGTAATTTAATTATTTTATTTCAGAAATGATCTTGATGATTTTCAAAATTTGTCCTGCACCGATAATAAGTGTTCGTGGAAGCGAAAGCATAAAGCCTCCCTTGATCAGTACTTACCAGTTCCTTTGGAAGAGCATTGCTGTTTTGGTAAATTTGAAAATAAATTCAGTTTGACAGAGGATTTGGAAAGCGTCATCAGAGAAGAACTACTAAAAAGCATTCCAGATTCTGCATTTGCAAAGCACAGGTAATTACAGTTGCTTAATTATTTAGTTATAAATCACAACATACTGATTTGCAAAGTTATTTCAATTTCCCAAACTAATTTTATTCTTTTTATCATACGTACGTATTGTCCTATTTTTCTGAATTTCTGAAATACTTTTATCTATTTTTATCACAGATTTGGAAGGCATGATCCAGTTACAATCGGATGTAATAATAACACGTCGACAGAAGATCAAAGAAAAGCCCCCGTGATTGCTATTTTTCAAAATCAAGAGAGTGAACTCATGGAAAGCGTCAAAAATCTAACAACCAATTCACCCAACGATTGCTGTGAAAATGTATTCAAAACATTACAGGGAGACTGTGTGAAAATTTGTCAGGAAAGTTAAGAGCAGTATTCGATATGGCAGAAGGAGAGGCAGTACCGTATAACTGGATCTAGGTGCTATGAGGTTTACACTTATACGAACAATAAGAATCCAGACTGGCAAAAGAAATCCAACAATTATTTTCATCCAGCGCATTTCAAAAGTGAATATACAGAGTACGGAAGAAAAACAGAAGATAAAGCTCGGCGCGCATTCGAAGCGGAAACAAATAAAGTAGTCTTAGAAACTGGATTAGTTGTATCACAACAGAACCCCTGGTTAGCCTATTTACCAGACGGAGTGATTTTAGAGAGTGGCAAGCCTGTAGAGTTATTGGAAATCAAGTGCCCATTTAAAACAAAAATCCATGAACATCAAAGAAGCAATTAAGTTTGAATTCAAAAGCTGTTTGGTAGTAAAAGATGGAATTATTTTTTTCAAAGAAAAGCGTAAATATTATGGGTAGGTGCAGTTCGGCATGGCTGTTTTGAACGTTAAGAAAGTTTTTTTTGTATCTATGCAGCATTTGACAATAGCATGATTATTTTAACAGTAGACTTTAATGAAACTTTTGTGACCAAATTGTTGAAAACGCTAAAAGCAGAATAATTTAATATTATGCTACATCAAATACGATTATCTAAGGAAAATATCTTGGTCACTCAAAATAGAGTTTTTAATAACATCAATATTATTTAACAGTGATTATTAGTGAGACTATTCTAATCAAACGAGTGAAGTTAATTAAAGAAAAGTATTTTATTTCTGTTTTACATAAAACATAAATGTATAAAAAAAAGGGCATTAGTCACTAACAATAAGATCAGAATTTTTTTATGTCATATTTTTAATCCATCATATTGTACAAACCCAGCAAACACAGTTTCAGTACAGTTACGAAAATGTTCTGTAACAGACGTTATATTGGATGTAACATTTATATCACAGGCGCCGTAAATGAAGCAGTGCTTGTTTTCAAATTTGTCATCCTCTTGGAAAGTCTTCGTTACGAAACAGTTATAAGTAATAATTATGGAAAATATTGAGCACATAGATGTAACTGTTACAGAACGCAACATGTAACATACTCAGCACAAAAATGTAACTAATCTGAAACTTAATACATAGCATTCTCAGCACATCGATGTAACTAATCTGAAACTTAATACATAGCATTCTCAGCACATCGATGTAACTATTCAGAAACAGAACAAGTAACTTTAATGCGTCATATTCGTAGCAATGATGTTCAATGTTACGCCATTATTACACGTAATTTACTTACACAAAGACGTCATAAAGAGGATTTGTTTTATAAATGAATTATAATATAAATATCTCGTGCTCGTGTGACGTGTTTTTTACGTATTACTGTTATATACTTGTGATGTCGATAATTTTCTATATTTTTTCCACATAAATTTTTAGGTTATGTGCTTAAATCATACACGCGTACGTGCGAGTGAAAATATCATTATTGATACACAAATATATATATATTTAATATATTTAGTAAGTGTAGTATATTTCGTGTACAGTGAACATTTTCGGAGGTAAGTTTCAACAAAACACTAGTTAAAATGATATAAATATATACGAGTATGTGCCAGGAAAAATACGCATGTATATATCCCAGAATATTTTTCTAACCTCTTTGGTTACTTGGCAAAAAAATTATTTTCAGCTGAACGGACGATGCTCTAGCCAGGGTCCTCTTCAGAAATTTTATTGTAATTATTCGTTTTTTTACTTTCGTTTGATATTTTTGTGATGTTATCACCAGTTTGCGATTTTTCTATGTCGGCGTGTTCAATTTCACCTTTTTTTATTTTTTTTTTAGGTTAGTCATACGGCGTCAAAGAAAACTTTTTTTGGTGGAAATTTATGAACATTTTGTGAATATCGATGGCTGTGTATGTTGTTTATCTTTTGTTGTTTTTTATATTTGTTAATTGTTGATTTTTTTGTTGAGATAGTGGTGGATTTTTAGATAATGACAATCTTAAAATTTTTCCTCAGCCACGATGCGATAGAAGTTTTCTTTTTATAAAAAGAAAACTTCTATCGTATTGTTCTTTTCATAAAAAGAAAACTTCTATCGCATCGTGGCTGAGGAAAAATTTTAAGTTTGTCATTATCTAAAAATCCACCACTATTTGTTGAGATAGTGGTGGATTTTTAGATAATGACAATCTTAAAATTTTTCCTCAGCCACGATGCGATAGAAGTTTTCTTTTTATAAAAAGAAAACTTCTATCGCATTGTTCTTTTCATAAAAAGAAAACTTCTATCGCATCGTGGCTGAGGAAAAATTTTAAGTTTGTCATTATCTAAAAATCCACCACTATCTCAACAAAAAAATCAACAATTAACAAATATAAAAAACAACAAAAGATAAACAACATACACAGCCATCGATATTCACAAAATGTTCATAAATTTCCACCAAAAAAAGTTTTCTTTGACGCCGTATGACTAACCTAAAAAAAAAATAAAAAAAAGGTGAAATTGAACACGCCGACATAGAAAAATCGCGAACTGGTGATAACATCACAAAACTATCAAACGAAAGTAAAAAAACGAATAATTACAATAAAATTTCTGAAGAGGACCCTGGCTAGAGCATCGTCCGTTCAGCTGAAAATAATTTTTTTGCCAAGTAACCAAAGAGGTTAGAAAAATATTTTGGGATATATACATGCGTATTTTTCCTGGCACATACTCGTATATATTTATATCATTTTAACTAGTGTTTTGTTGAAACTTACCTCCGAAAATGTTCACTGTACACGAAATATACTACACTTACTAAATATATTAAATATATATATATTTGTGTATCAATAATGATATTTTCACTCGCACGTACGCGTGTATGATTTAAGCACATAACCTAAAAATTTATGTGGAAAAAATATAGAAAATTATCGACATCACAAGTATATAACAGTAATACGTAAAAAACACGTCACACGAGCACGAGATATTTATATGTACCCAAGACTTGTAAACATGTTACGAATTGGCCCGGTAACGATTACAAAACATTGGTATATTACTGTTTAGGAGGATTGAAAACATAACAAATACGTATAGCTTGTTACCTAAAAGTACCTTGTAACATTGATGTGCTAAATCATACGTAATTGTTGCGTTGTAAATCCTACTAAACAGTGATATACCAATGTTCTGTAAATGTTACAAAGCCAATCCATAACATTTGTATGTATCATGGGTGCACATAACAATTTCGTACTTGTGTGATGAAAATTTTACCTGTCGATGTTACATATTTGTTACGTCCATAATTTCTGTATTTTTTTCATCACACAAACAGAGGTAACATAGAGGGTTATTGGTTGCATCAAATTTACATATTTCATGAACGTATTTAATACATAACGCTCGGGCATATCATCTCCATCACATTTATGTGCTGAACAGCAAAGTTCCGACTCTGTGATGACTATTATATGATATATTGGTTATATTTTTTGTTACGTAAAAGTTCTGAAAATCAACCAAGTTGTGTTTGCTGGGAATATAGAAATATGTGATACATATGTTATACGTTGTGTAAGCATCCTTATTGCTCGACTTTAATTCAAATAATAAAATGTGATTTAGGTTTATAAAAAATATATTCCAGTACATTAATTAATAAAAAATTGTGTATTGTCAAAGTTGAATGATAAATATTTCCCGAAATACACAATTAACCGTCCGTACAACGACCGGGTACCCGGGTATCCATTTCAGTTTCCAAGGTAGAATTTATTAACTTTTCCTAAAAAAAATTTTATGACCGCCCGAATCCCCAAAATTGAAGTAGTTTGACACCCATTTTTTGTCAAATTTTTTTATAATTAATTATTTAATAACAGTTACTAACTATCAAACTTGATACCTCCTCCGTTCAATGACCAGGTACCCGGGTACTCACTAAGTTCGTTATGTATGAAAGCCGGGTTTATACACACTAAAGACACTGTTTATTAAAGTATTTAGGTAACTTGACTTTTCAATAAATAATAAATATTATCGTTTGTAATTTCTACTATTTAAACAATTCTTATTATATACAATAACAAAGATAGTAGGTAAGAAAAACATAATTCCGCTTTTATTTATTTGAGTAATCATTTTCTTTATTTTTGTATTATTTATTTATTTATAATTTTATTTATTTATAATAATACAGTGCCATGTAAAAAAAAGTAAATTTAATTATGTCGCACACCCTTCCCATCTCGTGGTTTAATACAGTGTTCATCACAAATAGGGACCTCACATACCGAACATATTTTTCTAGTTTTGCGACGTTTTTTAAATTCACTTTGGAGACAAGCATAGCATACTCCAGTAATCTTTTCCTTCCGGTTGAATCGAGCTGTCTGGGGTCTCGATGATACAGATGCTGTTGGCTGCGCATACGGATTGATAGCACGACCAAAAAAACATTTAATCACCACTTTCGTTGTGAAATGCCTCATGATTTGTGCATTATACGAACGATTTTCAACGAATGGAGTACACAGTTCTCTGCCCAATTGCCGATAAAATAATCGTCGTTCATACGATTTTCAGGAAAGCATTTTATTATTCTCATCATAAAGAATATATGCTGCGAGACAGGCGACATCCAGAATATTGTAGAAAAATGCCAGAGGCCACCTTTGAGTTGATCTTTTTGTAGTATATTTACCAAGCATTTTATCCATCGTGTCCACTCCAGCTTTTGACCAGTTATAAAACTCAATAATTTCGGGTTTTTTCTTTGCACCATCACCAATTTTTGCTTCGCAATGCATTGATGATAGCATAACCACTACCTTTTTTTGGCACATTACTGCACATGGTTACTTTTTCATGAAAGCCAAACACAGTGGATAATTCTTCTCGCGTTTTCGATATAGCCATTGCTGGTCGAATGTACGTCTTATTTTCCTTCAAAGTGCCAACAATTGTCAAGTTCCAGGATAGTAAAAATTTGGCCAATGGCAGAGTAGTGAAGTAATTATCCATTGTAATTGATTCTAAGGAGACTATAAACTCTGTATAATCTCCATAGTTATTTCATATGCCACGTAGCCGGCTTACTAACAACCTTTCCATCTATTACTTACGCTATAAGTGGGTACCCGGGTACCCGGGTACCCGGTTATTAAACGAATGGTGAAAGTTTGGTTACTGACCGGACGGTTAAAAAAACTTATACACATATTTATTCTTTGCGTCAAAAATTTCACAATACCAGTACTACATTCCCTTCAGACGGTTACAAATTTATCATCTTTGAGAATGGGTGAATTTAAATTAACTGTACCACAAATAACTGTAAAGAGATCTTCTAACAAAGGTACAAGGCTTACAGGCATCTTTTCCCCAACTATTTTAAAAGTTTTAATTCTTTGGTTGGATCGTTCTATGTGAACTCTTGCTTTAGCAATTTGAGAAGTTAATACAGCTTCAGATTTCGAAAACTGTTTTTTGTTATTTAGAAATGGTGGTCTTATGCATTTCCAGCGATTAAGTTCACATATTTTATTGATCAAAAAGCCACGATCGACCATGACTGCGTCACCTGGATTTAATAGATTCACTAAATTACTTCGTTCAAATATCACTTTATCGGATGCCCTACCACCATAAGGTTTACTAATAAACGATATATTGCCAGCTGGTATGACGCCTGTCATAAATTTACATGTATTCGAGCCTTCGTAATGTGAATATGATGTGATCAGGTGACAGCACAAATTTTTAGATTTCTGAATAAAAATCTCAGTGCAATCTAATACAACGACCACATCTTTAAAATATTCAAAGCACGTTGGAATATTTTTAGAAATTTCTTCTTTTGATGGCCAAGCAATAGCAACTTTTAGACACTTACTTAATAATTGTACTGTTTCATAGAATACGCGTTGGCAATGTTCTGGTGTACAGCAGTTGAAGATAATTGCGAGAAAAGCGTATGACACGTTCTTTTTAATTTTACGTACGTCATGATTATTTTATCACGCAAATTCATTTTTGCATTAGAATGATCTGCTTTTACGAGTCTCACAACATGTGCTATGCTCTCCAAAATACACGGTTAGAAAAAAAATGTTAAATTCAACATTATTTGCATGTCCCAGAAGGTCCAATATAAAATTCATGTTAATTCAACATACATCATTAATGTTGAGTGTTGACTATGTTAATATGTTGAAAAATTAACATTAAAACAACATTTCGTTTTCATCAGATACCCGTGTGGAAATTTCTTCCGGGATCTGTAAAGGGCCCGATTAATTTTCCCTGATTATAACCGGGGCCCGGTTTGGATTCCTGTCAGGGGCCGTTACAGGATTGTCCCGCAATTTAAATCGGGCCCCTTAATGGATATAAATTCGGGGCCCTTATAGGATTCCCTGATTACGCCCGGATTATTCAATCTCATCCTTGCACGGGTCAAATTGACATAATATAGTTTATTATCTATGAATTAGCAATTAGGAATGATCGATGAATGAATTTAACACTGTTACTCCATTATTTATGAAAATCCTGTAAATTAAAAAAAAAAAAAAAACGTCCTTGATCGGGATTTGAACCCGCTATCCTTCAATCCGCGGATTTAGCACTCTCGATCCTCAAATAATAATTAAAAAAAAAAAATTAACGCCCGAAGATTATTTTTTTTTTTATGATTTCCGGCTCCGTAGTCCGGACGTTATTCCGTCGAAATTAATTTTAATTGTACCTGAGATTTTAACTGAGACCTACCTAACGACCTACCTAACGACCGACATTCTACCACTACGCCAATGATTTATTACGAGTTTCTTGTATGTAAATGACATTAAGCCTACGAGTTTTAATGAAAAAACGTTGTCTTACCGGATTGAACAGAACAGCGTGATATTCAGTAAAAAGGTGATATATATAGTGATAAAATTTATTCAATTGTTAATTAACAAATTATTTTCAAATTTAACTGGGTCTTCATCAGACAGCAAATGTGGGCCCAGTTTGGTGCAGTCACGATTTCCATAATAAAATAAATTATAATAATATCATTAATTATAATTATTTATAATTACATTTTTAATATATATATATACTTTTTATGTAACATTATATACTTCCTTATATATATTATAAATGAATATAAATATTATTATTAAAATATTTAAAAAGTAACAAATTATACAAAAAATGACCAAAAAAAACTATAATAATAATATTAAATTTAAAAAAAATATTATTATTATATTATTATTATATATTTTTTTTATTTTTCATTTTTTATTATTTTTATAATTATATTTATATATATTTGTAATATGTAATATGTAATATGTCATTTAAATACAGGAAAATAATAAGGAATCAGTAGCGTAGTGGTAGCGTGCCAGTCGTTAGGTAAGTCGTTAGGTAGGTCTCAGGTAAAATCTCAGGTAGGCTCAAAATTAATTTCGATGGAAAAACGTCCGGACTACGAAGCCGAAAACACTCGTAAAAAAAAATAATCTCTAAATTCAAATTTTTTTTTTTTAATGATTAATTAAGGATCGAAAGTGCTAAATTCGTTGACTGCGGAGGATCGCGGGTTCAAATCCCGGTCAATACTTTTTTTTTTTGCAAAATTTACAGGGTTTTAAATAATAATGGAATAACAGTTTTAAATTCGTTCATAGATCATTCCTTATTGCTAATTAATAAATAATAGCCTGATATGGACCGGATTTTAGCCGGACGAAATTTCTACTCGGGATATTACATTTTATTTTAGTGAAACTTGACAGTAAGAGTTTGTAGATTTAACGGCATTGATCGTTCAATTGACATTTATTTTATTCTCTTCAACTGCTACGTATATTCTTTGATACAGAATTTCACTGTTAAAACAACTCTCAAATAATGTAGATCTTGACATAACGAATCGGTAGCTTCAACGGAATCGACTAGTTGAATCGACATTAGATTGCACTCCTGTTAACGTATCTGATTGTTTTTAAGACGTTATTATGATGTTGAAATAACCATAACATGTGTTTACCCGTGTGGAAAATAGTCAGGGAAGCCCGGAGAATGTACGGGCCCCTTAAAGGATTTGATGTGGAAATCCCTAACAAGGATTTCCCTGTTACTGCCCTGAAGGGTCCTAGAAAGGCACTCATTTGTTTTCATGGTAAGAAATAACAGGGGCTTGATGGATGCAGCAATGAAGGGCCCCGGTCAGGCGTTAACAAGACATACTGGCTAATTTTTACAACAAATTGAACTGGGTCATAAATTAGGCAACTAATGTGTGCCCAGCTTGGTGCAGTTACGATTTCGATAATAAAATAAATTATTATAATATAATTTTTTATAATTAATTATAATTACATTTTTATTCTATATGTTATATATTTATTATTTTTAATGTAATATTATATCCATGTTATATTATATTAATAAATGACATACAAGTTCCAATGAAAAAGCGCTGTCTCAACGGGCTGGATATAATAGCGTGATATTCAGTAAAAAGGTGATATACGGCAAAAAAATTCATTCCGTTGTTAATCAACAAATGGATTTGTTTAATAATAATTGATATTATGTTGTTTATTAATAATTATTATTATGTAATATGGCTGGATATAATAGCGTGATATTCAGTATAAAGGTGATATACAGTGAAAAAATTTATTCAATTGTTAATTAACAAATGGATTTGTTTAATAATAATTGTTATTATGTAATAATGATAATAATAATTGTTAATTAACAAATGGATAACACAAGAACTAGAAGCATTGAAATTATAATATTCATGTAATTAATTTACTTAGTGGACCTTAGCTAACAATTACGCCCTCCTTAAAATAACGCATCACAAACGTTCCTTGAAACTTAATTTGATAGTTGTATTACAACTAAAATTCCGTCTTACGTACTCACTCGTACATTGTGTCGAATCAATTAAATAACGGTAATAACATTTATCTTGTGTATTCTTGTGTAGATATCTGAATAAAACACAGTTTTTCGTGTTAAATTGACTAAAGAGGAATCGTCAGAGTATATTTAACGCGATCATGATGTCAGAACAACACATTAAAAACGTCCCTTACAACTAAATTTATTAGTTGTTTTGCAACTACAATTTTGTGTTGTGTACTAACTCATGCATTGTGTCGTATCGATTGAATAACACTAAATTAACTATTTCGTTCTGTTGAAAATTTTTGACTGTACTTTTGTGTAGAAAAAACGAACATTTATGTTGATTACAGCATTGACATAAACATGAAATGTTGAAACCACTTTAAAAAAGTGTTAGTTTTGACACAAATAATTTAACATGTGAAAATTTTAACATTTACACGAATTATTTCCAACAGTGTAGTGAAAGATTCAATGCCTGTTGCAGTACTTAATTGGCTATTCGTTTTGATGAACTCCACAAACTTTGGCATCAAATCACCGCTCTGTACTTGTACTCCAATATCTTCAACGGTAGGGCCACTAGAATTTTCAACCGGCAAATTATTTAGAACCTGTTCTGGCAAATCGTAAGGCTTATTTGGCATCGGATCTTGGTGGTGAATTTCTTCCTGCTGGGTCTGTCTTTTTTTTTATGCTCCGATTCTTCCGTCTTGTTAGACGTGCATTTTCAAATTCAAGATTTTTCTTCTTGGTTTGCACGGTACTGGTAGGTAAATTACATGATGGAACAGCAGTTTTTTTTTAAATATCTTTTATTTGCTGGAACGTCTGTAAATAATAAATATAATCAATGAATTAATTATGAATTAATGTATTCCGTAAACGCAAATAAAATAAAAAAATGAAACATATTTTAAAGCAAGTACGAATATTATACTCATCAATCAAATATAACCTCAAAATTGACTTACTTGGCAATATGTAATCGTCCTTTTTGAAATGAAGTGAACACACTTTCATATACAATGAAGGTTTTTTTCCCATTTTCAATGCATTTTCCCATGCTCGCAATCTTTCGACTTTTTCAAAAGTTCCAAACTTATTTTCAACCGAAACGAAGCCGTCATTTGGTTTCGGGAATAAATGATACTGTAAATCCGGATTGACCCGAGATTTACTATCACACCCGTACACGGAACAACACGTTTTATTACTACTTTTTGTTTGAAAGGAAGGATCACTGTTTCAAAATTTTTCAAGAATATTACCAATCGCGAGATAAATTTTATTTTATTTTTCATTAATGAAAAAACACCCTGAGATATGCAGACAATGATAACGTACTGATTAACGTAAATTATATCCATTTTTTCGTTATATACAAAAAACCATCACTATTCTTGTTTTTGGAAGTAGTCACTGCATTTTTCAAGCCTTCGCAAGTTAAATACGTGGAGTCGAAACATTCAGTGCCCACTATTTTGAAGGCCTGTGTGTGCCGATCGAAATAACAGCCCAGTAGTTCTCGTGTTACCAATATGAATTTATAACGATGATCTAACATGATGCATTGAACATCTGAAACACGGGACCTTCTTAGGAAGGAATCATGACAATGCTGTGATTTTTTATAGTTTCGCCTTCGTATTTAACCCACTTGGCAAGAACAAGTTTTCTGCCAAATTTAACGCTAGGATGTTAGGAAACAAATTCATTTGAAGCATGTCTTGGTTGGTGATTGGCTTTTTTGGCCCTATAACATAATCGGTAAATGAAATTGTCTTTCGCAAAAATCGGTAGCTCAATCGCAGTTGGTGCCTTCATGCTATTGTGCGGCATATGTTGACGCGACTGACTACAGAATGTAATATTATATATTTTCCCTTCATAATGTATGCTCTCGTATCGCATAGAGCTACTCTTCCACAGATCACCTGCAATTTGCATTACCTTTGGATAGTGTACGAGGGAGTAATGTTTCGGTATCATTGATCCAGGAAATAACTTTTGGTGTGCAGTTGCAAGTATTCTGCGATCAAAGTACGAAGATATTCGTGAGAGCCCGATGTGACTTTAGTGCTCGTGACTACTTCTACCAACATTTTGAATAATTTTAGTAACTTCCAATGCTCGTCTTCTTCAGGGACTAAATCGCCCAGAATCATACACACGTGTTTTGTGAAGCATTTAGCATTTCCGCAAAGAAAATTGCTAAGCAGTTTCGAGCGATGTGTCAATAACACAGGTCTTATGAGAACTGAGAATAATAGTAAAAACTTAAACGAGTTTCATAGAAAGTTCACCCCGCAAGATCCTTGTGACTCCGGTGCAGTATTGGGATCCTTACTATACAAGTCTCTTGCCATACATACTCGTAACTATACTATGTTGGTACGGCACCGACTCGCTTATAGGCATAGTAAAATACGTATTCTATGTATGCTAACGATTATAATACCAGGGGCACGGAGTAATACATTTTCATATAAAAACGTGTTATACTACGTGTCGCATTGCCTCATCTTCTATCGTTTCTCTCAAAATGATATTGCCAGTAGAGTAACGATTGCTATGCGGTAGGAACAAAGTGGTACAATTACCATAACATGTGCATTACTCTCGAATTCATCGCTTCATATACGATAGTTGTTAGAAGTTGAAATCCTTTGTACGATGAATATTATGAAACAATATAGAGTGCTCCAATATATAATTGGAGAATATTACACTCAAGTTATCACATTATACACACAAATTACACTCAAGTTATTATCAGATACTCTGATAATGTACAGGATGAGAAAGAATTGCTAACTGTCAAACACGTATAGCAATGATTGATTTATCTTATAACCAGAACGTTGCTATACATTTATAGTGGCCGAATTCATGAATGTAGGACCCATCGCCAAATTGCAAGTATGTTCCACAGTTATATACGATACGAAGTATACGAAGTTAAGAACAAATCGAAACTAATCTCAACATCAGACTTGTTTTTGAACTTGAGCATGGACTGAAATAGAGTCAAGTTCACACTGAAGTCCGAACTTCAGTTGTAACTTTAGACTTAGTCAAGGTATACACTCGAATCTGGGCTTAAGTCTGACTACGAGTTTCAATCGGATTTGGTGTTCAGGTCACTAGACTATCGAATTAAATTCATACGTAGGGTTGAACTTTTTTTGTAAGTTCGAACTTCCGTTCGGAATTAAGATACACAGCTAGAGGCAGAACTTTATTTAAACTTTTTAAAAGCCGTATTAGAATTGGGGGTCATAATAGAAAAATTTAATTCTTATGAACGAACTTGATCTACCATCTAGAAGGCGAGTTACTTACAATTAAAGTTCGATATTTTTCCTATCTTCAACAACGATATAATGGTTGTGCGGAATGGTTTTTTATTTTAACTTGAAAATGGCGTTTAAACTTTTTTATGGAAGCACAGGGCCCGTGTTAAGGATGTACTTGCATGAACCTAAAAATAAGTTTAGGTCTAGATTTTTTTTATACAAAGATAATGGTCGTAGAAATTCGAATTTAAAATTTCAAATATTTTTACCACGTCGTTGAGGAGATATTAAGTATTGAGTTATTGAAATTTTACACGATGAAGATACAGATTGACGTTATTCCAACGATTTATGTATAAAGTGAACACTGTTCGAAAAAAGATAAACTTATAAAAATACTTTTATTTCGTACCATATTTAATTCTTTAAATATAGAAGCAATTTGAAATATTTTTACCACGTCGTTTATTCACAATTAATAATTTTCGGGAGCAATTACGACCAAAAAAATATTTGTGTACGTAGATTTTGCACCGTTGCAATACTACGACGGTAGACACATGTTCATTCCAGCGAGCTCAAATTCAAAATGGTCTTGAGAGAGTTTTCAAGATTTCGCAGTATAAAACAATATTAAAAACGAAAAAATTTTAGGCGAAACATCGTCCTTTTTTTTCTCCGTTTGCCGGCCACACTCAAACTTTCTTTCCACTTGATTTTTCTTTTCGTTTCGAAGCGGCCTTTATATCGAGGACGCTCGAACATTTCGGAGAGGTTATGTTTACCACATTTGCTTTATACGGTTCCAAGCAGAAGCACTAATATTTCTCGCCAGTCCTTACAACAGGGTTACTAACTTTACGCAGACAATGCCAAGCGGCGTTGCAATATTTTATTTTTACTATTGACACATGCTAATTTTTGTATTTTTTGATAAAAAACGAAGTTGGTACTTTAGTCAAATGAGATACTTTAACGGCACGTTTTAATACTTTTTTGGTAGATTTCACAGAAAAATTTGAATAATTCTCACTTGAAACATGAATAAATCATGATATTAATTAGCTAGTAGATGAAAAGTATTTTTCACGTATTTCTTAAAGGTTTTGAAAATATACTCTGAATTGACTTCAAAGTAGTAGAAGAACATCCTTAACATTCTGCAGAGAACAAGTAGTTCCGACTTCTGCCTGTAGAGTGCGTGGCGATGTGTCGGTGTGCAAAACACATAAGAACGAGAAACAAGGGATTCGCGGGTTACGGGTCGTGCAGCCATCTCTCTCGTACTGTTTTGACTGGAAAGAGTGCGAAGAGTGATTCCCAAACTCATGACTGATTTTTAAATAAGTAACTACTTATAAAAAATTTTAATGCATAATTCTTTATAGAAAAAAAATAATTTTAAAGCATAATTGTACCTCTTTTTGTAATTACGAAAAAGGTGAGATTATGCTTTACACTCGGTTTTAAAATTATTCTAACCGTGTCGCTGTCAATAACAATATTTTTTTATTCTCATGATTTTTTTTAGAATTTACACCATTCCAACTCAACCCAATACAACCGAGACCCAAACTCAACGCAACGCAAACACAACCCAACCCAATGCAACCCAGACCCTAGCCAACCCGACCCAAGTAACCCGAAAACCCAATCAAACCCAATGCAACGCAAACCCTAACCTGACCTCTATTTTATTACTTTTTAGAATTTTAAGCGTTTCGAAATGGAATATACAATAAATCTAAAAAAATCAACCATTTAGGAGATCCTAAAAAATTTTATTTTCAATAATAATAACGACGAAAAGTTATTAACAAATTAATTTTTAGAAAGTTGTTAAGCAAATCATGAGACATTTTTTTGATCAAATGAATTCGTTCGTTTATCTTGAATCTTCGTTTATTTAATACTTGAATATGGGTCTGTCCACGTCAATCCGATACCCCTCCAGACCGCACCATCTCCGATTTGCCCCATGATTTTTTGCATTATTGTCCATACTTTGAAACACTTTTCTAAATTTTTTCAAAATTTTCGGATCAACCCTTTTTGAGTTATAATTTTTTTTAGGTAAAAAATAACGACCTTTTTTAAAAATCTGAAAAAATTCTGAAAAATCCTCTGAATGACGCAGAACAGTCTCTCGTTTGGAAAAATGTGGACCGAATTTTTTTTATATTTTTTTTACCCAATTAAAATTTTTTTTTTTCCCAAAACAACAAAAAAAAAACTTCCTCTGCGGGCAGAAACGTGGTTTGGGAGAGTTAAAATAATGTTATACATAATCTTTAGATCAATCTTTATTATTCAATGTTGTTTATTGCTTTTTTTTTCAAAAAGTTTTTTCAAAAACTTTTTTTTTCAAAAAGGTGTGCATTCGACACTTCTGCTCTCGAGTATATTCTTTCGTAAGAACGATTCCGTCCCGTCGGGGGATAAAACGATGCACCTGTTGGGTTTGCGAAATCTTTTTAACAGATTCAAATCGTTCACGCGGCTTATCCACCATGGGAGCATATTCACTTCCATATTCACATATTTTGGGATGTACACTTTGAAACAACCAATTTCTCCACCTTTTACCCTTGGCACAAAATGAATACTGGGTCAAACTAATTTTTCCTGTAACTGACCAGTTGAATACTAATTATGAATACTAGTAAAAACATTCGTGTAGTTCAAACATAGTGCTGGCAGGTCTATAAGAGGATAAGAGTCGTGGGTGTAGTGTTTTTCTTGGAAAAAATTTTTTAATTGGGTAAAAAAAATATAAGAAAAATTCTGTCCATATTCTCCCAAACGGGAGACATTATTTTAACTCTCCCAAACCACGTTTCTGCCCGCAGAGGAAGTTTTTTTTTGTTGTTTTGGGAAAAAAAAAATTTTAATTGGGTAAAAAAAATATAAAAAAAATTCGGTCCATATTCTCCCAAACGGGAGACTGTTCTGCGTCATTCAGAGGATTTTTCAGAATTTTTTCAGATTTTTAAAAAAGGTCGTTATTTTTTACCTAAAAAAAATTATAACTCAAAAAGGGTTGATCAGAAAAATTTGAAAAAATTTAGAAAAGTGTTTCAAAGCATGGGCAATAACACAAAAAATCACGGGGCAAATCGGAGATGGTGCGGTCTGGAGGGGTATCGGATTGACGTGGACAGACCCATATATACGTGTGAATGGTTTTAAAATTATCTCTCTTTTTTTTAATTCCTATTTCCGAATTTTTTTATGACTGCATGTATGAAACTATCTAATGACCTGGAAAATTTTTCAGTTCAATGTGTATACTTTCTGCGAAAATATTTCTAAAAAAAATCGCGCAAATTAGAAATTTGCACAATCCTTCCTCATTACTTTATTTTGCTCACAAAGATCCCTCTAGTGGGTTTTTAAAATTTGACTTCCTCATAAAGGAAGCTCTGTGAGCAAGACAAAATATATAATGAGGAGACAATGTGTAAATTTTTAATTTGCATGCGTTTTTTCTGAATTCGATTTCAATTGCAATACAAAAACAAATACAAAATTTTGAATGACATCTAAAAAAATAACGATAGTTTTTTGGAAATTTCAAAATTTTCTACAATCTGAATCTCTTAATCGATTATTGCTAAATTCAATACCAACCGTGATTGTGACTAATAAGTATATTTGTGTAAAAAAAACTTTTGGCTCATTAGCCAAAATTTTTCGAAAATGAAATCTTTTTGTAAATTTTTGTAAATTGTAAATTGTAAATTGTAAATTGTAAATTGTAAAATATTTTTGTAAATTTGAAATAAAAAAAATATTGGAACCCCTTAAGTGATTTTCGACAATCTCAGTGCTACGCATCCTTGTTCATGACCTATCTGTATAAACTTTTGGCTTGATGGCCAAAAATTTGCGGAAGTTAGAGCTATTAGATTATTTTGAAAAATTCAACATTTTTCAAAATTTAAATCCCTTGAGCGATTCTTACCATATGCAATATCAATCATGCTTATGACTCAGTTTATTTACGCAAAGAAAATAAGCTTGATAGCTGCAAAATTACGAAAATTAAAGCTTCCACGGGCATTTTTCGAAAAATTAAAAATCCCGTGACATAAAAAATTCTGAAGACAAATTGTAAATCTTGTTTAAATTTTTCAGGTACACGGAGTATATTTTTGCAAGCATACTGTTAAAATTTTAAGGTGCTTTCATTTTGTTTAGGTTCGAGCAGAACCCCTTTAAGGTGTTCCTTGCAATTAAATGATTTTTGCACAGTAGAGTTCAAATACATCTCAGCATACTTGAAAAATTTCAAGCCAATTTACCAAACATTTATCCAAATATTGTAAGTTTCAAAATCGCTAAATTTATACGGCACTTTATGCACATACCCGAGCGGAAAATTTCATCCGGCTGAGATACGGCCCATATCAGGCTGCCTTATTACCTAAATCCGGCCGTGACCAGGCTACGCATCAGGCCCACATCCAAAATGTTACGGCGTTTCGGATCCGGGCAGGATCTGGTGCCTGATCCGGCCGGGATCAGGCGCCCGGATCTTGTTTATATTTTGGCTACAATAAATAATATGTATGTTATTTTATTGTAATCACTTTTTACACACATTTTACGGCGTGTTAATTAATATCGCACTTCAATTTTCCATTATTTTGAAAAAAAAAAGTCATTGACCGGGGTTTGAACCCGCGATCCTCCACAGTCAACGAATTCAGCACTTTCGATCCTTAAATAATCATTTTAAAAAAATTAAAGATTTGGAGATTATTTTTTTTCACGAGTGTTTCCGGCTTCGTAGTCCGGACGTTTTTCAATCGAAATTAATTTTGAGCCTACCTGAGATTTTACCTGAGACCTACCTAACGACCTACCTAACGACTGACACGCTACCACTGCGCTATTCATTCCTTATTATTTTCTTGTATTTAAATGACATTAGAGTAAGAGTTCTGATGAAAAATCGCTGTCTCAACGGGCTGGATAGAACGAAGTGACTGCGTAAATCCGATAATACACAGTAATTATTAATAAATATTGTTTAATTTTTTTAAGTACATTTTCCAATTGACGTTTTCTGTTTAAACACTTAAATTGTGAAAATATATCTATTTTCGATTCATAAAAAATGTATTTTGAAAAAAAAATTTATTTTGAAAAACAAAAGTTATTTATTATATTATTGTGAAAAAGAGAAAAAATCGTAGTAGTTGCTACTATATATAGCAATAGCAGTGACAATGATTGATAATGATGACACATATGGGCCCGGATTTTCGTTCGCCGGGATCCGACGACGCCTTACTGTCCCCTGATCCATCCCAGATCAGGACAAAATAATGCTGGCCTTATCAGATCAATCATTTTTCCAGTCAGGCATGCCTTAGTAGCACCTGATCCGTCCCTGATATGGATAATATAAGGCTAGCCTGATAACCCGCAACATACCAAAATGGGATCTGGTCCAGATCAGGGCGTGATCTGGTTAGCCTGATCCGGCATGCCTTATCGATACCTGATGAGGGCCGGATCCTTTATCAGGCTAGCCGGACTAAATTTCTGCTCGGGTACATACATACAACATGCTGGTCACATTTATATCCAATAAATTATATAGTGAATAATCCTAGATGTCTGATAGACACTGCCCTAACGCATGTAGGGCAGTGTCTTTTTCAGAATATTCTTTTTCAGAATAAAATCTTGGACTTTATTTCAGCGTCTTTTCATAGTAAATGGCATAAATAATAACTTCTGAAATGTGCATTATTATCCCTCGATACATACTACTAATGGAGAAAGAGAAACAATGAAAATTTGTCCCTTTTTGTGCTTCAACTCAAAACGCTGCTCAAACTATACGTAATAGAGGAAAATTGCTCATTAATTATTTTCTAGGTAACTAAATTCTCTACTAAAAGTCCGCGATGGAATTTATCTACAGTTAATCATTTAGGCGTGGGAGGCGTCCAAAGTTGTAAAAATAATTTTAAAAAAACCATTTCAAGTAGGTGACTTTATTTGAATTTAGTTATAAATAAAATATTCTAGACGGTAATGGCTTTCTCGTTGTGTCTAGTTGACGTTAAAATTTTTATGCATTTTTAATTCAACGCTAAAGTGGTGATATGAAATTGAACAACTAATGAGTTTACTATTCTGCGATTTAATAAAAATCACACTTCCACGTCACGCCATCACTTCGGACACCTCCCACTCATCCGCTATTGACTTTTCATATATCCTGTCGCAGACTTTTTTTTATAGAAAATTCAATTCTCTACAAAATCGTTATTGTGCAATTTTCTCTATCTTGAATAGTTCGGACAGCGTTTCGAGTTGAAGCTCGGAAAACATGAATTTTGAATTTTTTTTTGCAATATAAACGTTAATATTTCAAAAACTTACTGGAGTATATTGCTATACTTTTTATACGTTGTTATTAATGCCATTTACCATCGAATAGGGTTGAAACTATACCTTACAGTTCTCATTCTTATTTCGAGAACATAAATTGACTGGCCGAGATGAGTGAGGATTTGACGTTGGCACCACTGAACCTTGCCTGCGTATAAGCGTAGGGACTCGGACGACTCGTCTCGAAAACATACAGAGGAATATCCTTAAACTTTGCATTTTGAAAACTATGGGATCGACTAAAGAACGTTAAGAACGAAAAAGTTGCGATTTCAAATAAACTTTTGGCAGAATATATTTTCGAATGTTTTATAGTGAAAATAGTTTATATCTTAAAACAACGCTGTTCTCGGTAAGCATCATGTTTCCTTCGATGCCGTTCAAGTTTGGACATGATTTTCTTTGATTAACACAGCTGTACGGAACAAAAAAAAATAGCATCACCAGCCAACAGTCGGTTAGGGAGTATCAATTGTTCTAGCCATTACATCATTCACAGTATATTTAAAAAAAGTGCGCCATCCCCTGGGAGAGATAAACAACGTATATTACCTTGAGTGAAAGATTGGAAACAATTTGCTAAAGATGTGGAACAGATGAATTAAGGATGTATGAACACTAGCTTCACGATCATATAAAAATCTGAATTTTTTATATGGTGTAGAAGAAGTTTATAGGATACAACCTGCAAAATTTCATAGTGGGTCAACGACTCTTTACGCGAGTAATTGATTCGTGAAATCAAGATATTTATCCCACGCCATATACGAATTCTGAGCTGACGCAACTTTGAAACAGAAATTCGTATCTTTCACGATCAGATACGATCAATATTAAAACTGTTAAATGTTCAGAAAACTATCACGATTGCATACGTTCCATAAAAAATGGGGGTTGACGAACTTTTTGACATACAATTATCGATTTTAAGGAAATTTTTCGCGTGGGTCGGATAATGAGCGGTCCGACTCTCTTGTTTCATGCGTGCCCCTCGCTCACCGCGCTCACCCGCGCCCACGTTTTCGCTTATTCCCCGCCACCTTGTACTCATATATCCTTAACTCTCTCAGGATACCGTTTAAATTTGGTCATGTTTTCTGGAACGGTAAAAAACATATGGTACTTCAATGAGGAAGTAGAGATGTGCACTGTGCTTCAAAGAGTTGAACCTTTGATGAAAATGGGCGTCATTGAGCCTACAATAACGGAAATCAATCTATTGTCTAACCCAAGGCAACGAAAACCAGGGCGTCTACTAAAACCAAGATTCTGCGTTTATTTTAATTGCCTTGGGCTTATAACAATACACCTGTTTTTATTGTCTTCGATTTAATAAATATTGTCTTGGTAGTTTGAGCGTAATATACACGCTCGTTTTTGTTACCTTGGGTTTAATTAACGAACTAGTTATCATCTTCATAGGCTTGACAAACAAACTTATGCTCGTTACCTTGGGTTCAAACAATGCATTTATTTTCGTTATCTCAATTTTTATGATACGCTCATTCTCGTAGGACTGATGGATTTGACTTACACACGTTTTGCATGTTTT
Source organism: Rhorus exstirpatorius (assembly GCA_963564615.1). Classification (NCBI taxonomy): domain Eukaryota; kingdom Metazoa; phylum Arthropoda; class Insecta; order Hymenoptera; family Ichneumonidae; genus Rhorus; species Rhorus exstirpatorius. Next base: position 6,063,816 of record OY751317.1, on the reverse strand, counting down.
TAATTTAATACTCTACCATGTTAAGTGTTTTTTGTAGTGTTTCCATCGTACACGGAAAAAAATATTAGCAATAATATTGCTGAGTCAACAATAATTTATTGTACTATTTCAACATACAAAGTTTTATTGCTGTATTGAACTTGTCAGTTTTGCAGATAGGTAAAACAATATAAGTATTGCTCTACGACCCTACAATACTAAAATGCTGATATCCACAGCGATAAAAATATTGTGAATGCATATTACAACATATTATTGCAATAGGCTTCAGCGAATTAATGCAGCTTACAGCAGCAAATATTCATGCTATTTCAAGCAATAAAAATTGTTGACATTGCTAGACAATATGTTTCCTCACAGCAATATCATATAACCATGCGCGCTTCCACTTTATACTTAAATTTACCATCTTTATTGCTGTACTGAACCACTAGTTGACATTAAAAATATTAATTAATTGCTTCACACATTTTTTTTATTGAATTTCAAACAGAAATTTTTAACAGTGTTGGTCATGGAAGGGTTACACTGAAAAAAAAAAATCCTACACCGATTTTTCTCGATAGGATTTTTCCTCCTCGACTGGGACTCGAACCTGGGACCTACCTACCTATCCTACCTATCTTCCTAACACGCTAACCACTACGCTATCGACTGCTTATGAACTTTGGTAATTCGTATCGTGTATTTGACTCACCAGAAAACACTTGATCAGTTGTATGTTGGGAAATTTAAGGATGTATCGGACGTACCTTCCCAACCAAAAGTAACTTTCGTCGACAATATTGCATACTTCATGATAAGATAAAAATCGGAAAAAATTCAACCACATTGAGACGATAATAAGATTACTTTTTAATAATAACAATACCCAAAATTTATCAATAAATTGTTTAAACAGCACATTGTTTAAAACATTTTTAGGGAATGTTTTTTTTTGTCATGTGAAATGAATTCGTTGATTTTTCCGACTACACATGAATTTTTAAAAAATTTTTTTATCATTTTGAAATTTCGGTTTTCGGAAATTTGTGAAGGTTGTACTTACGATACTATTCGTTCAATGCCCTGGAAACTTCTTAATTGTAATATAATATAACGTTTTTACGAAAACATATCCAAAATTCACGACTTTTCCTTCATTTTTCAGAATTAAAAAATTTTCGAAAACCGACATTTCAAAATGATAAGAATTTTTTTTTTAAATTCGTGCGTAGTCAGAAAAATCAACGAATTCATTTCATGTGTCAAAAAAAACTTTCCCTAAAAATTTGTTAAACAACGTTTTGTTTAAACATTTTATTGATAACTTTTTAACATTAATTCAAATTTTGTACTCAATGTAAAAATTGTAATAATGTACTAAATTCCAAACCCGTTTGAAAATTCAACAGACGAAGATTCAAATAATAATGTACTAAATGTCAAACCATGGTTTGAAATTTAGTACATTATTATTAAACTTCAAACTATGGTTTGAATATTTAGTATATTTTTATTAAATTTCGAACCATGTATAAAATTTCTAGTTTTTATGTATGTATTAATTTCACTTTAATTACCAGGGTTTGTAGATTTTATCGTTTTTTGTATTCCAAAATTCAGAATATTTTTGACAGTGTACGTTAAAAACGACAAGAATTTACTGAAAATGGATCTAGATAATTCATCACATCTTTGGGAAGAAGTTCGCAAAGAGCGAAATGCTTCATATGTACATACATAGTTATTGAGAAATTCTAAAAATAAAACAGCTCTCGTTGTATACAATGTAAGCTCGGGAACTTGTGACGCGGACTTCTCTCTCGCACGCTACCTGCCCGGCAACCCGCGTACAAGCGACGCGTCACCGATCTTCCCCTCCTGCGCGGAGGTGGCAAACCTCCTTAAATAATATCATACTCGTGCAGATTATATCACACTCGGGCAGAAACAAGGGAAAAACTTTTCTTTCTCTCGTTTCCGCGCACGCGTATGATATAAATTACAAATTTTTAAATAATATTTATTTTCATAGAAAAAAAATTTGAAAGAAATGAAAAAAAAATTCAAAAGAAAATAAATTAAAGGAAAAAAAATGGATAAAAATTTTCATAAGAAAACTTTTCTCCTTTGTACTCAAACACTCTCTGCGCCTGTCTATTCATCTTGTCTTCCTCTTGTCCTTGGCCTGCCTTAGCTATATCTCTCTTTTCTCTCGTTCTGCGCCTATCTATCTCTCTTTCTTTCCCTTATTTCTGCACGAGTGTGATTCAATTTAAAAAATTGTGTGCATACATGTATATAATTGTCCGTGTATATGAGAATATGGCTGTGATTATAAGTAAATTTTAGCAATAACGATGTTGTAGTTGAGAACCCAATGTAATGTACTGGAAACAAAGCATATTGCTAGTATTGCAATATTGAGAAGGCAGGACGCGTTATTGCTGTATTTCACGTGAATCCATATTGTCGTGGCTGCGTTCAATGATATGGTTATGATAACAATTTAATTTTAACAATAAAAATATTATAGTTAAGAATCCACTGTAATGTACTGCGACCGAAACATATTGCTATTATTGCAATATTGAGAAGGCAGGACGTTATTGCTGTATTTCGCGTGAAATTATTGTTGTGGGTACGTGAAACGATATTGTTACGATAACAATTCAAATTTAACAATAACAGTGTTGTACTTCAAAATCCACTGTAATGTACCGTGAACAAATTGTATTGCTATTTCTGCAACATTTATGGTACGATATTTTATTGCTAGATTATTAAAAATTTTTAGTTCGAAATACGATACATTATTGCTAAAACAGCAAGGCCATTTCAGCGATAATGAGAAAATTTGCAGAGCAATCTATTAGTGTAACGAGTAACCAAACTATTGTTGTCACAGCAATATTTTAAGAGCAATACTGTTATTGCTATTTTTAATATACACATTTTTTTCCGTGTATGCGCTCTCATGCTGTAACGTCCCAGCCTCATTGTACTCATTTCTATTTTATTCCTTGAATATCTGTGGCGCATTGCGCGCGGCCACTATTTCCTAATGCACTACTGTATCGCATTTCCGCGAGAGCACAGAGAAACTGCAAAAAACCTGGCCGATACAGGCGGCTACATTTTGCTGAGTTTCAGTTTTATGACCATAAAAAACTCGAAAAAACTATCTCCCACTCCGTAGGTGATCACAAGCCAGTGTGTGATCATGCGGTCGCCCAATACAAGCCAATACTGACCAATTCCAATGCTGCTTAAGGTATAGCTGGTCGAATCGCGGGGTGGGGGGGGGGGCGGTTTGTCTACAATGGACAAATCGTAGATTTACAATTCTAGATCATATAGTAAAGGAGAGTAGGGCAAAATGGACACTCAAAACTTAATTAGGGCATAGAAAATAAAATATCAACCTAGCCTTAATCCTTTCATACATATTTTTATGTTTATACCTTTGGGAAATCGAGTCCGATGGTCAAACCCGATATTTTTGTGAAATGAATGTGCAATAGTAAATACAAACCGAACCTGAAAAATTATCACCCTAGACCACCTGCAAGAAATCAAGTGATCAAGTCTATGGGGCAAAGTGATAACGACTGAAAAAGATGTGAAAACTTTAGCATTTAAGTGATCGAAATAGGGAATTTTATATATCTGACATTTAGTGAACCTGGAAAATATAGAATATTTACTCAATATTGACAAATACCGGTGAAACAGAGATATTTTCGACGGACACCGCTTCCGCGTTTGGCAAGTCACATATGTCACCTGACACGAAGTCAGATCGTCGTTCGTCGATCGTCGATCGTGGCTGCAAACGATCGCGGGGCAAATGTTCACTTTACCCTGTTGATATTGCCCTAAATTTCACGTGAGGACAGTTTGACTGAAAACTTTATGCAAATCATGTGTGACAAAAAAAAACCTAATTGTGTCATGAAGTGGATATTACAAAAAATCTAGAAAAAAGCACCGAGTTGAGAAGTGCTATTTAAGGTACGGTAACCCGAAATCTTAGTTGACGAAAAATGTCAATTCATACCGCGTGACATAGAGCTTTCAGATTTTTTCGTAATATTAAATCTTTCACGCCGTCGAAGTACTTCATTTTGTGAAGTAATTCGGCACAATGAGATGATCACTTTTCTTCGCATGGCCACATTACCCAACTCTCCCCTACATAATGTTTATCCTTACAATTAGCCTAAGTATCAATTTTATAGCCGAAATCTTATTTTATAATAATTTTTTGTTAAAGGGGAACACGATAGATAGATTCTCAGATGTCACTCACGCGACTTTTTAATATTGACTTTGATTATATAAAATATTCAAAACTCTGCATTATATATAGTATACCTATATATACATCGAAGATATATCGAGAGGTTCGCCTACGTACCAGACTTCGCCGAGTGATGCAAGTCCAGTATTTTTTTTAATTACTGATTACAAAGTCATGTGTAAGATATTTTTCCATAAATCAACCGTATCGTTGAGCTATTTTTGTTTTTACACTTGAGGTAAAAATTCTATACCGGTATTGAATAATAACCAACTTCGACTTTCTGAAGTAATTTTCTTCGACCCCAAAAAATTCTCCGTGAAAGGAATCGCTCATAATAATGAATTAAGTTCAAGAGGTGCCTCTTGAATTGTGGACACACGTCGAGTGCGGCACCGCTTAGAATTTTTTTCAACGCTCCCTTTTGTGAGATTTTCATTTAGAGTCCAAATATATGTTTGGACAGTGGGATAGTAAAAAAAAAATAAAAAGTTAAAATTGAAACACATTAATAAGTACGTGAATCTATACAAACATACATATGTACAGAGGAGGGTCTCCTAATTCAATTAAAATTAATTCGTTAAATTCATGGGATACCCGCATTTGCGACCTCGTTTCTCATTACGTTGTCGCGGGCATTTTTTAAAGTACACATGCACTCTGACTATTACGTGTATGAAAAAGCAATTGGCGACGAGGGAGACACTCATGCAGTAACCCAACGTTCCCATCTTCTAATTACGATTATTATTATCACTATTTTTTTTATTGAGTTAACTTTGTTGCATTATCAAGTAACGGGCCTAGAATTCAGAACTTCTCAAATAAATCGTTAAATACAATTCCCCCTCCCGTTGCCCATCACAATATAAACAGCCGAGACCAGAAGCAGACATCAGCTGTAATGGATTATAATACGGCCTAAGACTTATTGAAATATGGACATTTTGAAAAAAAAGTTTCTACTCGATAGTAGAATTTGAAATGGAAGAACTGCCGGCAGAAGGTCAACCTTGAAAAAAAGTATCTCATCAAATATCTATTCTCTTAACTCTAAAAGTTAAAGTATTTTTTGTACCCAATTTTTCTTATAATATTCCGATATCTTGTCATTTCATTTTCGTCCCTGAGGACATATGAGCACCAGCTTTTTTTCAGGTGACTAGTTTTTTTTTATATGTTGAAACATGGACCCAATAGTTTGCAGCTTGTAAAATTTTAAGGTACATTAATGACGCGAAGGAGATATTTTTTTTTCAATATTCAACACAACTTTTGGATTTTTTAACTACCTTCGATCAAAATTTGATTGAAATAAAATCTATTTTTTTTTCGAGTTGTTGAACTTTTAGGACGTTAAAACTTTTTTGAAAAATCTGATTTTTATTTTTTCAAAAACATTCTGTGGTTAGAACGCATGGATGGACATTTTTTCTTCAATTTATAAGATATAAGATATAGAGAGCAAATTGCACTGACGGTTTATCCTGTACCAATTATACATTCGACCTATGATTACTGAAGGACCCCTCTCTTTCCATACACCAACCAAAAATTGTATTACTCCACGTGGGCTGCCCCGTATTTCTCAACTTTGGCTTTCTCATAAAAGAAGCTTTCAGCAATACCTACACACACATACACACACACGTACGCACGCACACACCTAAATCTGATTTTATGACATTTTGACTCATTTTCAACACATTACCATTACAAACTGGAAAAAATCACTAAAACGAAGCTTCCTCCATGATGAAGTAAAATATACTCAAAAACATTAATTCCGCTGTTAAAAAGTCCAAAGAACAAGGGTATCGAAACCCGGTAAAGAATGAATTCTACACGGCTATCAACAGCTCTTGAAGGCATCATCGTGTAACAAAAGCATATAATATTGCTCATAGTTTGTACAACCAGCTTGTCAATTCTAGTGGGTCTTGGTCAGCTTCCCGCGTATAATACCGCTAGTCCATCACTCTCTTTGTCAGCGGTTT
>OY751317.1:5967531-6055031 GCA_963564615.1 Rhorus exstirpatorius | reverse complement strand
CCCTCAGTTGGGGGTTCGAATTTCCCCTTAACTTGAAGGTTTACTCTTTACGAACCCTGCATTCGAGGAAACACTCCGATTTTTAAGTGAAGTACTTCTTGGTTATCCCCGAAGCCTCTTAGTAAGAGCTGCAGATATATCCCAAACTTGAGGGTCAAAGAGACATTTGAAACCTGCTTTGCGTGTAGTTTGCTTTTTCTAAATTTTGAGCAGGAACCGCTGTCTTGTACAAGAACACAAGACAAAAAAATAGTATTCAGAGCTGCATAGCTGTATGTCAAAAAATTGATGTTTCACTGGTCTAAGCATACAATCTCGATTCATTGGCTCAATTATAATACTATTCATGGCTGAATCTGCTTGCGAGAACGATCTCGAGTGGATGCGCATCATAACAGCCGCTGCCGCAACTAATTTTTGGCTATGCTTCAGGCTCGTATCGTGTTATTAGGGAGTATGAAATTTCTGACGGACAATATTCTTCTGATTCTCGATCGATGTTTTTTTAAGTTTCAACGTTTAACAGTCAATAGCATACATAGTAATTATATGATAAATTAAAATAGAACCTAACTAAGAAAAAGTAATAGCTGGTCCTTTTACCATTCTGTTTAGTTAAGTAACCTAAGATAAAATCGTAAAAAATGTATGCTAAAGACGCTCAATCAGTACCAAACATATCATCGATCTGTTACATAAAATTGCCTGAGAACCCGAAAAAAAATTATTTTTGTATCACACAGTATATATAATATACTGTATATATAATATACAGTATAATAGTATATTGTTTACCGAGCGAGAAAACGGTCGTTTGCACGCCTCGTATATGATGTTGAGCACCGAGGCTAGCCGAGGTGTTCTCAACTTCATACGAGGCGCAAACAACCGTTTTCTCCGGGGTGAACATACTATTTTTTATAATAGCGGAGCACAAAAAGCGAGTTTCCATCCACAAACGAGGACCGGCAATCGACTGGTTTCTATCCTCGTTTGCGGATGGAAACTCGCTGTTTTCGCTCCGCTGTTATAAAAAAGAAGTTCTATGTGTATCTAAAATTTGTGATGTTTATTTAATTTGATTTCCTTTTATGCTTTTTATAGCTATGGAGGCGAGATCGTGGACAATGAGCACTGGGGCAAAGTACGCAACTCAGCCAAAAATTGGAATGGGTTTTTTTTTTCAAAAGTAGTTTTTCTGCAAGAAATGATCATTTCTGATAAAAATTTCTTTTTCTCAATTTTTTTCAAATTAAAAGATATTTTGTTCTCAAAATTCGTTTTTCTGCGAAATTTTGTTTACAATTGAGTCGTCGCATACCACGAAATGCTATTAGTTAGAAGAAAAAGATTTTCAATGGGAAAAAGAATTTCTCGTGAAAAATGATTTATCGAAAAGAAATTTGGTTTTGGGCTCGGCTTTCGGGATTTCGTTTTATGGAAACAAACATTTTTTTAAGACTTTTTTTTTCACATGAAGAAAAAAAATTAAATTTTTTTGGCTTAGGTGCCTTTTTGCCCAGGTCCCCTCTGTATAAATATACATTCATTTAAGCACACATAAATATACAGTAAAACCTCATTTATACGTTTTTATCGTTTATACGTTACATTTTCTTAGTCCCGGCAGTCCCTAAACACGTATTTAAGTATTTCACTTCTACGTTTTTCTCACTTATACATAGTTATTTCCATACCCCTTGAAAAACGTATAAACGAGGTTTCACTGTAATTATATTTTGTCAATAAATTTAAAAGTGCATTTTTAATTTTTTCGTCTTATATCTTGGGAATTCATGATTTTTCATTTTTGCAGAATTAATACGATTATTGTAAGCGATAATCTTGATTCGAATATGTGCAAATAATGATAACTATCAGGCTCAGTCATTTTTAGAGTGCCTTATACAATCGCAATTGCGATGGTTCATTGCATCGCCATAAGATTTCTCGATCAAGAGACGCGGCAGAGTCTTGATGCCAAGTAATTAAAATTTTTAAGTTTTAATATATATTATACCTTCGAATGCCGGAGGGCGTATTAGAATCATATTTGGAGGTGATTAGCCCAAAACGTTAAGGGTGAAATAACTGTATAAAAACATCAACTTTGGGAGCAGCCCTCAACATTCAGGGTATGCTCCTAACTGCAGTTTGTCATTAACAATCAAATTTGGTAGTTAGCTGTAACTAAAATTGTTTGGAACCATCGAGTTTGGGGCTTACTTTGAAATTTAAAGGTATATCCTCAAATATAGTTGGGTGTTACCATCAAATTTGGGAGTTACCCTGAATGTTTAGGGTGTAACCATCAAATTTCGGGGTTACTCTCAAGGTGAACCCTGAAATTTTCAGAGTGAACCCCAAAATGTTGAGGTTTGACCCCCAATATTGAGGGTTTACACTCAAACTTGAGGGTTTTTTTTTTCCGTAAGAGCTCATTTCGGGTTTTTATTTCGCAAGGTGATGAAAGTAGTGTTTCGTTATATCGAAGATACAATAACATTACAATAATGTAATAACAGTTTGTAATGTTCACGTAATATGATTTTAGAACTGTTTATATAAGATTGCTAAAAGTATGTTACGTAAAAGTTACAACGTCTTGTTACATTAATGTAATGTTATTACGTGACATCCCATTAACATTACCTGAATATCACAAAAGTTATTCTACAATGTTTGCAAGCATGCGACGCAACGATTACACAATTTTTATCACATAACTATAACGTCAAAACAACACATAACAATTACATCACCTGCATGTAACAAATGATACGTTACATGTTACGTCCGTGTTATATATTCGCTACATAGCACAAGAATAATATTTGTTACGTTACATGTACCTTTCATGTTATACTGCCGCTATGAAACGTGTTTACTGGCTAGTGAAGATACTATATGGCTCGCTTCGGGCCATATAAAAAAATTGGGTTTATTCCTATTTGACATAAAATTGGCATTCTTTATGAATTATATCCGGAAATTTGTCTAAAAATATTGTGTGTAGAGGTTGAAGAAATGTCAGAATAGTTTCGATTTAATGAGAAATTTTTAAAAGCTACCAAAGATAAGCGATTGGCACAGAAAACTGTTGAGTTAAGAAAAAGAAAAATTCATTCTATATTCTATCGATAAATGTTGAACTGTTAAATAAAATTTATAAATTTTTGCGAAAAATAAAAGCTGTTTAAGATGGACAACAATTAGCATTTCACCCCCACTCTCATCTAAAGTAATATCCTTATCCTCCCTATCTAAAGTAATATACGGACATTAGAGGACGCGACTAGGTACGACGTGTCACACCCAAAAACCATTAACCACGTACTAACAATTACTAATACTACACGGAAAACTCTATTTAACGCACATCCCTAATTTGAAAACTCTTGTAAATCCCTTGTAACATCGCGCCAGTAATAACATGATGAAAAAGTCACAATGTGCCAACATATTAGAAATTTTTCTTGTTAAATTTCTGGCACCTTTATCTATAATGTTGAATATGTTCAAAAAAAAGTTTAAAAGTCGTTTTCAAGTTATAATCAAAAAATCATTCTACATAACCATTACCGTTGTTGATGATAGGAAAAACATCGAACTTTAATTGCAAATGGCTCGCCTTCTAGACGGTTTACTTTTTTATGATCGTCAATTCTAGTACAGTTTTTAAAAAAGATTAAAAGAAGTGCTTTCGCGGGCTATGTATTTTAAGCGCAAAAAGAGGTTTCACTTGGCATGACACATTGAAGGTCGACGGCAAAACCAATGACCATGATACGATGTATTTTTTTCGGCAAATACCATTGGAAATGTATCTTACAAAGAATGAGAATATTTAAGAAGATTCAGGACTTTTGGTTAATAAATTCGTCACGTTGAAAATTTTTCTGAGTTTTTTCTGCTCATCAATGTGTCTTGTCAATTTTATTCAAAATTTCTTACTACATGCACGATTTGCGGCGGAAAAATTGGCAAAGATCCGCTCTTATACGCAGGCTTTATAGAAACGTCAGTCCGCAACTTTATCCTCAATTGTTTTTGTCAGATAGAGATGTACGAAATCAATGAAAAAAATCATCTACAGGATAGAGTACATACGTAAGATTATCATTCGATCAACAGGGATAAGTTTTATTGCGTGGTTCAGATAGATTCTGCTTCTCGTATGAAACCACTATACTATAAGCCTTTTACGGTTGAAGCGAATGCCGAAGCTCAACTTGTCCCGCATGTCGTCCGCGCCGGGCTGTACGTTCCCCTTGCCGCACCCCGGCTTAATCAGAACCTCTCTAAGGATGTTCGTGCCATTTGATTAAAATATACAGTTACGTTGCAATTTTTATAATAGATTCTTTGGCTTTTAATGTAATTCTCTGATTTTTATTTTGGAATTTTCACCTGCACCGTTTTCAAGAAAATAATTGTGAAAAATTGACTCTTATTCGCTGTGTGCAGAAAGCCAAGTGGCGCCGCGGCTGGCTGTAATCCGCAAATTTTGCTGGAATAGCTCTGATTTATTTACATAGACGAAACCTTGTTGGATTAATTTTAATAAACGAACGTTTATATTCGTGCTGCATAAAGTTTTTCGAGGTGAGCTTGACTATAACTGCGTTGAAAAAAAAAATAAATCGACGTATTACGATGTAATGAAAATAGGTTTACGGCTACTTTTCCTTCTCAATTTGAGGCTAAGCATGAACCTTGTCGGACTCGTCATACGAACCGACAAGGCTCGTATCGAGAACATGAAAGACGTAACTCGAACTTGATTGTAACGTAGATGAACGATTACACACGAAGTGCTCACTGCATATTCGGGTAGCCAATCATGAGAGCTACTAAAAAGGAAAAAAAATCAATTTATTTGTATTGTAATATCCTGACATTTGAATTTTTCATACCAGACAAAATATGCACGTTTAACCTCAAGAATTTTACTTTCTTTCTTTTTTGCATCCAACGAATCTAGTTTTTGCGCTGCTCAACTTTATAAATTGCTGTCGGAAACGCGTAAAACTTAATTTCCGAAGTCGTGTAGCGGAAAACATTCTTCCATGACTTCACACAACAGTTTAAATTTCCTTTCCGCGGCTTCTCTATTATATTGCCCTCAATTGCACTACGCGACTCCAGCAAAACATGTGCATTCTCGCCACCATGGGCGCTCTAAGTCGTTCTCAGCCGCTATGGTATGGAACTGCACACAGCGAATACCCAGGCTCTTATGGCGGCTTTATTCATCAGCTTGATTTTCGATTGTTTATGTCACATAGAAATATAATAAATTAAGGAAAACCCACTTACCGGATGGGGCACATAACAGGATTACGTAACAGAACCAACAGGAAAACGTTTTACTGCATGGTTTTTAAGGAGACTCGCACGTTCGCGCTGCATAATAACAATATATACACTTGGGGTCCCTCAATACGGACCTCTCCCTCGTACGCTGCCGACCATGGCAACGCTGCGGCACATGGCAACCCATGTACCGCAAAGCCATCAAGTGACTTTTCCTTCACGCATGAACCTCCTTAAGGGGTTATACCAGTGTGACACTTTCAAAAAATCGATTTTTTTTGCCTTTTTCGACAGTTTATACTTTCAAGGCATAGCTGATTAGCAGTTTTTATAGTGAATATAATTTTATCTTGCCAAAATCGATAGTTAAATCTTTAAACGCGTTTTTCTCGAAATGAGATTTTTCAAATTTGCTGACATTGTAACTCAAAGAGCAATTATTCGATCGACTTGAAATTTGAACTGAGTACTCTTGAATATATTTAGTCTACAATGACGTACGACATTTTTAATTGGATGAAAATTGACGATTTGGCATTGAAATAAATGACCATTTCATAGGCAATAAAACAGACTTTTTTTTCATAACTACGCCATTGTGTTAGATTTTTATATTTTTCTAAAATCCTACGTCATTGTACATGAAATACTTTCCAGTTTAACGGCATTTTTTTCTTTTTCGGTTTCAGCTACTCAATCGGCCGGAATCACGTCAGCAGAGGAGGAATATTTTTTTTTTGCGCCTCCGAAGGCAGCGCACAAGTCGCTTGGATATCAATATTTTTCTATATAAAAAAATTATGTAATATAGGTCAAATATAGCCAAATATATTCTTAATTTTCCGAAACATTTATTTGAGCACTTTTCTTCCAAAAAATCCTCAAAAATCACCCAAATTTTCAGCGTTCACACTGGTATAGCCCCTTAAGGTGGCTCTTTTACGGCCGGTGGTGGGGGTAGTCGCGGTGGAGGGGGGGGGGGGCATGCCTGAGACTATGTAGAGAGTTAGACCGCTCACGGGTTACCCGTGGCTATCGGCGGGTAGCTTTGACTTATAATATTCATTTTTACGGCACAGGCATTGAAAAGCCACTATTCGACGCCTATTATCGATCCGTAAAGTAGCACTTTTCGTGGCTACCTTCGCAACTGACACAAAAAATTTTTTTATCGCAGTTCTGAGAGTCGTGCACCGTACTGCGCATGACAAGCGCCGTAAACAGTATATTATGCGGCAAGCGCGTAACGTGACTGTTTTCGAGCGAGGTTATGTTTTTAGAACGAGTTAAGTTTTTAGAACGAGGCTCGTTCTAAAAACATCACCTCGCTTGAACAGTCACTTTACGCGCACACCGCATACCATATTTTTTTCGGTACAGGGCCACTTTTTGACGTCTATTATCGACCGTAAAGTATCACTTTTTGTGGCTACCTTCGCAACTGATACAACAAAAAATTTTTTATGGCAGTTCTGAGAGTCGTGCACCGTACTGCGCATGACAAGTGCCGTAAAAAGTTTTTTCGTGGCACTTGTCATGCGCAGTACGGGCACGAGTCACAGACCCGCCATGAAAAAATGTTCGTGTCAGCTACGAAGTTAGCCACGACAAGTACTACTTCACGGATCGATAACAGGCGTCGAAACGTAGCTTTTCAATACCTGTGCCGAAAAAAATATGGTATGTGGCGTGCGCGTAAAGTGACTGTTCAAGCGAGGTGATGTTTTTAGAACGAGCCGTTCGGCTCACCAGGCAAAGCCAACGGCTCGTTCTAAAAACATCACCTCGCTTGAACAGTCACTTTACGCGCTTGCCGCATAATATACTATTTACGGAACTTGTCATGTGCAGTACGGTCCACGACTCTCAGAACTGCCATAAAAATTTTTTTGTGTCAGCTGCGAAGGTAGCCGCGAAAAGTGCTACTTTATGGGTCGATAATAGGCGTCGAAAAGTGGCTTTTCAATGCCTGTGCCGTAAAAAAGTATCTTCGTGGCACTTGTCACGCGTAGTACGGGCACGAGTCTCAGAACTGCCATGAAAAAATTTTCGTGTCAGCTACGAAGTTAGCCGCGCCAAGTACTACTTGATGTATCGATAACAGGCGTCGAAAGGGAGCCGAAGGCGAGCCAGAGGCGAGCTGAAGGCAAGCCAGGCAAAGCCAATGGCTCGTTCTAATAATAAGATGGGGCGTTATGAACGTTCGTGATTACGTAACAACTAAATATGTTACTGTAAATTGCGCAGAATGTATTGTTTTCGACGTTACTGGCCTCGCCAACTCTAACAAAAGTCTATCGACCCACGGTCGTGTTGCCCCAATAATCTACCTATAGTCGATCAAAACGAGGAAATCGGATATGGAATATCCACATTCGGAATCGAAAAATTTCTCTTGTGAGCAAAATTATGTTTGTTTCACACGAAAGTTCATGAAACGTTCATAAAATGAATTCTTTGCTTTCCAACTCTTACCCATCCACGCTTTGATAGCCTTGGTGATCCAATTAGCTAAATTGACCGATCGATACATATTGAACTGTTCACGTATTCTTTCACGAATGACACACGTCGATCAAAACATCCAATAAATAAGGAAGCTTCAATTAAGTATTCAAATAGTTAACACAAATTTAGATAAACATACTTTTCTATCCACAATTCTTTCGAGCTGAATAATTCGACGGGCAAGCAAATTTTCGCTCGTAAAATTGCAATATCAAAGCATAACATTGCTGTGAGTCGTTCAAGTTAATATATGGGGCATTCCACGCCAAATCAGCCACTGCTGGACCTTTGCATTTTTAAATTTACTAATTTTTTTTTTCTCATTTTGAGTTCATGATAAAGAACTCACCTGATTTTTTTCAAATTTTTATCTCAAAAATTAAACCCAGTAGGATTTTTTCAAAAATTTTATATTTTTTTTTTCGTTTATCTATAACTTACTGAAAAATAAAGCGATTCGGAAAAATGAGGGGGTCAAAATTTTCGTTTTGAAATACTCTTTCGTTTAAGATTATTTAAAAAATCATTTATGTTTTAATTCAATCAGTTTTTTCAATTTTAAGCATAACATCGCATTTTCTACATTGTTTGTGTGCTTGGATTTTTTTCATTTTTTTTTTATGAAAAATTGTTATTTATTCAAAGAATTTTAAGCTTAGTCTCGTAGTGGGCAATTCATTCTTTCTATTAAAAAAAAAATATTTTATTGTTTTTTTTTCTCAAATTAAATTGAATTAAGTTAATTCTAAAATTTATCTTTCAATTATCTTTTCACTATCTTTTAATTTATCTTAATTTATCTTAATTATTAATTTATTTTAATTTATGTTATTAAAATCGTATTATTATTTTATTTATCTTATTATTATTTAATTATTCATTTATTTTAATTTTTCTTTTTTTTAATTCTAGATTTATCTTTTCGAATGTTTAGTCCGTAAAATTTTCTCGAAAGACATTTTCCATAAAATATGAATTTATTGTGCGTGGTAGGAGTGTCATTAGCGATCCACACCACCGACTGCAGCGCTCGTGTAACCCGAAAAATTGTGGCTACTGGAGTGCATGTGATGACTGCTACTGATATCCGCGATACCAGGAACCCACAAATTGGTTTTTGGCTAAAAATTAATTAATTATTTTCCCAAATCCCTCATATTTCCAGATTACTAAGGCCAAGTCATTGTTTCTTGTATATAATGTCGAGCATAAAAAATTTACCGTGTTTATATTTTATAAAAAATGTCTTTGGGATAAATTTTACAGATTTAACAATCGCATTCGAAAAGATAAACTTTTGGTCTCTTATCCATACGCTTCGTTCGATTTTTCACCGAATTACAGACATTTTGTAATTATTAATTTCTTTTTATTTCATTTAATTTGAGAAAAAAAAAACAATAAAATATTTTTTTTTAATAGAAAGAATGAATTGCCCACTATGAAACTAGGCTTAAAGATCTTCAAATAAATAAGAGTTTTTCATTTAAAAAAAATGACAAAATCGAAGGACACAAACAATGTAGAAAATGCGATCTTATGCTTAAAATTAAAAAAAAACTGATTGAATTAAAACATGAATGATTTTTAAAATAATCTTAAACGAAAGAGTATTTCAAAACAAAATTTTTGAGCCCCTCACTTTTTCGAATCGCTTGATTTTTCAGGAAGTTATAGATAAACGAAAAAAAAAATAGAAAATTTTTGAAAAAATCCTACTGGGTGCATTTTTTGAGATAAAAATTTGAAAAAATCAAGTGAGTTCTTTACCACGAGCTCAAAATGAGAAAAAAAATTAGAAAATTTAAAAATGCAAAGGTCCAGCAGTGGCTGATTTGGCGTGGAATGCCCCATATATAACCGGTAATTGTCTTGAATATCTATGAGCGATGTAATCAAAACGAGCTGTAGAAAAAATGTTGGGAAACTTGTAAAATGTCACATTGACGAACGAACGATGTCACCAGCTCGAAGGTAATGAGTCGAGTAATGATACCGTGGCATCGTTTTGGTGACACTATTTATCGGTAATGTATAGTAATGGGCGCTTAGACTAACATCCGGTGCATCGTGTGACAGAGACATGAATATGACAAGCGAGAGCGATTAACCGAAGCTACTGCGGTTATTACTCATGACAACGGAAGATATAGGAGTGTGGAAATGAAAGCAACAACTTGGTAGTGGAATAAAACCACGATCGCGGAAAGTTCAGAACTATTCGATGTGTCGTGGTATTGGCAAATGAAATGCCAGCGCGGAATCATCTTTATTCTCTTCCATAGTAAAGTATCCTTGAAACGTATTATCGATTGAGAACGCGTCGTTGATCTATCGCGCATGAGCACGTGTGATTCGGGGACGAAAAGAGGAATGAAACCAGAGAGTCCTCGGGAAGTCCACTCGATCTTGGAACAATTGTAAATATACATTGTCCGAACGAATGCATGGATCAGAATAATCTATAAATTCTGTTAGGATGTCGATTCATCGTTTCCACCGTCGATTGTCAATTAATTTCAGGGCTTCATACAGTATATATAGTAGTTTCGCAACTTGATGGAACATTGATGTATGGTCTTCAAACAGAAATCCGATTTTTTTTTAAATTTTAGTAACAAGTGCTGTTCGCTTACTGAAGATGATTATGCTTCCTGATGCAAATGCGACTTCACTTTGTTTTCAATACCTTCACAATCGCTCATCTTAAAATCGCCGCATGGCTCACGAGACTACAATATATATGGGACATTCCACGTCAACTCAGCCACACCGTTTTTTTTATTGTCTCGAAAAAATTATTCAGTATGGGCATTTCAAATGACAATATATCCATGACATTTTACCAAAATTTCATTCCTCCACTATTGTTGGTTCTCGAGATAATGATTAATGAAGTCTCAATTTTGTAAAAATCATAACTTCGTAACTATTGATCGGATTTAAACGATTAAAAAAAGAATCTTTTCTATTTTTTTTGCCCTTTTCGGAAAAAAATATGTCATCATCGGATAAAAGCTCATTTGACAGTTTTCGGGGTAAATTAACAAAAAACTATTTTTCCCTCTTCACTGATGCCTTCTTCCATTTTGAAAAAATCCTGCGGCGTTGTGTATTGCCTCCCTGTATCAGAAAAAAAAATACTGAGTAGAATTCCGATTGGCCCTTTCGTGAAAAAAAAAAAAATCGAAAAATTTCCCCGAAAACTGTCTAATAAGCTTTTCTCCAATGACGGCATATTTTTTTTCGAAAAGAGCAAAAAAAATAAAGTTTCCTTTTTTAATCGTGAAAATCCGATCAGCCGTTATGAAGTTATGATTTTTACAAAATTGAGAATTTATTAATCATTATCGCGAGAACCAACAATAGTGGGGGGATGAAATTTTGGTAAAATGTCATGGATATATTGTACTTTGAAATGCCCATACTGAATAATTTTTTCGAGACCAAAAAAAAACGGGCTGGCTGAGTTGACGTGGCTGCGTTGACGTGTCGTATTCCACGTTAACTCATCAGCCACCCCGTTTTTTTTGTCTAGTTTTTCCTAGAATTCGGATACCCCCACCAGGCGCGCGCTCCGCACTCACTACCTCTGTCTGTCTCTCTCACTCTTTTCCTCATGCGATCCTCTCGATAAGAAACTCTCGAAAGAGTTCCCATTTGTTTACATCGCCCATGTAAAAACGCACACACACACGCTCACGCACGCACGCACACATTAATTTCCACTACAATGTTAACTCTATTTTGCCCGAATAATCTCTCCCAGGCTGGTTTCTTCACCAGAGGTTCGCGCACAAAATTCTCGAGCTCGGAGCTCGAGTCGTAGTGGGGGAAGTGCTTGAGCGCGAAACTGGGGAAGGTTTCTTATTGCCGGGTTTCTTATTGGGAGGTCGGACTGTACATGAGTTTTGTGAAGATTTAAAAAGTAGAGACTATAAAAATGGACTTACGCCATCGATACAGATGCCAAGCGACCATGTTGTCGGGTTTGACTGATCAAATTAGACGATTTTTTCCAAATAAAATGTGGAGATTGTTTGCGTCATTTGATAGCAACTACCATCGATAATAACATATCAAATCGACAACACTATATCTCCACATGGTTTGGCAAAATAAATAGAAAAACAATGCAATAGGTTCCGACCTTATAGACTCGAAACGCTGCCAAAACTATGCATGATAGAGCTAAATTTTTACATAGATAAGTTTCTTGGAAACTAAATTTTCTATAAAAAAGTGTGCGATGACATGTGTTACGAACGTACAAACCCACCGCATAACGCTGCTAGCTTAATTCAACTTTGTATATTCAGGATACTCACGAAGCGATACGCTCTAGCTGGCGGTAAGTTTTAGAACCATTGATAGGAGGGCGTCAGTGAATAAAATGTTTGATAATGTGACACAAAAACTTTCTTTTCAGACCACATGACACAAGCTGCGATCAACGTCACCAACGGTCCTGAGCATCGCGAATAAATAAGTAAAGTCTTTCACGCGGCAATGGCTTCCATGTTATGTCTAATTAGCGTTTGAATTGTGAATTTTTTATTTAGCGCTAGCATACCCATACTTCATTTAACAACTAATCGAATCATTCTCCGTGATATAACCAAAATCATACTTTCTCAAAATGCTACTTCTGATGCCCCGTATTCCGAAGCTATTGACTTTTGACATATGTTGTCGCGGTATTTTGTTTTGGAGAAAATGTAATTCTCTAAAACATGAACTGGATGCAATTATGCTCTATCTCGCGTAGTTTCGAAAGGTTATCAAGTTTAAGCTGGGAATACATCAATTTATTTATTTTTTCAACAAAAACATGTATTTTTTAAAAATTGAGTGGAGTACATTGTTAAAAAATGTATACGTTGTTAGTTGTTATCGATGCCATTTAATATTCAATGGCGCTAAAACAAAACTCTCGAATTCTAACTCACATTTTGATGCATAGATTGACTGGCTGATATGAATGACGATTTTACGTTCGAAACATTGAGCCTGACCGGTGTATAAGCATAGGTACCATTCTCATATACCTACGTCCTGTCCCGGAAAGTGTCAGCTGTTAATTCCATAGCAAGAGGCTTTTTTCATAATCAAATCTAATAATACTTGACTGTGTGTGAATGAATTTGAGTAGAATTTTGGTTAAAAAAACAATTATTCCAATAAATAATTATTAAGAACTCCAAATTAATAATAATAATTTAAAACTACTAACTATTCATGAATATAATCGAAAAAACTGCATGTATGTTTTGCCCCTCATGAGGAAGCTTTGTTTTCATGAAAAACTAATCTCCAGATTTACATGTCAGTATGTTCAAATTATCTCAAAACGTCGAATAATCATGCTTAGAAAAAAATGTCCGGATGTATGTGCGCGCACACGCGCGCGCTCGTGTGTGCATGTAGGTGTGTGTGTGTACCGGCCTCGAAAACTTAAAATTCACCTACGCGAGGAACCACTTGAGCAATTAAGCTGAAACTTGGTACAGAGGTAGAACATGTTTCCACCTTTGTTTGCTGTTAATTTTGTTAAAATTATTCCAGAATTTTGGATTTGGCGGGATTATGAATATTCCCAAAAATATCCGAGGGCGCTCTAACTTTTGTAATTTGTTGTTATCGAGCTAATTTCTTTTTGACAGAAACAAACTTTCTTACAAGAATTGTCGATATAAAATTTGGCGATAACCGCTTAAGGGGTTAAGATTTCAAAACATTTTGAATTTCACAAAAAAATCTCTAATATCTCTAACTACCGCAAACCATTGGCGATCGACACTAAGCATGCGACTCCTAGCGGGTCTTTGACGAACTACTATTGGAGTGCAAAAGAGTTTATTTGTACACACTATGCACACGATACAGCATGTAAATTAGTTTTGACATTTCTGTACCTGTTCAAATAAACGAAAAAGCTGTAGTTTAAATTTTTATATTATCGGATATCGGAATGGGGACTTGTTGAAAGGGGTAAATCTGCGAAATTCAGCTCAAAAGTGAAATCTAACACTAGAGTTCATTTTTGGTGGTTCGGTTGTTATTCTCGTGCGTTCGCGGATCAAGACGTGACTTTTCACTGGTTTCCCGTTAAAAACGCCGGTAAAGTATCTCGGACGAATTTTTTCGGCGTGTGTAAAATGATAGATCGACGGAAAATGTGGATAAGAGTGCTCAAAATGTCTCGAAACGAGCCGAAGTCTTCAATGAGAGTGTTCTCTTTGCACTTCACCAAAAAAGATTTCGCGTTTTGTTTCAGTTTTTGCAGTACATCCAACTACCACCACTTGCTCGAACTTCGAAACTTCTTTCCCTTTAGTTATATTTCGGTTATTTAGGTCTCCTTTTACGAAATCGTAAATTTGTCGCAGTTTCAAGTATAAAGGTCCCATATTTGCAATGCTAACTGCCACACACTGCACTCCAATAGCGCCATATTGCTGAGGGACGCCAGCGCCGTCATCGGTAATTTCGATCGCCAATTGGCTATCGAGCCAAAAGTTTGCATATAGATAGGTTATGGAACAAGGATGCGTTGCAGTGAGATTAAAAAAAATCACTTTGAGGGGTTCAAGATTTTGAAAAATTTAGATTTTCAAAAAAATCACTAGCAGCTCTCATTTCCGAAATTTTTTGGCTATTAAGCCAAAAGCCGTTTTTTTCAGCGGAATAGACTTGGTCACAATTACGGTTAATACCCAGATAGAACACTGATGTCTAATATACGTATATACGACGTCGCCAACGACGTCTATAAGACGTATTTAGTACGTATACTGAAGAGCTAAATTTCCGGCTAATATCTGTATATTTGACGTATATAAGACGTCGAAAATACATCAAATCTACCCTCACAGCACAATAATATTTTTAAAAAATATAAACAAAAACGAAAAACATTACTGGCGGTTCCATACGCATTTTGTCGTTGTCATAGGTCATAGAAGAGTTACACTGAAAAAAAAAAAAATCTGCACGGATTTCTCGATAGAATTTTATTCTGCTTAGACGGGGACTCGAACCTGCGCCTATCTTTCTAACACGCTACCCACTACCCACACAGCATTAGATATTCACCGTATGTACAAAATAAGTGCACAATGTGAAAAAAATATCGTGCATGTGAAAACGATATTTTATGTACATACCCGGAAGGATATTCATTTACGAGCATATCATGAATATTATATGTATATGCGTTTTTAGAACATTCCGGGATATTCGTCGTTATATATTCCCCGTATGTTTTCGAATGTTCGAATCCGTAATTGAAGATTCTGATACCCCCACAGCTCACGGACTTGCATAGAAGTGTGATTTCTGAAGCATATTCGTTCACTATAAACAGTATATATAATAATTATCGAATAACTACGTTCAATTGGGTTGGAAAAAATTATGTAGGTACATTTTTAATCAATTAATAATTTAGTTGAAAAACGAGTAAAAAAAATTGATAAAATTATTATATATATGAATAAGTACGATGAATAATATAAGATAGAAGGTATACAGAGCTATTTATCTATTTTGAGAACGTATTACAGAAAGCTTTCGCTGTTTTACGTTTCAAAATTCGCGCCAGAATATGAGTTGCGCTGCGATCGACGGCCAATCCAAGAGGATATCTGCTCACGTGACTTTTCAGCGAAGAAAGCAACCAGTGGAAGTGCAGTGCTGTTACCGTGCGAATAAAGGCTTGATTCTCACTCAATCCCGCGCACGAAAGTTTGTCGCCGCACGTGTTTTAAGAATAAACCAGGAAAATTATTTTACATATTGACGCGTGTACGTACGAGAGTATTATATTCATAATAGGAATTGTAAATATAGTTCGACTTGATATATTATTTCCACCTCTTCTAGTTTATAATTTGTGTTAGGTTATGTTAGACGAGTCCTCGCGCGTTGTTAACCTTTTATGCATCAGGTGATTCACCACGTTTATTCGTCGTATTTATTATTTCTCAATTAAGTTTTTAAACTGTATTTTATTGATTGTGTGTTCACCATGCCCAAGGCATTGAAAATAATAATAATGCTTGTACATATATTTTTCATGTTCCAGAAAAAATATTCGAATGTCCATAGAACATTCACTTTTATCTCAGGGATATGTTTTGAATGTGTAATGAACATGACAATGTCACCCCAAAATGATATCTGCAAAATGTCGATGGGATCATTTAAAGGACATGCATACTACGTACACGATATTCGTGTATATTCGTGTATATAGTATACATATCCTTTAAATGTTCCCATCGACATTTTGCAGATATCATTTTGGGGTGACATTGTCATGTTCATTACACATTCAGAACATATACCTCAGATAAAAGTGAATGTTCTATGAACATTCGAATATTTTTTCTGGAACATGCAAAATATGTACAATGAATATCTAATGCTGTGTGGGTACGCTATCGACTGTTTATGAACTTTGGTAATTCATATCATGTATTTGACACGCCAGAGAACACTTAATCAGTTGTATGTTAGGAGCTACTCAAGGGATGGTGGTGGTCGCGTCTTCAACCCTTTATTTAGTATAACCATGTCAGTTTTTGAAGAAATTACAAAATTGAATCAGGCGAATCCAATATGGTGGATCCGAAATTCTAAAAATTCCATAACTAGTATATCTAAAAAAAGCAGTAAAAAAACTAGAAAAATTCACAATCGTGAAAAAAAAATATATTTAAAAGAAAAATTAAGAAGTATTTTTAAATACAAAAAATAGGAATAAAGGATTTGGGATATTTGAAGAACGATATTACAGAGCCAATAAGACTATGAGTGCGTTTACACGACGTTCTAAATCCGGTGTTACGAAAACCGGTTTAGCTAAACCAGGCGTTTACACGGTACCTCACACCCGCTTTACCTCGTAAAGCGGGTGTTAGGACTCGTTTACACGGACTTTAACGCCTGATTTAACTACGCCGGTTTTCGGAACACCGGAATTAGAGCGTCGTGTAAACGTACTCTATGGGCGGTATTCATAGTCGGGTCTTATTTCTAAGACGGTCTTAAGTCGTCGTTTAGGACGACTTGATTGGTCGTTGGCCGTCTTAAGACCGTCTTAAGAAATAAGACTCGACTATGAATACCGCCCTATGAGCAGAGATGAGTAGGCTATGAGTACATTTACACGACGCTCTTATTCCGGTGTTACGAAAACCGGCGTAGTTAAATCAGGCATTAAAGTGCGTGTAAACGGGTCCTAACACCCGCTTTACGACGTAAAGCGGGTGTTAGGTACCGTGTAAATGCCTGGTTTAACTAAACCGGTTTTCGTAACACCGGATTTAGAGCGTCGTGTAAACGTACTCAATATGCATAGAGTACAGAGCGTATAGAGCACACGCTGCATTCATCTTGGGCGCTTACGCGATTTGAGCGCTCACGTTTACATGCGCCGACTATTACACTAGGACCTCGATTTAACGGCCAGTGGCGGGACCGACTTCGCATCACACCTTGTTAAATCGAGGTAGCGTATGCCCGCCCATGCTGTATCTGCGCATCGGCACTCCGGGCTACGGGCCTGATCGGGGAGACTTTAAGCGTCCCCCACCATCTCCCACCACGCGAAAAACCGATCAATAAACTCGACATGGTGGGGACAAAAAACCCCCGAAAAGTTTTTTCGTAAAGCGAAAAATTCGATTTTTACAGCCTTTTGAATTTTTTTTTTTCCTATCAATTCAATTTCAGACAGCGTTATTTCCACTATATTCATTCGCGTTATATTCCACTTGAACGGTTGTTCTGAGCTAATTTTTCGTAAGAACTTTTTTTGTAGGGAATTCGATTCTCCATGAGAATATGTTAATGACATCTTTGTGTGATTTTTTTCTGACGAGTTGCACTACCACATTCAGAAATCCCAATATTTTCCTGTGTTATTCTTATGGAAAATATTCAAATGCAATGCGCCGTTTGAAATAATTTTTTTTGACCTCCCGTTTTAGGATTCTTCTTTTTTTACCTTACTTCAACTCTTTTTGGTGGATGCAACCGAAAAAAAAAATTGTTTTTTTTCCGCACACCCTAATATACATATATAGCTAAAACATATGTATATTAGACGTCATGCAGTGGTCTATCTGAGTATTAATAAGAAATATATTTAAAGTAACGTATTGAAATTCACAATATATTATTTTAGGCATTTGAGAATTGTACTTTGAATACATTCATTTATAATAACATACTGAAAATTTCACTAGTTCATGGTACGCATATGCATGTCTAAAAACCAACAAAGGTGTTAACCAAATCACAAATTCGAAATTTTCACATATCGCTTCCTCATTTTTTTCTCCATACTTTTCAAAGGCCTCGTTTATGAGGATATCGCTTCGTTAAACTTTTTGCACACCTCCAAAGCATCCTTTATGAGGAAGCGAAAATTGAGAAGCCAAGATTCTCATAAAGATAGCTTCATATGTGTGCAAAAATGATAACAAAGCGATAAACGAAGCCATTGTAAAGGATGGGGAAAAAATTAGAAGCAATGTGCAAATTTCCAATTTGCACGATTTTTTTTTATTTGGTTAATACGCTTGGTTATTTTTTTTTAAATTATTTTATAAGATATATTGCCCGAGTTTACTCGAGCCAATGTAGTTTCGATCATGCGATTTTTCTCCCAGAAGATTTCTAAGAGCACTTTTTCCAGTTTACTATAAACACAAGATGCAACTTATAAAACCTAAATTAATGAAACAAGTTTCATATCACGTAATTAAAAACATGTAGTATGAGGCGCGATACGTAAATATACAGGAATTATACATGCACAATAGACTACTTAAACGATACTAAAAGTATACATATATAGTAAAAAAAAAAAAAAAAACAATAAATGAGGGGGAAAAATATAAAAAGAGTTTGCAAATGTTTTTTTTTTTTTCAATTATTTCGTTCTCTCGCAGTTTCACTTGTGGGCAGACGTTCTTACGCGACACTTTGCTCGATAATACAGTACAGATGACTACTTAGTCATTGTTTTCTGACATCTAAGAGCCCGAAACAAACACACGGTACGTTAATTTGCGATAATGATTCGCAACAGGTCGACCTTATTCCTATCGTCTGGCATGACTTCATAGTAAATTCATATTGGAAAATACTTCTTTTCGCACAGCGATAATTTAAAACTCGTTATACATGTCGATGTTCAGGCGAATTAATTTTTTCCCCATAGTATGGAGCACCAGCTGCGAGAGCCTGAGTAACTCTATGCTAAGAAACCTAATTTCGTATTTTCGTCACTTCAGTTTGCGGGAACCTCGGTACTGTGCGGCAATGAGTGTAAAATTTCCCCCCCAAAAATGTATTTTTCTCGGCGCACTCACTCACTTTTTTGAGTTTCAACGTTCATTTTTAACTCTATAGTTCAAATCAATCATTTTTATAATATCACTATTTTATGCAAAATCGTTTGACCTTTAATTTAAAAAAAAAAAAAACTTACTAGCTTTATTAGGAGCCGAGATATTTGAGATTAATTTCGACTGGGTATTTTTTACACTCATTGCCTGGAGAGGAATACGGTTTGGATTGTATTTTTCATTCGGTTACAATTAAAATTCAAAGTTGTCTTGTTTTTGTAATACATCGTTACTATAAATGAGTTCATGTACAAGAATTTTGATTATTATAACAAAAATTGTAGTATTGCATAACGTATTCGAAAAATTAGTATACGGGTTTTCAGTATTCAAACTTGTGTATATTAAATTCCTCATAGTATATTAAAATTAATATCACTCTATTAATTTAGCGATACGATGTGTATGAAGTTACGTTTCATATACCATGTTTGTAAATTTAAATTACTTCGGTACAGTAAAAGTATTGTAAATTTCATAACATTTTTAACAGTGTACTTCAAATCCGGATTCAGCAACTTAAAAAATTATCAAGTACAGTAGAATTTTCATATTAATGAAGTTCATATTGCATCAGCTGTTCTGAATTTTCTAATGTTGAGTTCGAATTTGAATTCAGCTACTCAAAAAACCCCTGAGAAATTTTGAGGAAGATAAAACAAAAAAAAAACAATGTGCGCGCTATTGCGTCAATATATACCAACGAAGGGGTTATACTATCTTTTTATTACAGTCTGTAGAGTCTGTAGAAGTTTCATGCCGGTAGCTAAAAAATTACAATAGTTGCGTTTGGCTTCATTTTTGTTAGGTCTATTTTGTTTTTAATTTTTTATCAAGTTTGGTGTCATTCGCATTAGGGATGGATTCACGCTGTTCGGGATTATATATATTCGGATATGGATCGGTATGACTAATTCAAACGTCGCACAGTTTCTCGCTTGTACTTTGAATTTATCTGAACTTTAATGCAGGTGATGCGAAACAGATATGGGTGAAAGAGAAATAACATCAATGGCATTTACGATCGAGCGAGAGAAAGACACCGCGAATGGGTATCACAGCACATTAACAAGGAAACAATCAACCAGCAGATGTGAAATAAGTGTCATAAACTCTTGCACGTTCGGAAAATTTACACAATAATGTACGGCGAAGTGAATTGAGTAGGCTTATGGAAAAACGAGACGATCCGTGGAAAGTGCAAACGATACATATCACACACGTGCATTAAGCGGTACGGCTGCAGCTCGTCTCTGTGCCACATTATTAAATATTATCTCGAGCTCAGGTCTCAGGCGGCTCCATTTACTGCCAGTTAGTATTTATTAATGAATCACGGGGCGTTCGATGACAGGAGCAGCCGTGGCTACGGTTGATGCTATATACCATTAGGGACAAGAAGTGAGAGAGAGAGAGAGAGAGAGAGAGAGAGAGAGAGAGAGAGAGAGAGAGAGAGAGAGAGAGAGAGAGAGAGAGAGAGAGAGAGAGAGGATAACACAAATGCAATGAAAGGCATTGCCCATTGATGAATGTTATTGCGAGAGAGATAAACACTTCGAGACCCGTTTTGTCATTTAAGTAACCGTGAATTTTATTAAGCATGTAAACCCGTACACGAGCATTAATAATCTTGTACATTCCCAATCAAAACTATATAAGATTGGGTAAGAATTTTCAGCAGAACTACGGAATTAGATGAAAATCTGAAGCAAACCAAACCTGGTGAACCTATGTTTGCAACATCGAGCTGTAATAATAATGGTAATGCTGAAAGTTTCTTATCGAATTGTTTTAAACAAAGTCTACAAATCATTTTGGTGAATTTTTTTTCCATATGAAATGAATTCGTTCATTTTTCCGAATGCATAGATGAATTTTTCAAGCCTCCTCGCTCATTTTTGCAATTACCGTTTGAAAAATTTGGGGATTTTTAGAAAGAGCTGAATCTTCAAAACTATTCGTATCAATGACCTGGAGACTTCTTAAGTCTAATAAGGAATCGTTGTACGAAAAAATATCCAAAATTCACGACTTTTCATCGATTTGTCAAAATAAAAAAGTAAACATTTTTTTTCAGTTTCAACAAATAAATATCATATTTTATAAAAATGAATGAATTATTTTGTATAAAAAAATAAAGTTTATCAACTAATTGTTATTTTTTTTTCAATCAATTACTCAATAACTTTTTGGCATTCTTGTTATTCAAAACGAACGTTCGTAGCGTCGTCAATATGCTTGATTTTTCAGATTTTTGTCATGCTGCAAATTAATGAAATTCTGAAACAATTAAACTTTTCGTTGGGAATGTACAGGGCATACATCCGTAAAGTACTGTCAGGACAGAACCAATGTTTATACTGTCGGTCAATACAGTTCGTCAATTTTTATTCTTTTCATTTTCGGGTCATGGACATTTTACCGTATGCCATTTCTTCGTCTAACATTTCCCCTTATAGACACGTTCCTTTCTAGATATTTACCTTTACGATACTTTCACGTCTGGATAATTTCCTTTCTTGACTTTTCCCGAACGATATTTTTCCTTATAAACCCTTCCCCTCCGGAGACTCATCCCTTCCTCCCCCCCCCCCCCCGCACCGCCAAATCCCTTCCATGTCTATAATCCAACAAAAAAGTACATATAATGTAATGCAATGGGTAAAATACATACATCAAAAGTACAGAAGGAACGTAGTCGAGTCAACAACTAGTTTCATATGTACTGTCAATCGTTATTCATCTAAATGTTTAATACAATGGCGTTAAGCTGAATTTAGGAAAAAGAGGCCGCGAAGATAAGGCCTGGAAAAAATATCGGACAACATAAAGCAAAATTGATGTTAAGTAAAATTGGCCCCTTATTAACGTCTGGAACTTTTTGGGTCGGTGAGAACATCAAAATAACCGTGGAGAAAAGTCACGGTATAGGACTTAACATGCGCGCGCATACACACGCACACACGCATGCGTGCGCGCATGGATGCGCGTCTGGATATTTTTTTCCTAATTGTATGATTCTCTGACGTTTTGCTACATCTTGGAGAGGGTCAAGCGTTGGACCAAGCGCCGCAAAGGGGAATGTTATAGTCCAGTCAAATGTATCGAAAGTGAACAATTTTTTGAGTAGAATTT
Organism: Rhorus exstirpatorius; assembly: GCA_963564615.1. Lineage (NCBI taxonomy): Eukaryota > Metazoa > Arthropoda > Insecta > Hymenoptera > Ichneumonidae > Rhorus > Rhorus exstirpatorius. The sequence goes on along the minus strand of OY751317.1, from coordinate 6,032,652 downwards.
GCATTTTTGACTGAAGCTAGATGGTTGGATACTAAAAGTAACCCCAATGAAATTTTGTTCCTCAACCCGCCCTTACCCCCCGAAATAGGGGTTGAAAACTTAAAAATCGCTATATCTCGAAAACTAATAGCCTGATCGAAAAATGTTTCAAATGAAAATTGTTCAGGATAATAAAATACATATAAAGTTTTCCGACATCGTATTCCCTATCTTTGATAATAAGGGCAGAAAAACGATTTGAAGATTTCGGTTTGACGCGCAAATGATAAAACTTTAGAAAATCGTGAAAAATATTTAATCATATATTTTTCAATTTTTTTCAATTCATATCGAATCAGGGAGTTCCTCTAGATTTTTTGATATTTTTTTTTTTTTAACTTTTGATTTATTACTGTTTATTTATCGTCTTGAAGTTACACAATTTACTGTTTGAGCGGCACTGAAGAGAGAGAGACATTCATATGTCCGTACGGCTCGCACACCGGGCTCGCAGGCAGCCACACTTCCCCTACTTTGCTGCGCGTGTATATATAAACCGAAGCGTCGAGTCTGTCTCAACCGTCTTTGGGAGAGGAGGAGAGACAGTGCTATATAAAGTACTGTGCAGAAAGAGACAGGCTATATATATAAAACAGCGTACGATATTATACTGCGGCGCGCAAATACGAATTTTATGAAAACCGTGATGAATGGGGAAAAATGGTATGAAAAAAAAGTAGTAGGGAATAAAATTTCGTTCAAAAAAGTCCCCGATGGCATACATTTAGATATCATGGTTTAACCACGAAACGCAATTAAGGATGTATCGGACGTACCTTCTTAACTAAAGTGACTTTCGTCGACAATATTGCATACTTTATGATAAGATAAAAATCGGAAAAAATTGAACTACAATAAATATGATAAGAAGATAAATTTTGAATAATAATAATACCAAAAAGTTATAAATGAATTGTTTAAACAAAACATTGTTTAACAAATTTGTAGGGAAAGTTTTTTTTACACGTGAAATGAATTCGTTGATTTTTCTGACTGCACATGAATTTTTTTTTAAATTTCTCATCATTTTGAAATTTCGGTTTTCGAACATTTTTTAATTTTGAAAAATGAAGGAAAAATCGTGAATTTTGTACATGTTTTTGTAAAAACGTTGTATATTACAATTAAGAAGTTTCCAGGACATTGAACGAATAGTTTCGTAAATACAACCTTAACAAATTTCCAAAAAACGAAATTTCAAAAATGATAACAAAATTAAAAAAAAATTCATGTGTAGTCAGAAAAATCAACGAATTCATTTCATATGACAAAAAAAAATCCCCTAAAAATTCGTTAATTAATGTTTTGTTTAAACAATGTATTCATAACTTTTGGGCATTATTATTATTAAAAAGTAATCTTCTTATCGTCTTTATTGTGGTTGAATTTTTTCCGATTTTATCTTTTCATGAAGTATGCAATATTGTCGACGAAAGTCACTTTTGGTTTAGAAGGTACGTTCGATAAATCCTTAAAGTAGCGATCGTACGATTTCCCATCTAAATGGTTACATTTACTTATATCTATGCATTTACCATCAAAAGTAGTTAAAGTTACCAATCGTATAATTAGCTACACAGTAAAGATAAACACTGAATTTAATAAGGTAATTGTCTAGATTGACTACTTTTCCGAATTTTATTGTTTTTTTTTTTTCGACAAAACCCTTCATTTAGGCACTAACAATGATAATCAGGTGGGGGAGCATGAAAAAGTTGAATAAATAAATAAATAAATAAATAAATAAAATCAGTTTTTCCATTTTATTTTGAAAAGTGTTGATCTCAGAGGAAAATGTTTACAACAAAAGTTGTAGCTTATGGAAAAATTGATCTTTTATGTTGTATACTTTTTTTGTCTAAAACCATTTTTTTTTTTGAGAAAAATGGGATAATGCTTCACCTATCGCGCTATGTTCGTTAGATGATGCTTTATGATTGAAAATCCTTTGTTACTATATACGGGAACGCGTATTTTCATGAATTCGCAAAAAAAAAAATTATCGTCTAACGAACATAGCGCGATAGATGGAGCATCCGTTCTAAAGCGGACAGCTAAGCGATGTCCAGTGTAACACGAGCACGAATACATCACGTTACTTACAAGGAAGGTAGCCCAGGTCAATCTCTCCGATTTTGATCCAACTCATATATGTTGTAGTACATCGAAAACTAAGCGACACGTATTTTTTTTTATCTGCCATTAAACACTTTAAGGGGGTGAAACCACCCTCCAAAGTAAGGCATGTCAAGGGGCCATTTTGCAGTTTCGCCCACAAGGACATAATATTTTTTAACCAATCCAACTGCAAAAGTTTTCTCATAATGAGAAACGAAAAATGTACTTTTCTCGATTAAAAAAAAAAAAACAAGGGGGTGAGCCACCCCTAAATATTATTACATCAATGCCAAAAATGGGCAAATTCAAGTTAAAAAATCTGAAAAAATATATATTACGTATGAACACAGAATAAAATTTATGTGTTTTTGGATTTTCCCGAAAAAAAAATTGTCCGGAGTAACTACCCCTGAATGTTGTTTATCTTGCGTGTATGCGAAAAATCGTCAAATTCAAGTTTAAAAATCTGAAAAAATGTATATTGCGTATCAACACGAAAGAATATTGCCTTGTTTTTGGATCTTCACGAAAAAAATATTGACCGGGGTAACTACCCCTGAACGCTGTTTATCTTGTGTGTATGCGAAAAATGGTCAAATTGAAGTCTAAAAATTTTTTTTTCAGATATTTAGAGTTGATTTGACCATTTTTCGCATACACGAAAGATAAACAGCGTTCGGGGCTAGTTACTCCGGACAATTTTTTTTTTCGGGAAAATCCAAAAACACGTAAATTTTATTTTATGTTCATACGTAATATATATTTTTTTCAGATTTTTTTTACTTGTATTTGCCCATTTTTGGCATTAATGTAATAATATTTAGGGGTGGCTCACCCCCTTCTTTTTTTTTGAATCGAGAAAATTACGTTTTTTGTTTCTCATTATGAGAAAACTTTTGCAGTTGGATTGGTTAAAAATTATTATGTCCTTGTGGGTGAAACTGCAAAATGGCCCTTGACATGCCTTACTTTGGAGGGTGGTTTCACCCCCTTCAAGTGTTTAATGGCAGATAAAAAAAATACGTGTCGCTTAGTTTTGCGATGTACTACAACATATATGAGTTGGATCAAAATCGGAGAGATCGACCTGGGCTACCTTCCTTGCAAGTAACGTGATGTATTCGTACTCGTGTTACACTGGACATCGCTTAGCTGGTCCGCTTTAGAACGAATGCTCCATCTATCGCGCTATGTTCGTTAGACGATTATTTTTTTTTTTTTTTTCGAATTCATTTTTTGTTTTCTCGCTCTAGTGCTGCGCTAGAGTAAGGACAGGAGCGCGCGCAAAATAAAATGGAAAAACTGATTTTATTTATTTATCCCATTTTTCTCGGAAAAAAAATGGTTTTAGACAAAAAATGTACAGAACATAAAAGATTAATTTTTCCATAAGCTACAACTTTTGTTGTAAACATTTTTCTCTGAGATCAACACTTTTCAAAAAAAAAATGGAAAAACTGATTTTATTTATTTATTCATTTATTTATTCAACTTTTTCATGCTCCCCCGCCTGATCATCATTGTTAGTGCCTAAGTGAAGGGTTTTGTCGAAAAAAAAAATAAAACAATAAAATTCGGAATTTTTTTATTTATTTTATTTATTTATTCATTTATTTATTTAACTTTTTCATGCTCCCCGCCTGATTATCATTATTAGTGCCTAAATGAAGGGTTTTGTAAAAAAAAACAATAAAATTCGAAATTTTTTTAAATTTTATTTTTTTATTTTATATATTTATTTATTTATTTATTTAACTTTTACATGCTCCCCCGCCTGATTATCATTATTAGTGCCTAAATGAAGGGTTTTGTCAAAAAAAAAAATTAATAAAATTTGGAAAAGTAGTGAATCTAGACAATTACCATTGAAAGTATGCTGATTCTATGAGACACAAAACATAAAGCACTTGCATTTCTCCAATTTCTCAATAAACAGCGTGGTTGACGGATTGGAAGTTATATAGCGTTGTAGACGAAACGTTGAAACTACGATAGAAGAGAACGCGTCAGAATTTCAGAGAGAAAAAAGAAGGACGACGCGTACCGCGCGCCTGCGCACTACGCACGCCGCCAGGTCCCTGGAGAGTATCGCTCCGTCTCACTCGTGTCAGAGGTGCCCAACAGACACGAGGATACATTTTCAGTTAAACCGAAATCTTCAAATCGTTTTTCTGCCCTCATTATCAAAGATAGGGAATTCGACGTTACAGAACTTTATATGTATTTTATTATCCTGAACAATTTTCATTTGAAATATTTTTCGATCAGGCTATTAGTTTTCGAGATATAGCGATTTTTAAGTTTTCAACCCCTATTTCGGGGGGTAAGGGCGGGTTGAGGAACAAAATTTCATTGGGGTTACTTTTAGTATCCAACCATCTAGCTTCAGTCAAAAATGCAAATTTTACGCAAAAAATTGTTCATTTTCGATACATTTGACTGGACTATTAGGCGAGGTGCGGGTGACGTACAGGACAGATTGCGCTTATTCGTCATTTTTTTTCCACCGTAAAAACTAAGCTGCGGCCATGTGTCATGGTTGCGGTTCATGACAATATCACGTTCTCGATCCACATGATTATTTATTGCTAATTAACGGTCACAAATGCGGCTTTGAACTTTTGCAGAAGGTCTTCTGCAAAAGCCGCATTTATGACCGCAAACTAATTATATTAACTGTGTTTATTAACATCAAATTTACGTCTCAATTCACGAATTACCATATAAGGAACTGTGCTACTAAAATTTTAGCATTTTTGCTTTCTCACAGAGTAAGGTTTGTTTTCGTGATTTTTTTCAGTTTTTAATGCAAAAATGTTCAAAATGTCCTAAAACATCAAAAAATCACGTTTAGAAAAAAGTCCGTACGCACACGGTTAGAAAAAAAATGTTAAATTCAACATTATTTGCATGTCCCAGAAGGTCCACTATAAAATTTATGTTAATTCAACATAAATAATTAATGTTGAGTGTTGACTATGTTAATATGTTAAAAAACTAACATTAAAACGACATTTCGTTTTCGTCAGATAAACACATGTTATGGTTATTTCAACATTATAATAACGTCTTAAAAACAATCAGATACGTTAACAGGAGTGCAATTTAATGTCGATTCTACACATTGATTCCGTTGAAGCTACCGATTCGTTATGTCAAGATCTACATTATTTGAGAGTTGTTTCAACAGTGAAATTCTGTATCAAAGAATATACGTAGCAGTTGAAGAACATAAAATAAATGTCAATTGAACGATCAATGCCGTTAAATCTACAAACTCTTACTGTCAAGTTTCACTAAAATAAAATGTAATATCCCGAGTAGAAATTTCGTCCGGTTAAAATCCGGTCCATATCAGGCTATTATTTATTAATTAGCAATAAGGAATGATCTATGAACGAATTTAAAACTGTTATTCCATTATTATTTAAAACCCTGTAAATTTTGCAAAAAAAAAAGTATTGACCGGGATTTGAACCCGCGATCCTCCGCAGTCAACGAATTCAGCACTTTCGATCCTTAATTAATCATTAAAAAAAAAATTATGAATTTAGAGATTATTTTTTTTTACGAGTGTTTCCGGCTTCGTAGTCCGGATGTTTTTCCGTCGAAATTAATTTTGAGCCTACCTAAGATTTTAATTTAGACCTACCTAACGACCTACCTAACGACTGGCACGCTACCACTACGCTACTGATTCCTTATTATTTTCCTGTATTTAAATGACATACAAGTTCCAATCAAAAAGCGCTGTCTCAACGGGCTGGATATAATAGCGTGATATTCAGTAAAAAGGTGATATACAGCAAAAAAATTCATTCCGTTGTTAATTAACAAATGGATTTGTTTAATAATAATTGATATTATTTTGTTTATTAATAATTATTATTATGTCATATGGCTGGATATAATAGCGTGATATTCAGTATAAAGGTGATATACAGTGAAAAAATTTATTCAATTGTTAATTAACAAATGGATTTGTTTAATCATAATTGTTATTATGTAATAATGATAATAATAATTGTTAATTAACAAATGGATAACACAAGAACTAGAAGCATTGAAATTATAATATTCATGTAATTAATTTACTTAGTGGACCTTAGCTAACAATTACGCCCTCCTTAAAATAACGCATCACAAACGTTCCTTGAAACTTAATTTGATAGTTGTATTACAACTAAAATTCCGTCTTACGTACTCACTCGTACATTGTGTCGAATCAATTAAATAACGGTAATAACATTTATCTTGTGTATTCTTGTGTAGATATCTGAATAAAACACAGTTTTTCGTGTTAAATTGACTAAAGAGGAATCGTCAGAGTATATTTAACGCGATCATGATGTCAGAACAACACATTAAAAACGTCCCTTACAACAGATATCTGAATAAAACACAGTTTTTCGTGTTAAATTGACTAAAGAGGCATCGTCAGAGTATATTTAACGCGATCATGATGTCAGAACAACACATTAAAAACGTCCCTTACAACTAAATTTATTAGTTGTTTTGCAACTACAATTTTGTGTTGTGTACTAATTCATGCATTGTGTCGTATCGATTGAATAACACTAAATTAACTATTTCGTTCTGTTGAAAATTTTTGACTGTACTTTTGTGTAGAAAATACGAATATTTATGTCGATTACAGCATTGACATTTTTTAACGAGTTGACATAAACATGAAATGTTGAAACCACTTTAAAAATGTGTTAGTTTTGACACAAATAATTTAACATGTGAAAATTTTAACATTTACACAAATTATTTCCAACAGTGCATTTATGTACCACACGGTGCCTAAATCCAAACCACTATATCTCGAAAATGACTTCACCGATTTCGTTCATATACTACACGCATATTTTGGGCATCGATCGTGTCTGAATTAGTGTAATTTTCATTGAGTTCCCTGATGAGGTTCGGATTTTATAAAAGTTTAAGAAATTTCAAAATTTTCTAAAGATGTTTGTACGCGCTCTAACTTTCGTGAATTTGAGTTTATCGAGCCGAAACTTATTACACGACCAGTATAAAGGGTAAGGATGATCGATGTTGAATTCGGCTAGAGTTACTTTAAGGGTTCAGATTTTTAAAAAATTTAAAATTTCCAAACATTTTTGTACGCGCTCTAACTTTCGTATATTTGAAGTTATTGAGCCAAAACTTTTTACACAAATACCCTAGAGGACGAGGCTGGTTGGTATAGAATTTGGCTAGAATCTCTTGAGGCGTTTAAATTTTCGAAAATTTTGAAATTTTATAAAAATATTTCTACGGGCTCTAATTTTCGTAAATCTAAGGCTATTGAGACGGAATTCTTTATATAAACAGTTCAGGGGACGAGTACGGTTATGAAATTTGGTTAGAATTCCCTAAAGAGTTCACATTTTATAAAACTGAAATGTTCCAAAAATGTCCAGACGCACTCTAACTTTTGTTATTTTGAGGCTATGGGGCTAAAATTTTGTATAAATCCAGGCTTAGGAATGGGTATTAATTTTTTTAATTTTTCGAACTTTTAAATTTTCATATGAAAATGACAAAATTCAGAGTTTTAAAAGTCAATATGTTCGAAATGTTCCAAGATATCGGGGGGAAAAAAACACACACACACTGATAAAGATATCTCTGTTCATGTGTGCGTGAGTCAAAGAACTATTAAAGGTTAGGTAATTAAATTGGGCGAGATTTTTATTCGATATTCGCATTAGAAAAAGCGTGAGCAAATAAGTGAAGTGTTGAGTGAATAAGAACTCAATATCATTATAGTTGATAGAATTTGTTTATTTAGAAGTGGGGGGCATAAGCAAAAGGGAGCAAGAATGATTGTTATTGAATTCGGTGAAACTCGATTAATGAGATATGGTGTATACCTCGGTTGGTGACAAATTGCTTTCTCTATTTTATTTGAGACTGTTAATATTTTGGTCAAAAACAAATTAGATTTTTTCACGGTGGATAGAGATGCATATAAGAGCTTAATTTTCTTTTGAGCGCGATATTAACTCTCTTGGAAAAAATCGGGAAATGCGACTATATTATCAGAGGAGCCCGCCCGACCATTTGTCACGTGTCTTTCACATAGTCTTTGATAGGCATTTACGCTTAAAGGGTCCCGAAGAACATGAATTCATTTGGATTATTTTTAAAATCGAGCCAACTCCAGAATTATAAATCTACAGGAGCGAGAAGAATGGAGTGATTTGAATCTCGCATATTTCTTTGTTATCATTTTTGTGGAATTAAAGAGGAAGCCTTAATTATTCTATATTAATATTAATTCTATATATAAGGAAGCCTAAATTAGGAAAGCCAAGTCCTCATAGAGGAAGATTTGTAAGTTCGCAAAAATAATTACGAAGCAATATATGAGATTCAATTTACACCATTTTTGTCTAATCTGAAGTTTTGGCTAGATTTTAATATCAATTCGAATGAATGAGGAAGCACGTATTGACATTAAAATCGGGGGAAAAAATCACCACCACAAAGGTTCCTCTATAAGGAATTAGAATGAACGAAGAGATATAAATAGATCTTGATCTTATCAGTATTGTACCGAGGTATATTTCGTACATACAAAATACTGTACGGCCATGGAGAGTGTTAGTACCAGAGGGCTAGCAGTATTGATCAAGTCACATGGCGTCGGCAAGTCTCCCTCTCGCTCAAGCTGCTCCACCACCTCCACGACCCAAGCCCTCTCTTCGCTGTTCTTTAGATTCCGCGACTATCCAGAATTCACGAATCGATACAAATAATCCATTGTCGTCAAGAAACTTCTTGTGTGCCTTGATTTTTCAGAATTCGCAAATCGATAAACGTAAAGTCAACAATCGATTTGGTGTTAAATACTGCGCAAATTGTTATGTCATCCATCAAGTAAAAAGGTGCCTAGCATAAGTACGCGAAAAGCTTCATAGAGCGGTACATTTTTATGACATCTAGAAAGAAAAAAAAACAGTTTTTTTTGCCTTTTTCATACATAGTAAAGAGACTTTTTTTTCGTGTAAAAAATTTCAAGTTTTCAATGCCAAAGTGTTCAAAATATTCCAAAATATCAAAAGAACACATGTACAAACATTGTCTGTACATCTGTGTGAGTGCGCTTGTGTACGGATATGTCATAACTCCGCATAATTTAAGTGGTCATACCCGACAACGACTTGATCGACCTCGGTCAAATTTTGCATGAATTTCAAATATTAACTCCCTTTGTTTGCTATTCGCTATTTTTGTGATATTTTGAAATTTTCCGAAAAATGTTATCGCTTTAACTTTCTTAATTTTCTAGCTATCGGAAAAAAAAAAAATCTACATAAATCGGCAGCAGAACAAGGATCTTTGGTATTTAATTTGGCGAAGAATTTGGCGAGGTTTGAGAAGGTTCAGATTTCATGAGATTCTGAATTTAAAAAATTATATTTTTCAAGATATCAGACTAAAAATGTCACCATAGATTTAGCGGAGGGTAAAAATGTTCGGCATGAAGTTGGAAAAAAACCGATGAAGGGCTAAGCTATTCGAGATCGAGATCGAGATCGAGATCAAGCTGGAATTTAGCATGATACTGGAGATTTTTCTCCGAGAGTGATGAGCTTTGTTGATTTTGTTTCGTTTTTTAAAGTAAAAATTAAGAAAGTCACTTGCTTGTAAAGGATTTACTTATGCGCATAAATTATGAGGAAATAATCAAGTGTCAATTTGTATGTTGTTTTTAAGTATCAGTAGATGCTGTATTTTGATGAAAAAATATTGCTCACACTTGTCATAAAGTATTGAGCATTTGTACGGTTCGTAGCAACTTTATTTGGCGAAAAACCAAATTTTATGCACATGGCTTGCTCATAATTTCCGTGCATGCCGAAAACTTCCTCTACGAGAAAATAAAAATTGAGTAAGCCACTTTTTCATGAAAAGGGATGCACATAATTTACCAGGAATGAACGATTTTCAATTTGCATGTCTTTTGACATGGTTGGCATGATATTATTTACCTGAAATTTGTTAAATTTTCCGGATTTCCAGTGTATAAGAAATTCTTCCTGCCTATCCAGAAATTAGTATTATTGCGATATTTGGATCGATCCGAACGTGTACAAAAGTGTGCAATATAATCTCAAATAATCCCATCGTACTAGAGATTACTGAATCTGTACCTCAATTGAGTGCGAAATATTTTTCCAATTATGCTTGATCAATCGGAAACTAAATTCCATGATGGAAAGACAGGAGCCGGAGAAAATCCAGATCCTCATTTTGATGGTATTGGCTTAGAGCACGGATAAAATTATTAGAAATCACAGTTTCCTCCCGGTACTTGGTGAAAAAGAGAAACTGTACTGTACGAAATGTAAGGAAATGTAAGAAGTGTTTTGGAATACGAATTGGGTGGGAATAATCGAATTATAATTTTGAACACAAATATATAAAACTTTTGGTTATAAAATATGGCATTTACGTATTTGGATGCAACGAATTCTGTTTCATTCTTTAGTAAAAATTTTTCCAGAAAATAAATATTTACAGGTATAAGAGGGTACTGTATGTAACAAAATTTCAAAATATCGCAAAAATTGCATTATGACGTTGAAGTCATCGCAAGTATGCCGATCCATGTAGGGTGATCTGTAGTGGCCAATGATTGGCCGAAGCTCGACGCCGAGCTTGCCAACATTGGCACTCAAGCTTGGCCCCATCATCGACCGAGCCTTGGATGATAAGTGTGGCTCGATATTGGCGATCAATATTGGCCCTAGACTGGCTTCTGAGAATCAGCCAAGCATCGCGCATGAGCTTCGTTCGAGAATTTAGTTTATTATTAATAAATTAGCAATTAGGAATGATCTATTAACGAATTTAAAATGGTTATTCCATTATTTTTGAAAACCCTGTAAATTTTGAAAAAAAAGTCATTGACCGGGATTTGAACCCGCGATCCTCCGCAGTCAACGAATTCAGCACTTTCGATCCTTAAATAATCATTAAAAAAAAAAATTAAAGATTTGGAGATTATTTTTTTTTACGAATGTTTCCGGCTTCGTAGTCCGGACGTTTTTCCGTCGAAATTAATTTTGAGCCTACCTGAGATTTTACCAGAGACCTACCTAACGACCGACACTCTACCACTACGCCATTGATTCCTTATGAATTTCTTGTATTTAAATTATATTAGTGGACGAGTTCTAATGAAAAAACACTGTCTCAACGGGCTGGATAGAACAACGTGATATTCAGTAAAAAGGTGATATACAGTGAAAAAATGTATTCAATTGTTAATTAACAAATGGGTTTCATAAGAACTAGGACCATTGAAATTATAAAATTCATGTGTGGAACATGGAAAGTGTGAACGGGACAAAATGGTGTCGAAAAGTTATAACATTCATGTAACCAATTTACTTATTGTTAGTGGACCTTAGTTGACAAATACATTTCTCAAGATCCATGTATAGTTTAAAAAAATTAATTGGCGAGTCTATACTTGGCCAACCATTAGCCTCGTATCGGCAGACCAATAATTGGTGAATCGATACTCGGCTGAACATTGGCCTCGTATCGGCATCCAAAGATTGGCTAGTCAATACTTGGCCAAACATTGGCCTTGTATAGGAACACCAATGATTGGCGAGTCGATACTCAGCCGAACATTGGCCTCGTATCGACAAGCCAATGCTTGGCGAATCAATACTCGGCTGAACATTGGCCTCGTATCGACAAGCCAATGATTGGCGAGTCTATACTCAGCCGAGCATTGGCCTCGTATCGACAAGCCAATGCTTGGCGAGTCTATATTTGGCCGAACATTGGCCTTGTATCGGTGAACTAATGATTGGCTAGTCAATATTCAGCCGAGCATTGGCCGAAAATTGGGTAATCGATGATCGACCCACCAACATTGGTCCGAGCATTGGCCGTTACCGCTCGATCGGCAAAACCTACATGGGGAGCATGAAAGAATACGATTCCATCGAGAATTATGACTGGGACCAGACCCATGTCCAGTTATTTCCAAATTTAAATGTTCTAAATCGGAGAGAACGTCATTTTGAGCCGAATGTCCGTTAACAAAAATGGGAATTTCGACATTCAGTGGACTTGCATGGTCTACGTCCTGTGCAGTAATACCAAGCTGATGATGTTTGGTAAACATTAAAAACCACTCAAGCGACATAAATAAAGTTTCAGTGGTAAATTTTCGTCGACGCAGGTTTTCGGTAGTCAACACGTTCTTCCGACGCGAGATCGATCGAATGGGGTGGCATATTATGTATATATGGCCAATTTCGGGTAGAGCAGGGTGCGGCAGCGTTCTCATCATGATAACATCGAGTCAAGGTAATGAGGGTTGGTCAATTTATTTTTACATTTTTCCAATCACGTTTATTGCGGAAACTGCCCAAGGTCACAAATTATAAACGCCTTTTGATTCGATGGATTGCTAACTTCGATCGAATTGTTACTGCTATAATGGCGTAAGTGCCGTTGCAGTTATGATCTTTTGGCAGTACGTATCTACTTTATAAATATCCGGGAGATATAGCGTTTACGCCCTTATGACAATCAGATGGAAAAAATTATGAAAATGTGATTTACGACCCTTCAGCATTGGTCCATTGATTTATGGGTTATATGGATTCCATATTTTCGTCTACCATTTCAAGATTCTCCGATGCGTTAGTCTACATGTTGTTACATGCATGTCATTTAAGTACAAGGCAGTCATAAGGAATCGTTGGTGCAGTTGATAACGGTCAGTCGATAGGTAGGTCTCACTTGAAATCTTAGGTAGCATGAAAATTAATATCGATAGAATAACGTCCGGATTCATGAGCCGGAAACACAATATAAAAAAATTCCAGATCGTTATTTTTTTAATGATTATTTGAGTTTCGGAACTGCTGAATTCGCCGATTGCAAAGTATAGCTGTGGTTTAAATACTGGATATGACTTTTTCCTAAATTTAAAGGATTGGAAAAAAATGAAATTACAGTTTTATAATTTGTTCAACCATCATTTATGTCGCTCTTTTCTTGTATGCATAATTATATGTACATATGTATAGTTAGGTACTATAGCTGTTCGCGATCAGAATCATCGGTTCACAGCCGGATCCAGCCTCTATGGGTCGTCACAATATACATCGGGATCAGGGCCTGATGCAGTAACGCGATGCAGCCCTGACCGGGTGGTAAGGCAAACCTGATGATGCCCTAATCAGACTCGAATTAAAATTTAATCTCGGGTAAGTGAACGGGATACATAAAATGGAAAGTTGGCAAGGAGGCTGTACGATTGAGAAATACTAAATAAAAATAAATAAAAAAGCAACGTACTGTAGCATTTGCGCGCTTTTCATTTGATTTATTTATTTCATTTTGCAAGGAGGCTGTACGATTGAGAAATGCAAAATAAAAGATAAACAAAAAAACAACGTACTATAGAATTTGCGCGCTTTTCATTTGATTTTATTCATTTGATTTTGAAAATTTTCATCGATTTATTTTGTCAAATCCGTCCGCCTTTGCCTATTTTCAAACTTAAAATCAAACAAAGTTGTCTGCACGACTATTGACGCAAAATTTTTAGTAAAGCAGCTGCAAATTTACGATGGTTGTAACGTTACGAAATTTTATCAAACGAAGAAATTAAATTTTAATAGAACCAAAATCCTGCAAGATCTGAAACACTTGATCGATCATTGCCAAAATTAATACCAAGCATGATTGTCTTGGGCTCTATTGAATATTAATTTTGCTTCCTTACAGAGGTAGCTTTGTTTTCGTGACGAAAAAAAATCGAGTTTTTGATTCCAATGTATTCAGAATGTGTCAAAAAAATCGAGAAAATACATTTAGCAAAAATGTCTGTACGTATGTGTGTGCGCGCGCGCGTGTGTGCGCGTATGTATGCGCAGACAGGCCTTCGAAAAATGGAAAATGCAATATCTCTTGGACTGTTTGAGCTATACCATGCTGATACTTTGCACATTACTAACACATGGCCTTTTGATTGCTGAAATTTGTGAAAAATTTATAAAGGGTTTCTGATTATCGATGATTTTGAATTTTTTTCAAACATTTTTGTGATTACTTCAACTTTTGTAATTTTAAGGTTATTCGGCTAAAAATTTTTCTATAAATAGTCCATGGGACAAGCATACTTGGTTTTGAATTTGGAAAGAATCGTTCAAGAAGTTGGAATTTCATAAAATATTTAAATTTTCGTAAAATGTTTATGATTGCTTTAACTTTCGTAAATTTAAGGATATTAAATCAAATTTTTTTATATAAATACGTTATGGGAAGAGAATATTTTATATCAAATTTGGCAAGAATCGCTTCAGGGGTTGAGATGTCAAATAAATTAAAAATTTTTGAAAAACTTCTGTGCTCGCTCTAACCCTTATAAATTTATAACGTTATTTAGCCAAAACTTCTTATATAAATGCACTATGGGCCGAGGACGTTTGATTTTAAATTTAGCAAGAATCGCTTGAGGGTTTCAGATTTCATAAAATTTTTAATTTTTTGAAAAATATCTGTGACGGCTCCAACCGACGCAAAATTGAGATTATCGACCCAAACATTTTTACGTAAGTACTCTAAGAGACAGAATATTAATTTTTTCAAGAAAAAATCGAATTAAAAAAAACGATCGTGCGAACTGAAAACTTGCATATTGCCCCCTCATTACAAAGCTTCCTCTCTGTGAGGGAGCCAATATTATAAAAACCATCTCCACTTTTACGAAACTACGGAAACCAACTCTTCATAGAGATAACTTTGTAATGAGGAAGCAATGTACAAGTTTTCAATTTGCACGATTTTTTTCTTGGAAGAACGAAGCTCCTCCAAGCTTTTAGTTATTTTGTTTATTTGCACGAAAATATTTATACTGATACAATATTATTGTTGGGATTGCCGATGCGCTAGGCGTTTTATTAAATGTACACTTTGAATTTAAAAAAAATAAACTGATCGAGAATGTGAGGGTTAAGCAATATTCTACTGGAATACGAATTGGCGTTATTTTTGCTTCAAATGTCCAAGAATGACAGGGAAAACGCCAAACAAGCCCAATATGTGCGGGTATGTGCATTTCTCATGGACTCGTTCTTGGGCCAACAAGCTTACGCGATAATTGACGCATCGTATCGAGGAGGAGGATAATTATCTACGAGGTTCACAGTCATCGTGCCTCGGAGGGCACTTTGTTAGTACAGGAAAATTGACGGCGTTTATTTTTCTTTCGAGCGCATGAGAATAACCTGGAGACACAGAAAGATAACAACTGTTGATATGAAGATTGCTTTGAGGTAGTTGTTAAATGTTTGTTTTCAAGCGCAGAGACTACCGGCTCGGTATTTTACTAACGCTGCTACCGGAGTTTCATCTTAGACCGCAATTTATGACCGTACATATAATAAAAGAAAGTGTGATGGGCAAATTTTTCAATGATCTTGAATATACCGATATAAGATAAACGCTTTGCGGCGTTCTAAAACTTGTGTGCCCATACACGAATAAATGTTTCAGTGGCGTGTATATATGCAGTGTATATTGGCTTTAAAATTTGTTTTTATTTTTTAAATCATAATTAGTGTTTTTCATCGCATACTCTTCTCGAGTTTTTAGGTCCCTTCCCTTTTCTTCCCATTTCCCATTTTTTTCCCCTTGAGACCCCCTCAGAAGTGTTGTCCACGCAGCCACTATTTTAGTGCACTACTGTATGGTATTTGCACGAGGGCACACGGAAGCTTGGGGAAACCCGACCGATACATGCAGTTATAGATCTTGACAGAGTTTCAGTTGTATTAAGGTAAACGTACCAATAGCTAGACACGTCCCATTCGTTGGACACCAGAGTGCATAATCCACGATAATATTTCAAGAATTAAGTCTTGAATTATACATTATCTTTGAATTATAATAGATGAACAGAATACAGTTTAGCGATTTTATGTGCTGATTTTAATTCATTTCGAAAGTATATAATCAGACGAACTCAAATCAGGAAAATAGAGCCTGTATCCAAGCCTATGAGTTAAGAAACGTCGGACAATGTTTAACACTATTACGCAGTCCGTAAACTATTTTTTTGAACATATAATGTGCCGTTATGTTCACAAATGAGTTATTTTTTACGATGTGCGGTTCTATGTAGCTTAAAAATGTTTCTTATGGTAGAATTTTCGTATCCTGTTACTGGGACGCGTCTATCATACGTTTGTACCGATATCGGGTCACTTGCCCAGGTACTAATGTGCAAGCACGCGAATCTGGCGAGACTGAGTGAGCAGCGGGGCACAAAATAAATAATTTCGTCTCTAGAACGCGCAAAACCCAACCAGCGATAAAAAAACTTAATAAGTGAAGAATCGAATAATTAATCGAGGGATTATTCGCGGTGTAAATGCATTTCGCAGCTACTCGGTAAGTAACTGTGACATCATTTTGCATAATAATTCGAGAAAAGATACAATGCATAAAATTAATTCATTCTTTTTGACAGTAAGACAGGGGTTTTGTTGCCATTTCATAACAAATTTTATTTATAATGGCCGAAACTGATGTTTTTCTATTTTAATATCCTATCTGAGAATGAACAATGCGTCATAGCCGTTTAAAATGTTTTCTTGGATTCGAAATATTATACTGCCCTGAATAGCCTCAGGTTTGAAAATTAAGTGACTTGGATCTCATCGCAAAGCTATTGAAAAAAATTAAAAGCACAAAATTTAATCCTTATTATATAAATTCTTAATCTTTATTGTTTAAATTATGAATTATCAATAATTATCAACTGGTCATTTTGTTACTTGATTTTTTGACACTATTGCTTGTCATAAAAATGCAAGCTGTATCGAATACTGCTGCGGACAATGGTTCTCATTTTTCGATCTACAAGGCTGTGAAAGCAGTGCGGTCAGGGATATCTGTGCGAGTGGCGAACAAGCATCAGTTGTATTACCATCAGAAACTTAGAAAAACTGCCTCCCACTCCTTTTCCAAAAAGAAATAAATAAATACATATTTGTTGTTTAAATATACATTTTTCCCGTGTAAAATTTTAAGTTAAGCGCACCATATGTCTATATACATCTATACCTATATACTTTATACAGGTAACCTAACCCAATCCATGAGTGTCCAGAAATACGGTCGTCCGACGTTCCACTATTCAAGACGTACCGCAAAATGGGTGTCCAGCTACTGGGGCATTTGTATCTCCCAATATTTTTAGCACTAAATAATAAATACACGATGGTAAAAGTGTTGAACATATGTTTTTCAGAAACTAGAAACTCTAGGCTCGATGTTGGTAGCGGCAGTTTGTCAGGAAAAAATTATCGTTCTATGATAGAATTAAGTTAGAAATTTCATATTCCTTTACATGTCCAACTATTAGTACGTTTACCTTACTATCAGAAACTCAGAGAGTTTTCCTACCGCTGAGTAGTCATTGCGCAAGCCAGTACACGGCTAAGCGGTTACCGATCCTAGTATTGGCTGTGACCAATACTGCTTAAATTTGGAGACCGCCGAAGCCGCACACCGACCGCGCGTCTACTGCTGGCGGCTAATGTATATTAGTATTAAATTATTTAAAAATTTTGAATGAACACTTATATAAACACAATCTTGTGTCCGAGCAATATTTTCTCCCTGATTTTTGCTTCCTCATATAGAAAGCTTTTTTTTGATGAATTATTTTTTTTGTAGTTTTCAATGCCAATGTGTTTAAAATATGACAAAACGTCGAAAAATCGCATGTGGAAAAATATCTGGATGTGTGTGTGTGTGTGTGTGTGTGTGTGTGTGTGTGTGCGCGCGTGTGCGTGCGCGTTCGCGTTCGCGTGCGTGTGCGTGCGTGCGTGCGTGTGCGCGCGCGCGCGCGCGTGTGTGTGTGTGTGTGTGTGTGTGTGTGTGTGTGTGTGTGTGTGTGTGTGTGTGTGTGTGTGTGTGTGTGTGTGTGTGTGTGTGTGTGTGTGTGTGTGACCTCAATGCAAAATTGAATCGTCTGTAACTGTAACAGCGCTGCAATTTCGCATGCAAGTAAAGCCCGATGACCCCTTTATTTACTGTAATTTTTATGAAAGTTCATACAGTGGCTCAGATTTTGCCATTTTCAATTTTTCGAAAAATGGCTCTACTCGCTATATAACCTCCTCAAGTTTTGGGATATGGCGTTAATTTTTTTTTAATATAAATTTATCGAATCAAGTATTGAATTTGACGAAAATGGATGAGGGGATTTTATGAAATTTTGAATATTTCGAAAAATGAGTGTATACTCGCGTTACTTTTACACACTTTGAGATATCGTGCGAAGTTTTCTTTTTTTATCAATAGATTATATCATTAGAGGACTGTTGGTATTAAATTTTGTCGAAATTAATAAAAGGGTGAAAATTTTACAAAATATAGAATTTTCCGAAAAATGTTTGTAATCGCTGCGATATCCGCGAAAATTTTGAGATATCGTACTATATTTTTATATCAATAGATTATCATTGACGGATGGTTGGTATTAAATTTGGCAAAAATCCATGGGAGGAAGATTTCATGAAATTTTTAATTGATGGATGATTTTAATTTAGCAAGAATTGATGAGGAGGTTCCGATTCTATGAAATTTTGATTTTTTCGAAAGGTTTGTGCGATAACTCTAAATTCCTCACACTTCGTGATATCCGGCTAACATTTTGTACACAAACAGAAAACGTGAAAATGCTCTACATATTTGGAAAAAGATGCAAATTAAAAATTGCCTATTGCATCCTCGTATATAATTTTCGAAATTGTAGAAAGCTTTTTTTCATCTCGGTCACAAAGACCCTATATGAGGAAGCTAAAATATAAAAAGGCCCTATATGACCCTATATGAGGAAAAAAGACCCTATATATGAGGAATCTAAAATTTAAAAAACTCACCTGTTCATAGAGGGAGCTTCGTGAGCGAGATCAAAAGCTTTGTACAATTTCGAAAATCATATGTAAGGAAGCAATAAGTAATGTGCAAGTTTCAATTTCCACCTTTATTTATGTTTTTGGAATGAGTGAAAAGGCCATCTATGATTTTTTGCTTCTTCATAGAGAAAGTTTTGTTTTTGTGACAATCAAATTTTGAACGCAGGAGAGAAGTTAGTTAAAAATTTGAAAAATTTATTTGAAATACTGTGTCAGATTTCAACATATTTAAGAAGGTTCTACTAATACTTTGGTAGACGGGATCCTCGGGTATAAGGGTCTCTTATTATTCTCATTAAAATGCCGGGCTCGGTGTTGTCCACGCCAAATCCTGCTTACTCATCTAGAACGGTATATTTATGCTCTCCAAATCCAAATTAAAATTGTGATATTTTGTTTTAAGTCATTTAATCGTAAATGGGATGAAAAATAACGTAACGTGTCATTAAAACCTTGTACGCAAGTTCATCAAAACGTTAATAAGATTTCAAACTGGCGGTATTATATTAAGACATCAATAGAACCTTCTTAGATAGAACCTGTCTATGAATAATGATAATAAATAAAAAAATTGGCGTACGCTGCCAATGATAGACGCTACGAAACAACGCTGCCGGGTTCAGCCGGTCAAATTAGACGTCTTTTCGAAAATAAAGTTCTGAACTTATGTTTTAACGACATTTCGTACCTGCACCCCGGTACGGTTCGGCAAAACAAAAAGAAAACAAAACCAAATTGGCACTTTTCAAACTTAAACTTGAAACGCTGCCTAAACTACGCAAGATAGAGCAAAATTGTACCTAAAAATTTTTCTAGAAAATTGTATGTTCTATAAAAAAGTCCTTGACGGTATGTGTTTAAAATTAATAGCTTTGGCGTGAAACATATCCGAATTTATGAAATTAAAAAAAAAACCCACTTCACGCTGCTGGTTTTATTGGAATTTTTTTTGCGTGGCAATAGCTTCTATGTTGCGGACACCCTCGCCACTCGTTAGCTATTAACTTTTGACAAATATGCTGTTGAAGACTTTGTTTTTTAATAAGAAACGTCATTCCCAGCATTCCCTGAAAAATTATCGATGTGCATTTCCTTACGTAGTTTGGGTTGGTTTTCGAGTTGAAGCTCGGAAAATATCAAGATTGATATTTTTTGCAACAAAAATGTTTATTTTTCACAAAATGTGTAGAGTACAATGTAAAAAAATGTACACGTTATTATTATTGCTTTTCACTAACGTTGCTATTGATGATTTTACGATCGAATAGCGCTAAAAAAAAACTTCAAAATTCTTGTTCGGATTTCGAGAGCATAATACATTGACTGGCCGCAATGAGTGAAGATTTCATCTTGGCAACACTGAGCACGGCTTGTATATAAAAATAGGGACCTTTACGGCGCACAGTGGGGAATTTTCACGAATTCCTGGCCAAAAATAAAAAAAAAAATTTTTCCATACAGGTATAACGGTCACGGGTATTTGTAGAGAACTAATTTCTGCGTAATTTCCCGTTTGACCCAACCTTTTACCTCTCATAGATGCTTAGATATTTCAGTTCAAAGTCGACCTTTGTTGGTGACAGTCGCGAGCGTCGACCGTGCTGTGTTTTGTAGCGCAACTTTGAACGTTTGTATACGGATAGTGGGAAGTGATAATTGATTCAAACAAAATGGATATTCTTCCTCAAGGTATGTAGAACATTTTGCCTATTTTACAATTAAAAAATATTTTTTTTGTCCATGTTTTCGTAGTCTAACGAGAATCCCGAAAAGTGCCTTCGTTCGAAAGTAAATATTGACTTTGCATAGACGTTTAGTATAGAATCCCGCGGAATCCCGCCTTCATTTTTTTTTTAAATAAAGCTTAGAATATTAGCTTTCGAATGCCGCCTCACCGAGAGTGCGCAAAGGTGCGCGGCCTGGTCCAGAGCAATTTTAGTGCGCGTCCGCGTCATCCGATAAGTCAACCGCGCGCCGCGTGACGTGCCAGGTACTCGGTCAGCCGAACTGGGCTTACCTGGAACTGCAGCTGCGGGTCGACCGGTCGACCCTGACAATAGATTCGAAATATAAATATATATATACATACATATGTATATATATATATACATATACATACTTTGTAAGAATCGTCGTGAAAAATGCTGATACCTGATTTAGTTTACGTGGAATTTGTTTTCCAGAGGGAAAGGAATTTATTAGAAATTTAGTATTGTATTCGGAACGCCAACTCCACATTTTAATGAAGTATGACCAAATGCATAAAGGCGTATGTCTAATCCTCATT
Source organism: Rhorus exstirpatorius (assembly GCA_963564615.1). Classification (NCBI taxonomy): domain Eukaryota; kingdom Metazoa; phylum Arthropoda; class Insecta; order Hymenoptera; family Ichneumonidae; genus Rhorus; species Rhorus exstirpatorius. The sequence continues at coordinate 6,011,226 of OY751317.1, read as the reverse complement.
CGTAATACAATGCAATTTATGATTAATACTAAGTACAATTTCTTTTCAGGTTCAGGTGCTTCGCTTGTCTCATTCAAACGAAAGGAAATATTTTTAATTCTGAAAAAATATTTAACGTCAGAATATAATGAGCAAGTAGAATTATTGGAACGGGAATTATCGGAGAAGAGTCAATGTGTGATTAAAATCCACCAAGATGCCAGGCAGAATTTGTCCAAGTTAATTCATAAGATACGCATAAAATGGCAAGAGTCAGGAAGGAAGGAGACCAATTTTCTTCATAAGAATCAAGAGTGGCTGGAGATGGATATTGCCTTTCCTGCTGATTCGAAACCGAGTGACGCCAGCACACGTGGTCGTCCCTCAGTGGACTTTGCTGCATCAAGTGAGCGATCGAAACGACGAAGAACAGAAGAGTTGCGGCAAAATCATACCCCTGAGGAGTTGTGCTATGCAGCGCAAATGAGTCTCCGCTCTTCCGGAGACGTAAATTCGTCAAAAACGGTCAAGGACATTGCAGTTGAAACGCACGCACCTGCACCAACATCGTCAAAGGCAGTGCAAAATACACTATCAACAGATGAAGCTCTTTCGGTTATGGTCGAAGCCAAACTCACCAGACATCAATATAATATTGTAAGAGCATCGCTGAAAGGTATCAACTGTCCGGCATATCCAAATTACGAAGCAGTTAGAGAGGCCAAAGCATTATGTTATCCACCGCGGTCTAGTATAACTATTACTGAAAATTGTGCCGATATTAAATTACAAGACTTACTGGACCACACATGCAAGCGTCTTCTTCTTAGTCAGAGAGAAGTTGTGAAATCAGTGCATATGGAAAACTTGGCAAATACGGAATTAATCTGTAAATGGGGGTGTGACAGAAGTTCTGGCCAAGGTGTATACAAACAGAAATTTGAGGATGACAGTAATTCCGACGCAAATATATTCCTAACGTCCCTTGTCCCGTTACAACTCGCATTTTTTGAGAGTGAATCTATGGACTCCGGTTGTAAACTTTTATGGAAAAATCCGAGGCCATCATCGCCTCGCTATTGCCGGCCTATAAGAATGCAATTTCTACATGAAAGTACGGAATCCACGAAGAATGAAACAGCGTATATTGAAGAACAAATCTCATCATTAAAACCATTGAAAATTGGAGTTGATGGCAGAGAAGTAACAGTTAGGTATAAAATGCTGTTTACTATGATAGATGGGAAAGTCTGCAATGCTGTTACATCTACGAAATCCGCACAAAGATGCTATTTATGTCAAGCTACTTCAAAAGAATTTAACGATCTTGATGCAATCCTGAAAAAAGAAGTGAATGAAGATAACTTGAAATTTGGAATGTCCACGTTACACGCATGGATCCGTTTTTTTGAGTCCCTCTTGCATCTATCTTACAAACTCGATTTGAAAAAATGGCAGGCACGATCCGAAAATGAAAAAAAGATGGTTAGCGATCGAAAAGCACAGATACAAAAATCTTTGAAATCTGAATTGGGGTTGATAGTGGATCGTCCAAAGCCTGGGTATGGGAGCACCAACGATGGCAATACAGCACGGCGATTTTTTGAAAACCACGAAATAACAGCAATGATAACTGGCTTGAACGAAGAACTTATAAAAAGATTTCACGTCATTTTACAAGTTATCTCGAGTGGGTACGATATCAACGTGGAAAACTTCAAAGAATACGCGTTGGAAACTGCGCAACTGTACGTGCGCGATTATCCATGGTATTATATGCCAACAACCGTGCACAAAATATTGATCCATGGAAATTTGATAATAGCTTCGGCTATTTTACCCATCGGACAATTGTCAGAGGAGGCTCAAGAAGCGCGAAACAAAGACGTGAAAAAATTTCGAGACGGATTTTCTCGTAAATCATCACGCGAGAATACTATGCAGGATGTTTTGAATTGGCTACTAGTGTCATCTGATCCATTCATAACAAACCTAAGGAAACTGCCTCAAAAAAAGTCACAGCAATTGTCTGCAGAGGCTATGAGGCTACTTGCTGAGCCGAATATGGATTGAATATGGATTGGAATAAGGATTAGGATTGAGATACTCTTTGTATTTTTCAATAATAAAAACTTTGTTTACCGTATTACGAGATAACAATTATTTTCCGTACATTCCCGAACCTACTGTATAATCTATTATTGTAGCCACTCGACAAACATAGTTCAGGCTCTGTGTTTTATTTTTCGAAATTTTGATGTATTCGCAATCAGGGAACCCGAAAACATCGGGAAAATAGATTTTTCATCGGATTTATTACAGAATTTTGGTTCGAACCAGCCGTATCTGAGCCGCCATTTTGTTTTTTGAAATTTTGATTTTGGATTCGAAATCAGGGACCCCGAAAACATGGGGAAAGTAAATTTTCCGCTGGATTTATTGAAGAATTTTGGTTCAAACCAGCTGTATCTGAGCCGCCATTTTGTTTTTTGAAATTTTGATTTTGGATTCGAAATCAGGGACCCCGAAAACATTGGGAAAGTAGATTTTTCGTTGGATTTTTTGAAGAATTTTGGTTCGAACCAGCCGTATCTGAGCCGCCATTTTGTTTTTTGAAATTTTGATTTTGGATTCGAAATTAGGGACCCCGAAAACATTGGGAAAGTAGATTTTCCGTTGGATTTTTTGAAGAATTTTGGTTCGAACCAGCCGTATCTGAGCCGCCATTTTGTTTTTTGAAATTTTGATTTCGGATTCGTAATCAGCGACCCCGAAAACATAAGTATACCAAATTTGGTGAAGTTCCGATCATCCCCTGATTTATGGCCAGGAATTCGTGAAAATTCCCCACTGTGCGGCGGTCGGATTCAATGTGAGAGAGAAAAGAGCGATATACTCCTGATGCACTAGTGTAGTAGAACAGCAGCCAATTTTTTTCTTATCTTATAACTATTTTATAGAAGTCGATGCCCCTTCGTTTTTCTTGTGCGGTTTTATTCGGAATTCATTTCTCAATATGAGGTACCTTTTAGATTACCGTTAGGTAGGGTTAATGTCGGTGAATTACAAGTTCAAAATTGTCAATAATCTCTATTCTCGTTAACCAGCCGTAATTCGTAACATTTTAAGATTTTTGCCTCGGCCTTCTAGGTTGAAGACCCCACCTAAAACTCTAAGAGATCCAAGTAATATGAGCAAAATACCCTTGGATTTCATGTCCATGAGACGGTTAGCAATGTGGTATAAAACACAAACTTCGTGTCTCCCTCGCTCGACATTGAGGGCGCCTAACGCTATCTTTCTCACACCGATCCGTGTTTCACATCAAAGAGACGGCTATCTTGAGGATGCTTTACGTATAATACATTCCTGGCCAAAAGTAAGATTTGGTGAGAGTTTTAAGCTTTTTGCAATCGAATAAAAATCTAAAAAAATCAACCATTTAGGAATTTCTAAAAACTTCGATTTTGCATGATGATAAGACCGAAAAGTTACTAACAATTTGGTAAAAAAAATTGTTGAATCTATCATTTTTTTCTTTTTTGATCGAATAAATTCGTTCACTTTTTTTTTTAATAAGTATCAGTTTTTTTTAATTTTGCCTTTTTTTAAAAATTCCTGTTTTCGAAATTGCTTAAGGCTGTATGTATGAACCTATTCATTCGATGACCCGAAAACTTTTCACTTCCACTTTTCAAAATTTATTTTAAAAAAATCAAAAAGAAAGAAAATTCTGAAAAATGTAAACGTATTTTAAAAAATCTAAAAATTCATTTCACATAACAAAAAAAAATTACTGATTATTTGTTGAACAATTTTGTTAAAAAAAATTTGTCTATAACTTTTTGGAATTATTATTATTGAAAATGAACGCCTTAAACAGCTTCAATATCGTTGATTGTGTTATATATTTTCGTCGCGTCGCAAACTAATGAAATTGTGATCGGATCAACCTTTTGGTTGAGAAAAAGGGTTAAATACAGATGTTGATAGGCATTTCGCTACATATTCAGAGCCCCCAAAACACTTTATGTTATCAGTACTGCAATTAATTTCATGGTCCGAATTTTTGTGTCGCCATGTGAAATGTGATTTAATGAGCAATAAACCCGATTAAAATCGCTCTTGCTTAATTGTAAATTGAGTACATTTATTACTTAAGCTATCGTGGTAGCTAATCCATAAGATTAAAATTTTTTTTTTTTTCAATATCTTCAATTTTAATATATTTATTCATTTCGCGAAACGTCAATGCCCCTTATCGACCTAATTACGGAGAAATTAATACTTGAAAATGCCAATTCCTCAAGGCAAATTTTCTTTGGCATATAGAAGAACCGATTTCCGGTCACTTTAAAACGATATATCTTATGGAAAATCCAAAAGATTCTTACAAAAAACGAGACTTAGATTCATTAAACACGTAAAAATCTAACAGGCCTAAAAAAATATATGATTGTCGACCAATTTTTTAAGCTATACTGATTTTAATACGAGCATCCGGGTAATGATACACAACTCATGGCATAATGTCGTGACGGTGAAAAAATGTGGCAACGCGATATCGAAACGAAAGCGGTATTTGACAAGTCGAACAACACAACCTCTCCGCGTCAACGTCAATAGAGCGGGCGAGAGCGTGAGAGGGCACGAGAATGAAAAGAGAAAGAAAACGCAACGTTGCCACACGTAAATATCATACGAGATCTAGTAATACTTGAGTCGTTGCAATTACTATTTTACTAATTACATAATTATTTATAATAAACCGTTGATTAATTGTATTCACCTGGGTAAACTTATTTAATATTTATTAATTTTAACCCATATATCCAATATTTTTAGGAATCATCATTTAGACATTAATAGCTAATTGACTAGTCTGCAGCGATAGAACTACCTTAAAGAGACAGCGATCGTAGTGCTCTAAATGGTCAATGCTAAATGTTCTCATTCAAACCAAACAAATGGCCGGTAAGGTAGACTAGAGTCTTGCAGCGATTTATTCGTGTACGTTTATGGTATCGAAGGATTTGTCCATACATTTTCATAATACTTCCCAGATTGGTAAAAAAAAAACTGTGTCACGTAAAAATAACCAAATTTCAAGCTCGTCGAGTACCAGGGAAGTACCAATTGACAATCAAGCCTCTGCTGCTGATTGCTACTTTGTGAGAACATTATATTCACTCCGGCCTAGCTATCGCCCGAAATTCAAAAATCGTCATAAGTTATGACATACATTTTAGTATTCAATTGATAGCTTTCTCCGTCGATATAATCAATTTTGGCATTTTGTAATCCGCGGCTGAAGAAAAGTGTGTCGAGCATGTGAAACTCTTTGGTGAACCCTTGCAAACCGTTTTTCAGATTATGTTTCAATCCACACAAAAGTTATATACGCTTATAGTGATAGTGGGCGTGGTTTTAGGGTCGTTGCATAACATTTTCATGCATGTCTTCAATGGCTTGTACTAATTTAGGGCGGAAAATCGAATGTTGAAATAAAAGATGAAAACATCGACCATGCGAAATCCTTGCATTCGACTTTTGCCATGTCAGAGTTTCGGATTTTGTTATATACGTAAAAGTTCAGTGCATATCTCTTGATGTATTTATCGTTCACTCTGTTTCTTTCGAGTTGAATAAAATCGTGTTTGAACCTAAAATTTTGTTTTTTTAGGTTGAGTTTGTCATCTGCGATCTGAAGTATACGATAAATCGAATCGATTTTCGACAGTGCGTCATCGACGCATCAGCCAATCAGAATGAGTATATAATGGCTTCAGTCTGAAGTTATACGTTTCGTGATCAATCTGTTTTTTTTAAAAGTAAATCGTCTCTTTCTGTGTCGTGGAGGGGATAGATGCTGTGGTGCGCGTCGTGCGAGGCGGGGTTGCGCACAAAAAGAAAGGAGCGATGGAACTAGCCGACTGGAAATTTCGTCCAGCTGGCCGGACGTAGGATCAGGCCCCATTCAGGTATCGGTAAGGTTTGCATGATCAGGCTGACCGGATCACGCCCAGATAAGAGGCGGATCATATTTTGGTATGTTGTGTATCGTAGGGCTACTCTTACATTATTTACATCATGTACGGATCAGGTGTTGCCAAGGCATGCTTGGCAAAAAAAAACTTTCGGTCTGATCCGGCTAGCCTGAAATTTTTTTCATCCGGAACGGATCAGGAGCTGGTAAGGCACGACCGGCAATATCATCTTCGGTCTGATGGGGCTAGCCTGACATTTTTCTTGTCCAGGACGGAGCAGGAGCTATTAACGTATGCTCGGCAAAACAAAAGCACCTAGCAAATTGATAAGACTTGATAATTTGATGATAACATTTATCAGATTAGGGCGACTCACATGAATATTGTAAATCTTTAGATCATAGTCACTGATGTTGCTATATAGTAGCAACTACCATGATTTTTTCTCTTTTTCACAATAATATAATAAATATTTTTTTTTTCAAAAATATTTTTTTTTTCAAAAATATTTTTTTTTTCAAAAATATTTTTTTATGAATCGAAAGTTTATATATTTTCTCAATTTAAATATTTTAACAGAAAACGTCAATTGAAAAAAAATTTGAGTGGAACCTTTTTCATTTTTTTTTTCTAAATAATTTATATACATTTTTATGCTCTTTTTAAATGCATACAGTTTTTAAAAGTTTTGTTGTTTTTTTTCCCCAATAGGTTTTTTTTGTACCTAAATTATAACAAATTATTTTATCAACTCTTAAAAAGTTGGTGAGTGACGAAATGATATTTTTATCGAAATATTGAAATTTTCGAGTTTCATTGTCCCCATTTTATTCGTCCTGTGATTGGTCGGTTGGCGGACAAGGATTGACACAACTGTCAGTTTGACAGTTGTGTTACAGTGATATATTGAGTTACAGTGATAATTTTGTTTAGGATTGCCTCATTTCTGCCAAAGTTGGGCCAAGTAGGGGTTTATTTAGGCATCCACGTTAATTTTATTTACGCTTGCCTAATCTGTGCCACAGTTGGGCCAATTCGGGGTTTATTTAGGCATCCAAGTTAATTTTGTTTAGGCTTGCCTAATCAGTGCCAAAGTTGGGCCAAGTCAGGGTTTATTTAGGCACCCACGTTAATTTTATCCAGGCTTGCCTAATCTGCGCCATAGTTGGGCCAAGTCGGGGTTTATTTAGGCATCCACGTTAATTTTGTTCAGGCTTGCCTAATTTGTGCCATAGTTGGGCCAAGTCGGGGTTTATTTAGGCATCCTCGTTAATTTTGTTCAGGCTTGCCTAATTTGTGCCAACGTTGGGCCAAGTCGGGGTTTATGTAGGCATCCACGTTAATTTTGTTCAGGCTTGCCTGATCTGTGCCACAGTTGGGCCAAGTCGAGGTTCATTTAGGCATCCAAGTTAATTTTGTTAAGGCTTGCCCAATCTGTGCCAAAGTTGGGCCAAGTTGGGGTTTTGCCAGGCATTCAGGCTCATTTTGTCCAGGCTTGCCTAGCTTTTGCCAAAGTTGGACCACGTCGGGGGTTAACTGGGCATTTGTGCTGATTTTCTCCAGGCCTGCCTAACTTGTGCCAAAGTTGGGCCAAGTTGGGGTTTAGCCAGACATTCAGACTCATTTTGTCCAGGCTCACCTAACTTGTGCCAAAGTTGGGCCAAGTTGGGGTTTAGCCAGGCATTTAGACTCATTTCGTCGAGGCTTGCCTAGCTTGTGCCAAAGTTGGGCCGAATAGGAAGTTAACTGGGCATTCCCGTGTAGAAAATTGTTTGAGCATCCAAAATTATAAAGAGGTCCTCTCTAGACATCAGCAGGGCATCCACAGTAAGGGCTTCAACTGTTAATCAATAATTGAGTATCATATTTCGAACTGCATGAATGAAGCTTTTTTTTAAATCTAATTATTATTAAATTAATGATTCATTTACTATAAATTGTTTTAAATTGATTTGTTAAAATTGAATTAATTTAATAAGTAAATAATTAATTAAATAAAATTTGATAAATTAATTTAAAAATAACAGTTAAATGACATTTTTACTTAGTATCGCCTTGTTCACAGTCTTGCAAGCCTTTATACCAATTTTTATATTTTATCTAGACGTGGTTCTTGAGAAATATAATTGTTAATTAATGAAATTGTTAATTTAAAATTCATTTTATGAATGCAAATTTTTTTATCTTGCATCCTGTCCTGTTGACATTCTCAAGATTAAAGATACCGCAGTTTTCCTACTTTAATTGCTGCAATTGTTAATTAACAGGTAAATTAAAATTTTTGTCTGGTATCAACTCGTTCACAGTCTTACAATAAGCCTATATAAAAATTTTTTGATGTTGAAACCGCAAGTGGTTCTCGAGAAACATATTAGTCAACTAACGTGCAAGGGGTAAATCAATTATATAAATATTATTTTTTCTGTTTACATCATATCCTGTCCTATTCAGAATATGAAGATTCGAGATCTCAATTTTCCAACTTTAATTCCCTGAAGTTATTTTTAACTCAATTGTTAATTAACAGTTGAATAACATTTTCACTTGATATTGCCTTGCACATAGTCTCACAAGCCCATATAACAATTTTTATTTTCAACCTATACATGGATCTTGAAAAATGTAATTGTTAACTAAGGTGCACTAAGAAAACTGATTATTTGAATATTACATTTTTTCAAAATCATCCTGCCCTGTTGACACTTTCAATATTCCACAAATGAGATTTATAATTTCAATGCTCCTAGTTCTTATAAAACCCATTTGTTAATTAACAATTAAATAATTTTTTCACTGCATATCACCTTTTTACTGCATTTCACTGCATATCACGCTATTCTATCCAGCCCAGTAAGACAGCGCGTTTTCATTGGAACTTCTAGACTAATACCATTTAAATACAAGAATGTCCTAAGGAATCAACAGCGTAGTGGTAGCGTGTCAGTCGTTAGGTAGGTCGTTAGGTAGTTCTCAGTTAAAATCTCAGGTAGGAAAAAAATTAATTTCGACGGAATAACGTCCGGACTACGGAGCCGGAAATAATGGTTAAAAAGAAACAATCTTTAAGTGTTAATTTTTTTTTAAAATTATTATTTGATGATCGAAAGTGCTGAATTCGTTGACTGCGGAGGATCGTGGGTTCAAATCCCAGTCAATGACTTTTTTTTTTTTTTTTTTTTTTTAATTTACAGGGTTTTCAAAAATAATGAAATAACTGTTTTAAATTCGTTCAAGGATCATTTAATTGCTAATTTATAGATAATAGATTTTAAAAGCGGGGCAATCCTGTAAACTTTACCTAAAGTTGGCCCTCGTTTGGCTACCAATGTTGGTCCCAGTTTATGAGCCCGTGTAGGGCCAAACAAAAAAAGCGTTACATTTGAATATTGGCCCAACTTTGACACCCAAAGTTGGCCCTCGTTTGGCTACCGATGTTGGTCCAAATTTGCGAGCCCGTATAGGGCCAAACAAAAAAAGCGTTACATTTGAATATTGGCCCAACTTTGACACCCAAAGCTGGCCCTCGTTTGGCTACCAATGTTGGTCCAAGTTTATGAGCCCGTATAGGGCCAAATAAAAAAAGCGTTACATTTGAATATTGGCCCAATTTCAATACCCAAAGTTGGGCCTCGTTTGGCTACCTATGTTGGTCCAAGTTTATGAGCCCGAATAGGGCCAAACAAAAAAAAGCGTTACATTTGAATATTGGCCCAATATGGACAACAAAACTTGGGCCTAAAGTATATCGAGGAAAGTTAACTTGGCCCCAATTAGCGCCAGGAAAAAATTTCTGCACGGGTAGTGGTAGCGTGTCATCCGTTAGGTAGGTCGTTAGGTAGGTCTCAGGTAAAATCTTAGGTATTAGGCTCAATATTAAATTCGACGGGAAAACGTCCGGACTACGAAGCCGGAAACATTCGTAAGAACAAATAATCTCTAATTTTTTTTTTTTAATAATTACACCGGCACACAAAAAAAATCACTTTTCTGATATCCGGACGCGACACATATATTTCTATGTATTTTGACCCGCTGAGCACGAATCCGAGGTCTGTTTGACCCCAGTACATCAGGGTCAAGGGCATTTGAAGGTTAAATGAAGAAAAATGTTGTTTGAGTGGAGAGAGCTACTATACTTTATAGGTTTTTTGGGTTGCTGAATCCGAATCCAAATCCAGGTCTCGCACTCCGTAGTTCCCTTGATTCAGGTCGACGGGAATGCGTTTTCCGCCGTCAAGGTCTCGCGCTCCGTAGTTCTCAAGATCCTGTTCGACGAGAATGCGTTTTCCGCCGGTCTGGTATCGCGCTCCGTAGTTCTCGAGATCCAGATCAACGGTAATGCGTTTTCCCCCGTCCAGATCCCGCGCTCCGTAGTTCTCGATATGCAGGTCGACGATAATGCATTTTCCGCTGTCGAGATCTCGTGTTCCATAGTTCTCGAGATCCATGTCGATGGGAATGAGTTTTCCGCCGTCCAGGTCTCGCGCTCCGCAGTTCCCGAGATCCAGGTCAACGGGAATACGTTTTCCGCCGCCCAAGTCTCGCGCTCCATAGTTCTTGAGTTCCAGATTGATGGCGAGATGATACGCGTATAATATGGAGCGTGAGACCTGGATGCCACGATCTATGGAGTGATCGACCTGGACGCCAAAAACTACGACGCGAATAACCTGGACGCCAAGAATTTTGACTCGACCGACCTGGATGCCATGAACAGCGCCGGCGTTGGGGCCACTGACGCCCCGGGCAAGGATATTGTGGCGCCCACTTAAGGAAATCATTATCGAGTGTTGGTTTTTTACTGAACCAATGTGAACGTATATTAAGAATTTCATCTTTTCTTTAGCGTTACCCAGAGCAACGACGTGGACGTAGAAATTTTTGTAGCTCCTCTTTTGTTTTAATTTTTTTTATATTTTAAATTTAAAAATTTTTCTTATATTTATATTTTTCAATTTTTTTAATTTTTAATTTTTTGATTTTTTTGTATTTTTTATTTTTTTGTAATTAAACATTTTTTTTTGTTTTTTTTTTAATTTCATGCATATTTTATATTCTTTATTACTTTTTATTTTGATTGAATCTTTTGTTGATTTTTGAATAATTTTCTTCAATTGTTTTTTTAAATAATTTTCTTCAGTAAAATTTCACTTTTCGGGCCTTTTTGTCAGCAAATATACGAAATAAATTAGAAAAATCTAATTGTCCAGCGATTTCATTTTCAATCAAAAGAGTAGCCAGATTAGAGCGTCTCGATTGAGAGATTGTTGATCGGAGATACGTTTTTATTAGTTTTAATTTTGAAAAACTGCGTTCTCCACTTGCAACTGTAACCGGAATAGTTGCAAAAATCCGGAACGCAATCCTGCAATTGCAGTTAACCTTTTAATAGTACTTCTTAAAAAAGCAGTAAAAAAACTAGAAAAATTCACAATCGTGAAAAAAATATATTTAAAAGAAAAATTGAGAAGTATTTTTAAATACAAAAAATAGGAATAAAGGATTTGGGATATTTGAAGAACGATATTACAGAGCCAATAAGACTATGAGTACGTTTACACGACGCTCTTATTCCGGTGTTACGAAAACTGGCGTAGTTAAATCAGGCGTTAAAGTGCGTGTAAACGGGTCCTAACACCCGCTTTACGACGTAAAGCGGGTGTTAGGTACCGTGTAAACGCCTGGTTTAACTAAACCGGTTTTCGTAACACCGGATTTAAAGCGTCGTGTAAACGTGCTCGATATGCGTAGAGTACAGAGCGTATAGAGCACACGCTGCATTCGTCTTGGGCGCTTACGCGCTTTGAGCGCTCACGTTTACATGCGCCGACTATTACACTAGAACCTCGATTTAACGGCCAGTGGCGGGACCGGCTCCACATCGCACCTTGTTAAATCGAGGTAGCGTATGCCCGCCCATGCTGTATCTGCGCATCGGCACTCCGTGCTACGGGCCTGATCGGGGAGACTTCAAGCGTCCCCCACCATCATACCACGCGAAAAACCGATCAATAAATGCGACATGGTGGGGACTGTCTATTAAATCGAGGGCCATTAAATCGAGGTCCTAGTGTAGTTGAAAGCGTGTAAAGCGCCCAAGACGAATGCAGCCACAGTATTGAGGGTACGCATCAGCAGGAGACCCGACCTCGGCGCCCCCCCCAAACTTAGCGCCCTGGGCCGTCGCCCCATCACGCCCCCCCCTAACGCCGGCACTGGCCATGAACTATGGCGCGATCAACCTGGACGCCAAGAACATTGACACGACGGACCTGGATGCCAAGAACTATGACGTGATTGACCCAGACACCAAGAACTATGGAGCGATCGATCTGGATACCAAGAACTATGGTGCGATCGACCTGGACGCCAAGAACTACGGCGCGATGAAACTGGACGCCAAGAACTACGGCGCGATCAACCAGGTCGCTAAGAACTATGACGCGAGCTAGGGCTCGATCGACCTAGACGCCACGAACTACGGCGCGATCGGCCTGGACACCACGAACTACGGCGTGATCAACCTGGACGCCAAGAACTATCACGCGAACCCTCAATATAATTACATAAAGTGATCTTGAAATGACCTTGAGGGTTATGATACAAAAAAATCTAAAATACATATCTGGACGTAAAGTTTTCGGTTCTTTCAGAATCTGCAATCGAAAATTCATTTTGGTCAAAAAAATTCATTTTGGTCAAAATCAACAAATTTAACCTCAATATGACCTTGACTTTGACCCGAAGGGGTCAAATGGACCCCGGATTCGAGTTCAGCAACCCAAAAAATTTATGAAGTAGAAGCTCTCTCTGCTCAAACAATTTTTTCTCCATTTAACCTTCAAATGCCCTTGACCGTGATGTGCTGGGGTCAAACAGACCTCGGATTCGTGCTCAGCGGGTCAAAATTAATAGGAATATATGTATCGCGTCCGGATATTAAAAAAGTGGTTTTTTTTTGTGTGCCGGTCTTATTTAAGGATCGAAAGTGCTGAATTCGTTGACTGCGGAGGATCGCGGGTTCATATCCCGGTCAATGACATTTTTTTAAATTTACAGTATTTTCAAAAATAATGGAACAGCAGTTTTTAATTCGTTCATGGATCATTCCTAATTGTTAATTTATAAATAATAAACTATGTTTCTTATGCCAATTTGACCCGTGTTTTTCATTTAGCTCCCAAATGCGGGCAAACTCAGGCCGCCGGATCATTGCCCGATCTGAAACTCCGTTACCGGCCGGATATGGACCTGATGCGGATCCTTATCCGGGCCGGACACAGCTGGTAGGGCAAGTCTGACATGGGCCGTATTCTAGCCAGACGAAATCTGGCTTGTCGGGTAACGCACTATACTGGCGGGACAACAGACGAATATTTTCTTTCGATTGCAACATTATTTTATCGAAGTCGATGACCAACAGAAAAAGAATCAGTCCCTACAGTTGGACTTCATATCCATGAGACATGAAGACCTTAAGACCTTAAGAGGGGGCATATATTGGCTGTTAGTAACGAATAAATAGCATTACCGATAGTTTGAAAAGTATTCAATAGAAAAAATTAAGATCGTATATTTTTAAGAACTTTGACTAAAAAAAAGTTTGCTTAAAAATAAAAATAAAAATTCTTCTGATTGGGTCAGATCAACAGCTGCACGGGGAGGTCGTATGGCACACGGGTTGCTGGGTGGGCAGCGCATATACACAAATTTCTCCCTCTGATTCGTATCTTATTTTTATATCTTGGAAACGGGGCGGTGAAAACTGTATTTCTTTTTTTGATACTTTTGTGAAAAATAATTTTACCGTACGATGAGTTTTTTTTACGCGTCCCACCGTTTTTTCATTACAAAAAGTGTTATAAAGTACGAACTGGTTATTTTCTTCGTAAAAGCCTATATATGAAAACGTATTTTTATAATTTATTTCCCCCGAAACTACATATGGTCAAATCTTACGAAATTTGAACTGTAAATTCATCTCGGTCAAATAAATGTCTAAAAAATGTTTGAGAAAATTCTCATCGTTTGGCTCCGACTGTACGACCTTTTTAAGGTAGTACCTCCGCGGCCGGTGGCGAGGAATAAGCGGGAACGTAGGAATGGCGAAGCGCGGTGAGCGGGCACGCACGAAACAAGAGAGAGTCGGACCGCTCACAGGCTCGCGTATACCTCTTTCACTTACAATATCTCAAAAACTAAGTATATCTTCCTGAATTTTTTTCGCATTATTCGTGACATCCCTCTCTAGTTTCTCCTCGTTTTTCATCAACTTCTTAATTTTATTTTTGACGGTAGAATTAATAACTAACTTTTCGTGCATGCACGGCATATATATGTAAGCGAGTAAATCAAGCCAACTTTGAGTGTAAATATCTCGGGTTCAGGATAGTCAAGCTTATATAAATTGCACAGATGTTCGGATAACATTTTAAAAAACCTGTATGCCAAATTTCGACCATTTCCTAATTCAACTATATCCTGTGGAGGTACTACAGTCCGCTCTCTGCCCATCACCGGCACTACTCAGAGAGCGGACTGTACCTTAAACAGTGTCTGCTGTACCAAAGAGCGTTCTCTGATTCCAGCTAATAGAGTTCATTTGGAGAAAATAATTTTCTTGTATTTTTGAATAGACAATTTTTCAGTCGAGGGTCTTTGAGGTATTCCAATTAAAGATTAGGTAATAATAAAGGGTCATAGCTGTTCAGAAATGAAGATATATAATCTTTCGAAACGAAAAGTATCACGAATAGCAAATATGTTTGGAGGGTTGCCTAAAACAAAAGTAAATTCTTTATATTTATATGATTCGTTTTTAACAAGTTAAAGGGCATATTATTTAACGGAAATGTAGCATTTGTATAAGAACATGCAAAAATCATATCTGTTGCTCGACACTGATTTTTCTCGGAAGCAAAAGCAATAGCTCAAGGATGTATAGGCGTCAGGGGACGGGCGCATTTAATAACCCTGCCGCCCTAGGCTTCAGGAAGATTTCCGCCCTTTTCGTGTACGGTGTTCCTATTTTTTTTATTATTTTGTATTGATACCATTCGTGTCTAGTGATATAAAAATCACTTTATTCTGAAATTGCACACTGTTTACGTGTTTATGTACTGTCCTGAAAAATAAGAGGTTACGCAGTAGATGTAGATACTAAACAAACAAAAAGAAACAGATCATCCATGCCGTGAACCGACTCGATTGAGATATATACTTACTAATTCGCGGAGAATTTCGTTTGCTTTAAAAATCTACATATATATTTTCTATCGTTAAAAATACTAAAGTGCTCCGCCGCTTCGTGTTTTTCTACCGTAAGTTGTCAAGCGTGATATGGCGGAGATCTCCGACCTACACGTACGCATCATTGAGCTACACAAATCAACCTACACAAATGTGACCTACACAAATTCGAGCGACACAACTCCGAGCTACACATAATCAAAGACGGAGATCTCCGACCTACACGTACGCATCACCGAGCTGCACAAATCTTGTATATTTCTTTAACTAGAAAATTTAATTTGATCGAAAGAATGATTTCGTAACTTTCGAATTAAACTTACAAAATTTATTACAATGGCTCAGAATTTTTCGACCAGAAATTTGCCGCCCCCAAAAATCTGCCACCCTAGGCTATAGCCTAGTTAGCCTAGTGATAAATCCGCCCCTGATAGGCGTGCAGGTAAAAATAGTGCTAGGACAATGAAAATTATACAGATTGTTCTTACTTGTATTCTGAACATCTGTGTGAAATTTGGACGCGATCGTCAAACCCGTACCGGTGTTATTTAACTTTTCAATTTTTCGTGTTTTAACATGAACTCTTATAAGAAACTATCAAGGTGATGCATGTAATAACGATAAAGTGATCGAAGAAGAAATGTCAGGTGACGTAAAATTTACATATTTTTATCAGCAACATCCGACAGCTACATGAAAAAAATTCAAAGTACTCTCTACTTCGTTTGGGAGAAATTAGAAAAAAAAAAACTGCGAAAAAATGTCGTCGCCGAGTGTCGGGCGCTTGTTCGACACTTCGACACCTGAATAGCGGGAATTCAGTAACGGCCACCAATTTTTTGGGGCTCATAATGACTTTTTTTTTTCTTATCTCGCAGATATGATCGAGGATATGATTGATTCAGCTGATTTTTTGAAAATGAATTTATTGATATTGGCTTTTGACACTAATTTGCCTCTCAAACGGTGTATTGTTTACACTTTGGAATGACTTACAGCCGGACGCGCGACTCTAACCTCTGCCTCAATAAACTGTCTAACAGCTATCTGGTTCCGACCGGACTACGGGGGCCAAAACAATTTTGCCAACGTCGCAACCATACGCTCGCGGTACCGTGCAATATTGCCGCGTCTTCGGCTTGGGGGGGTCACAGGTCTTATTTCGACTATTTATACGACTCAAAATGAATAAAATTTAAAAAATATGATATCAGATGACCTATTTTTATATATTCAATTATTATTTAGTAAATGGGGGCTGTAGGATAACGATAATATTGACTACATATTTTATTTCTGAAGGATGGATTCAGGTTGGATTCCCAGACAAAAGTTTTGTGCCGGGTATCATAAATATTCGTGAATTACTCAAAATATTCATTAATAGTACCAAAAAGCATATTTATAGGCAATATTCTACCCTTTTACGTAATAAAAATCACTTTTTCAATCATCTAAGTGTATATTATGCATAGAAGTTGTGAAATTTCAAATTCGCCCTGATTTTTCTGGAGTTGTACTGCCAATACATCCTTGACAGCCTACAGATGAAATTTGGACAATTTTCCTGAATGTAACGTTATTAGGCAGATTTATATATAATTGATCATATGAAAATTATTTTAAAATTTGTACTGAATGATAATTCGAAATTTTCTTCTTACAACTCATAAGGTTAACATGAATAAAAGGGAAATTTTTGTTTACCATCTTTATCATATACATATTAGACCAGCACGCGTTATTTTTGCAGAATTATTTCCCAGTTATCTCGCGCACTATCCTGTTGTTGATCCCCAAGCATCGTGAAACCCTCCCTTGAGACTCGGTCTAATAGGGCGATCAGCTGGGAAGTGTGGTGGGATTTGCATTAGAAGCCTCACAAGAAAAATGAATAGAGCGGCCCTGATAGCGTTGGTTTTTTTTAAATACTATTAGTAAAAACAGAATTTTTTGTATTCTCATTCAATACCGAACGAAAGAAGTTTATTCCTCAAACTTCGTGCAGTAACGGAGAACGCAAAAATGAACACTACTTTTTTTTTAAGATTCACGAATTATTTCCTGAAGAACTTTTCGTGTGCAATTGAAGTGAAATAAAATTTCAAACAACTTTTTGGATTTCACGTTTTATTTTTAGAAAAATAAATTGTGAAATGTTTTGTGAAAATGTGCGTGCGAATAAAAAATGATCTTTTTCAGATAAACAATCGTTTATGTTCCAAATGAATTTTAAAATTATGACACTTTTTTTGCTTGAACATTTTTTTTTTCAAGTCTTTGATGACCGGATTTCTTTTTTAAAATCTCGTATAACTCTCTATACGAATTTCAAATTGCTCAATATGATCGAAAGCTAAATGAACGCGACTATTGCAAAACAGACATGGCTAATGAATTAAATTTTTCTGCTGGCAAAATTGCTGTTTGAATATTTACCTTGATACGTAATCAAACGTTGGTTTATTGCTCGTTTAATAGTTGGTATCTATAGGATCTTTTCTTTTAATGTTGTCACACACCTCAAATCACGATCACATTGCTCACTCTCGTCATCATTAATTTGTAATCCTCATTGCACTTGTACGATCGGCTTCAAAACAGGTTCCCCTATCTGACAAGCCGATCTTAATGAGTACTGAACGTAAAATGAGTACTGGACGTAAAAAAGGCGCGATTAGCACAGCTAGTGATGTACATACATAAGATATGATGTTTATAATTTGAAATATACTTTGAGTTTTGGAAAAGAGTTTTTTTTCGGAATTTACCGATGAATGAAAAAAAAAAGTTTTGAAAGTGACCGAGATTCCTTGCCCGATTTGAAGAGGGGCGTGTTCCGCGATCGGTGACCGAAGCCCCAATGAGTATTATTCGCGGTAGAACCTGCTTCGTACACTCGCGCCCCCGCGGACTCTTCATCGCATTGACGCTATGTTTAGAGCAATAGCCAGGCTTGCGCAACTTTGCGCGCAGACGCCTCGCGGTTTTCCAGCCCTTCTTTCTACGCTTTTATTTTTCACCGATAAGCGTCAGAAATATCGCATGCCGGAGAATTTTTGCACACGCGTCGTCCGCAAATTTTTTGTGCCTCGAGAATTCGATACAGAGCCCATTGATTATTTGCTCAACTGACAAAAAAAAATTAATGGAGCAAAAAAAATTTTCATTTCAGAAGATATTTTTTTAGTGATTGATGGAAAAAAACGTTCAATTTTGATCATACCAATGGGCGAATGCTAAAGGGGCGTAAGTGCAATTTTAATAATTTTAGCCCTCTGACTTTCAAAAGGGCGTAACTACAACAACCATTATAGCAATAATAATTTGATCAACGGTAGCAATCCGTCGAATGTTAGTGCCAAAAAGGCGGAGCTCCTCTAAAAATAATGGCGCTTACGCCCTTATGACAGTAGAGATTCGATCGAACTGAAAAATTCGTAAGATCTTACTGCCAAAGGGGCGTATTTCCATCTATATGAATCTTGTAATGACTGAATTGTGCCGTCATTACTACGGCCTTTCGAAAAAATGGAATAAAATAGAGTCTGAATCCATATTCATTTATTTATTTTAATTTTATTTGGTCGCTCATTTGTTGTTAGTTGATTCGGTGATTTGTTCCCTCATTGTTCCGTTCATGCATTCGTTCGTTGACTCGTTCTTACGAACTGCTTATCGTAATAAAAAAAAGTAGCTTAAAACGTTCGAATACTGTGTAACTCTATGGGTGCCTTCTTAAATGCAGGTTTTTGCTTGAGATGCATATCATTTGTATCTTTGCCCAATAAATTGGTTCGAAAGAGACGGAATGATGCATTTGAAGAATGATGCATTAAAGAACGCACTTTATAGCTGGTTCCAGGAATGCAAAAATTTTTGTTATTCAAACAAGGAAGCCACGTATAATTCCAGTTTGTTCGATTTTATTTGATTAAATTTGATATGTCTTTTTGGCATTAAGATTTAACCAGTTAAGAAGGTTCTGCTCGTACTCTGAGGAACGCGCAGGGTATAGGGCTTATACACAGGCCGTATACAGTACTGCCAACCTAATACTGTTACGAACGAAAACTTTTCAGGGACACAAAAAAGTGAAATGAATCGTTGTTACTGCCTTCAGGTAGACGAAAAGTTATTGTTTTGCTAATTAAGATCGGAGAAGCAACAAAAATAATAAATTTCATTTCTTTTTTATTCATTTGTAATACGTATCTTGGGTCTTGGCACTTTTGGTAACGTTGCGGAAAAGCGACGCGTGCGAGCGTCACGAGCCTTATATAGTTATCTCTGTCACTCACTCCACTCTCCCTGCTACGACGTCGCAGCATCGTAGCCTTCCTAGACCGTATCCCGTCGAATTTGGTACATTTTTATTTTATTAACTTGCCGTAACCCATGATAGACGTTGTGAATCGACTTAATTTTTTTCTAGGCTTTTGTAATAGATAAATTTGTGTTTTTGAAATTTTTAAGACTTTTTTTATTTCCTAGTATCGAACGATTTCTCACGTCATAACGGTTGATGCCATAAGACCCTATTTATGTCGAGGGTATATTTATGATCTCGGAAAGTGGGAATCATGTTGAAATTCTTCAGGTACACAGAGTATACCTTTGAAAGTATGCTGTTAAAATTTCAAGTCGCTGTCACCTTTTCTAAGTTCAAACAGAAGCTCCTTAACTGGTGGACCCGAAATCAACGTGTCGTGCCAAAACTGGTAGGAGCGAATGATTTCGCAATCCACATAAATGCTCATTCATAGGCGGTTTTTTTTTTTCGACCCGCGTGGAAAATAATCAGGGAAGCCCTAATAATAATCGGGCCCCGAACAGGTTTAAATGTGGAATCCCTAATATGATTTTCCCGGATACAGCCCTAAAATGCCCCAATAAGGCAATCATGGGTTTCCAGGTTAAAATTTAATAGGGCCTTGATAGTTGAATCCATGTGGGGCCCGGTAAGGCTCAAACAGGGATTACCACAATAAATTTAAACAAGGATATTATATATTTATTATCTTTTATGTAATATTTGCGTAATATTATATAATTATATATATTATAAATATATGTAAATATCATTATGAAGATAATGAAAAATAATAAATCATACAAAAAGGAAACAAAAAAATATATAAATAAAAATAATATAACACAAAAATAAAGAAAAAATATATATTTGTTAATTAACAAAAAATACAACAATAATATTAAAAAATTTTTTTAAATATTATTATTGTATTTTTTGTTTACTATTTGTTTATTTTTTCTTTTTTTGTATTATATTATATTTTTTATTATAATAATATTTATTATTTTTTATTATTTTTATAATAATTTTTAAATATATATTTATAATACATATATATATATTTACAATTGTTTAATATTACATAAATATCACCTTTTTACTGAATATCACGCTGTTCTATACCCAACCCGGTGAGACAGCGCTTTTTCTAAGTGGTTTTTCTGCGACCTCGGTGGTTCGGAACCCACCTAAAAATGTAGGTCCAAAAGAAAAATGGGCAGCGCCTTGGTGTGGTGACCGAAAGACTGCGAAGATGTCTTGGGTTCGATTCCCGCTGCCAGAGCACGGCTGATGAAAGCACAGCGGGCCCGGACGTAGTTCCAGAAGCACGAACTACGCCTGCCTCTGTTTCAAAGTGCTGACAGTTAGCAGGTGCGTGACAAGCTCTGGTAGCGGGAATCGAACCGGAGACAAACGGATACATGAGAGGGGAGACCAACGGTAGAAGGTGATGGGCAACCCTCAGGGGAGCCGGTATAAAAGCTACCAATACCATAATGCGTATATTATAAATGGCGGACATTTTGCAATTTACTACAACCTACCGGATCCGTCGTTTGAAATTTCTCAATTTTGAGTTCAGATTCATAATCAGCGACCTTGAAAACCTTCGGGTACCGAGTTTCATCCAAATCAAGTGACTTTTTGCATTTTCATCCACTATATCGGGTCCGCTAGCTTTAAATTTGCAATTTCAAGTTCAGATGCATAATCAGCCATCTCGAAAACCCCCGCGGACACGCAAGTACAATGACTTTGCATTTTGGTCTACCATATTGGATCCGCCATGTTGAATTACGCAATTGCGAGTTCAGGTTCGTATTCAGCCACCCAAAGAACTTTAGTTTACCAGGTTTTGTCAAAATCCATCGAAATTTATTAGAGTTAATCGATGTGCGCATATATGCGTCATTACCAGTTTTGGCACGAACATTTTCCGTGCATACATGCGTCATTCGCCGAGAGAAAGGATTTATTTCATTCAAATAAATCAGTACATTAGAATATCGTTTATTTCATTGTAATATATTTTTATTTGTAGGAAATTTTTTTTCTATTACTATGCAACTATGAGAGGTGCTTGGTATAAATAAATAATTTTATTCATGTATAGCAAAGAAAAGAAAATTTATTTAGATATGGAATAAACACGATATTTAAGATTGAAAGTTTAAGTAAGGATTTCTTTCGGTCAAATAGTTGATATTTAAATTATAGGCGCCAAGTATTTACGCGATGGACGGCAGGCGTGCATGCGTGCTGTGGGCTTTTCCACGTGCTGGCCCGTCGCGTCGCTTACAATTTCACTAACAGGTTTTCGCCTCGTCCAACGTGTTCGCGTTAAAGTATGTGTCGTGTGTCGCAATTTCGGATTTTCAAAATATGAATGACGGAATTGTTTCTCTTTTAGTGCGCGCAAACTTAGAGGAATACACCGATATATTCATTCGTAAGTATATTAAAAATTTAATTATTTACACGAGGTGTGTGAGATGCGGCGACAAACGACCAGCGCCGTTATTATTCACTGTGCCGGCACGTGCCTTTCGCTGTACACCCACAATAACTCAATGTATATAACTACGTTACGTTTGATCAAGCTTAAACGAATACACAGGCGTATTCGAAAAAATATGTTGAATAGAAATAGTAATGTAATTGTATTATGTGCCAAATACGACGAACGAGAAGCGTTTCGTTACCGCGTGGCTTGCCCCCGATCCAAACAATGTATTTTCATCAAATAAAGGTATGATTGGCGCAACTAAACTCATATTAGAATTAAATAAATAGTCTTTGGTGATAATAAAACTTTATTTAAATTAAAAAAAATATTTCCCTTCTGGATTTTTCTTTGGAATTTAGTGACCCCCAATTTACCGTAAAAATTGTAGAGAACAAGATCGGAATAAATGAGATCGGTGACATTACGGAGGGGATATTCTTGCACTGTAAATGTCTCGACCGGTGATCAGTTGCGATTCAAGAAGACCGTCCACGCTTACAATGTAAGTTTGTAATTTTTCTTTCTGTTTTTCTTGTTTGACAGGAGGCGCTTATGCTTTTCTATCAAAATATAAGTACTCTCGTTTTTGACGAACACCGTTATTCGTATGTGGTTGAAGTTTCCGAAATCGATGTTCAAAATCAATATATTAATTTGTAAGATTTACAAGATTCATCTCCTTTACATCTGCGCAAAATATCAGATAAACACTATATTACCATTCCTTATTCCATATAATTGAAGGATGTATTTTTTTATATATAAAATAAAAATATTTTCGGAACGTAGTATTTTTTATTCAATTTTTGCATAAAACACAAAAGCAATAGGCCTTTAGAGAAATAAAATAACTATTTCGTTTAAAAAGGATAATATTTTTGCCGCAAATAAAATAACTATTTCATTCAAAGAGAAAAATATTGTTGCCGCAAATGGAGACTATATTTGTTGCAACTAAAATTTACTATTGGATACAAAAAAAAAGCACTGAGTAGACAGTTAAATGAGAAAATACATTTGCCATTCATAAAATACTAGTAGGCCAATATACAAAGAAGAGAATTTATTTTCTTGAACAAAATTTTATTTGTTCCAAATGAATCATTTCTCTCGGTATACCTGTTAACTGGTTAATGAATTTTTCAGTCTGATCGAAGCCTATAAGAGCGTGAGCGCGATGAACGATTTGGAAAGGAGATACGCATATTTGGCAGTAATATTTGATGAATTTCTCAGTTTCATAGAATCTTTGCTGCTATACCGGTGTAAGTGATTTTTTTTTTGCGAGGGCCACAGCTCCAGTCCATCCCATTTTATTTTATTACATTCGATACGCTCCTTTTTCAGTAAGATTCAACCGATAGTTAACTTCAATCGAATTGTTACTGCTATTAATAGCGTAAGCGCCGTTGTAGTTACGCCCTTTTGGCAGTACATATCTACTTCCTAAATACCCGGGTGATATAGTGCTTATGATTTTATGGTACAAGTCGACTTTTGGGCGCGTATGCCCGTTTGGACGAATTATGAACGATGGTCCATCAATGTGTTCGTAAATCTGCGTAAGTATATATACTACTGTTATGCACACACCCACAAATACTCGTAGACATTCGAAGACACTTAGAGATACTGATGATCTCTTTTGGATAAAGGCATTTTTTTGTTGTGCACAGACCAACTGGAAGGGATTAAAGCAGTCGAGCTATTATACGATAATGGGTACGATGAACGTGATTGAAATAGAATTGAACAATTATATGCAACCATTTCTGTTTTGAATCTGGCTTTTACTATGCCTCTCTATTGTACATAAATATCTCACCGTCGATGCCGTGTACATAAGAATCTGGAATCCGATGCAACTTCAACTCAACCCAAACAAACCAAAGTCCAAACTAAACATGTATTGGCTGGGTGCAAGGGTGCGTAACGCTCAAGCCGTAGGTGCCCCTATATATATGTATACGCACTAGGGGGGTTGCACCCAAACCTAACCCAAGCTGATGAATTAAAACCTACCCAAGCTACCAACGCATTTGCGGTCATTCCCGGCTATTTCGGCGGGGGGGGGGGGGGTGAGGAGGTTTGAAATGCATGGGTACATTTGCGTCACTTGGGCTGGTTTTGGGTTTTGGTTGGGTTGGGTGCGAGATCGTGAATGCCCGAGTCGCAGTCACCCCCAATATATACGCTTCCGACGGCTACGCGCGCGAAGCTCGCAGGGGATGAAGTCTTGCAAGTATATATTAGGATATATTATATATATAGTGGATATTACATACTATTG
Organism: Rhorus exstirpatorius; assembly: GCA_963564615.1. NCBI lineage: Eukaryota > Metazoa > Arthropoda > Insecta > Hymenoptera > Ichneumonidae > Rhorus > Rhorus exstirpatorius. The sequence continues at coordinate 5,986,900 of OY751317.1, read as the reverse complement.
AGAGACTATTTTCAGGCAGCTCTCGCTTCCAGACTTGAACAAGCCCAGTCATCCTTTTTAAATTGAACACCCCTGTTATACAGTAAAGTGAAATAGTCCACCCTGAAAAATCCAAAGCTTAGTCATTCTTTTCGAATTAAACACGCTATTCTATGAGAATAAATGGATCCCACTGTATCTGAAATGGGTTCCAATGAAACTCAGTGAGAATCAATGGGTCCCACTGTATCTGCAACGGGTTCCAATGAGACTCAGTGAGAATGAATGGGTCCCATATGTCTGGATGGACGGACCAATTGAGACCGATTAATTCTAATTGCGACTGCATAGTTTACCCAACGGCCGTGATATATCGCATGCTCTGGAGATCTTTCCCGCGAGTGACCTGGCGTCCTAGTGGTATTATAATCGAGGCTCGAGCACGCAGTGTTAGTACATTACGACTTGGGTCGTAGAATAAACTTTAAAGCTCGGTGAGAGTTACCTTGAGGGTTTCAAAGCGTGTACCATATTCGGTACTTGCTCCTAAATGCCGATAAATAGGAAGTATCCTCGACATAAAACGGATTGATATCGATTCATGTTCTTTTGTTGGTCGCTATGGGGTTTTCTAAGCAAGGTGCAGCCGTATCCTAGGAGGTGCTTTATTAAAAGTACGACGAATTACAATACGAGGAAGCGAATTGTTATTCGTGAGTGCTGATATATTCGCACAGGATCAGTGGTTCCTATTTGAAATGTAGATGGCGAATATAGGTAGGTACCGATCGAAAGTATCGCTACTCAGAACAAGCTTAGGGGAACAATCCGATTTTAAACTGATAGAAACTTGCATCATATTTCCTCATAGAAATCGTAACCACATTCTGGGTGGTGTGTCGTTGGAAATACTGATAATAAATTCCAATAGAAAGAGGGAAATTGTTATTCGTAAGTGTGGATACAATCGCACTGGATCAGTGGTTCCTGCCTGAAACACAGAGTGCAAATATATACCGTTCGAACGTGTCGCTATATTTTCGCAATCCTATTTTAGTAAATACTGATACAATCTTTACCAAGTTGTAAATCCATTTACATAGAAACCAATGCTAAACTATTGGCACTTGTAGTTCTAAATAGGATCGGGTAGGATAGGGATGCAGATCCATGATCCATGGCGTTTATCTGCAATTGTTAGTGTCCCCACACATCGACTCTTTTTGTATCTATCGGATTTAATCTGGCTAGTGGATACGGATTAAACCTGTGAGAGATCATAATTTCCGAAACACCTGCGATTTTATTGGATGCCGAATTTTTTTATTGAGGAAAAGCAGAGAGATTTGTTACCGGTAGAACTTTTTTTTCTGTCTGGATCTATCGGATATTTTCAACAGGGATGTCATATGCCCTTGGAATATTCCGATTATATGAGGATTGTGACCGCTCAAGCTTCCGAAAATTTTGAAGCTTCTGGAAAAATGATTTTTATATCAAAATCATTAGAGGATGGTTATAACTTTTTTTCATTTGAAACGTTCCGCATCAATGTGAATGTAATTGATGGAGCGTAATTTCTCAAGCCTTGATGATTCTCCGTCGAATAAATTAATCAGTGAATCAATTGTTACTCCGAAAAAGGAAGACGCTATTTGCTTCGTTCAGAGCCTACATCTTTGCATTATTTCTATTGCTATTCTTAGGGTCAATGCACCGACGTCAAAACATTAACATCTTTGCAGGTCAATCACCCGAGTAAAAATTTAAATTCAGGCCCGATTAGGGCGTCAGCAAGTTCGCCTCATCGCCTCGTGAGGCCGAAATCCGCTTACCGCATCAGGTGGGTACCGTGACGTCCCGTAAGCCCGGATTTTGCTATGATGCGGCGGTCATCCAGTGATCCTGATTACGAACAGCTATATTACCTAACTATGTATAATAATGTATACAAGAAAGAAACTACATAAATAATCGTTAAATAAATTATAAAACTGTCATTTTTTAAAATCGTGTACATTTAGGAAAAAAAAAGTCATTATGCAGTATTGAAACCACAGCTATCCTGCGCAATGGGCGAGTTCAACAGTTCTGAAACTCAAATAATCATTAAAAAAAAACGATCTAAAAATGATTTTTTTATAGTATTACTGGCTCATTAATCCGGTCGTTATTCCGTCTAAATTAATTTTCATGCTACTTAAGATTTCAACTGGAACCTACCTAACGACTGACCGCTACCAACTATACGCCATCGATTCCTTGACTTTATTGTACTTAAATTATATGTATGTTACATATTGGAGAATGTTGAAATAACGGATGAAAATATAAAATCCATAACATACATTTTGATCGACTAACGCTAAATGGGTATAAGAGTTACTTTCATAATTAAATGCCCTCTGACTGTCATAAGGGCGTCAACGTTATGCTTCCCGGGTATCTAGGAAGTACTGTCCTCTGTACTGTGAAAAGGGGATAATTGCAATGGGACTTACGCCATTATAGCAGTAAAACCTCGATCGCAGTTAGTAATTTCATCGAATGTTACTGCCGAAAAAGCAAATCTCTCAGAAGAGAAATTTGTTGCTTATCCCTTTATGTCAGTAGCTGCCAGGTTACGAATTTGATAGCAAAAAATTGTGCAAATGTCGTTTTAATAATAAAAAAAACTTGAAAGGTCTTATTTCTGGCACTATCTCGCTAAAAACCAAGGATAAAGTTCTTTTGGACAAGATAAGAGTACCCATGAAAAGATTTTTGGTGACTCACAGCTGTTTTCGCGATATCGAATTTTAAAATGTGATTTTCTTACTACGATCTTATACTATACCTATATCTGCCGCGCTATGTTCTTATTATATCTGTACATGTTGTGCAGATCTTCGTTTAATGCTCAACCCAAACACCTCACCCAACTTAAAATCCAACCCTAAGCACCGAACCTAAAAACCCAACCGAAATAGTTTCGATTAAGTCCTCCCCCGAATCCCGTTCAAACTTGGTATTTCCATGTATTTTCCAAACATTGAAGCCTTTTGTCTTACTGACAACGTGGTTGTTCAACAACCATCGCAGCATTATTTCTTGTTCTTCGGCGCTGAAGGATTTTTTTTAGGGACGGAAATTCAGCAACATTTTAGCCTGTAGTTTGAGGTTTAACTGCCAGAGTTCTTGTTGGATCATGGCGACGTTTCTGGGATTTGGCTCGATGTCCCGTCTGACTTTCTTCCAGTCATTGGATCTTGACATGTTTCAGAGACCGCTCGGTCCAGCCTCGTTCGATCTGTCACGTCCTCTTTCGCGCGAATCCTCGTCAGAAAAAATTTCCTCTATACTCGAGTTTGAAGAATTGATACAACGTTTACGAGCTTCATTTTTCAATGGAGTATCGTTCTCCGACGAGGAATCTCCAAAAATCCTTTGAGGCAAAGTTTTATATCGTCAAAAAGAAGGTTTGTGCCAAATTTCAGCCAAATCGGAGGTCACAGCTATTCGGAAGTGCAGCCAAATTATTTTTCGAACAATCAAATTTCCCACAAAAAACTCCTATCTTATAATCACCAAATGTCCCACTAAAACATCGAAAAATACTAAATTTTCGGCAAACCGTCAGGCCTTCGAATACGTATGCAACAATCCAAAAATCTCGAAATTGAAAATTTCATAAAAAGCTTACAAGTTATTGAGTTTCAACAATTCCAGATCTGCCATGTTGGATTTTTCGTCTGGAATTTTGTAATCTCTATCTCAAATCTGTGTTCAGTGACCTAAAAACCATTCAATAGAAAGTTCGGTGAAAATTAGATAACATGGCATTTTCAGAATTTTCCATCCACCATAGAGGGTCGACCATATTAGATTTTGTAATTTAGAATTCATTGTATATGAAATTTCGATTTTAGTTTCGCTTTACAATTTTAAAAGAAAATTGTTGTAGATGTATATTGTACTTATCGTAATATTCATTTTCACGTACATTGTGTTTTTCATTCGGTTGCAATTAAAATCCAAAGTTGTCCTGTTTTTGTAATACTTCGTTACTTATCAATGAGTTCATATACAAAAGTTTTGATTATTATAACAAAAATTGTAGCATTACAAAACGTATTCGAAAAATTAGTATACGGGTTTTCAGTATTCAAACTTGTGTATATTAAATTCCACATAATGTATTAAAATTAATATCACTCTATTAATTTAGTGATACGATGTGTATGAATTTACATTTCATATACCATGTTTGTAAATTTCAATTACATTGGTACAGTGAAAGAATTGTAAATTTCATAACATTTTTGACAGTGTATATTTTTCAAGTGATATATTTCGTTTTTGTTTAAATTTTGCTACAAAAAATGCTAGCAAACATTTATTAATTTTCATGAACGTTGAACTGAAAATGCAGTCAAGACTGCGTACGTTTCAAATGCACGAGTGTACTGATATTCCTTGCGGTAATATTATTTTTAATATACATAGTAGTACATTTAATATACACCCCTATATGGATATTAGTAAATGTGTCTTGATTTTGATACAGTTTAAGTTGAAAATTCCTACGAAAGTTATAACTTTTCAATCCATCTGTGTATTAATATCGCTGCTCGATACCTACCTTTTTAAAATACGAGTATTGTAATATTAAGTACCGTATTTGAAATTTTATAAGCGGTATCCGCATAAAATATTGGGATTTCGTGGAAGTCAGGTAGTAATTTTAATGAATAAATGTCAAGTCCTTCATATTGAGGTGAACTAGTTGAATGCCTTTTTATTTTATACTCAAACGTCTTTACTCTTTTAAGAGCATTGAACGACTGGGTAGGACGCATTCGTCCTAAGCACAAATAAGTGCTTCTCCACGCAGTGGATGCGTCCTTGGTTTCAGTTTACACTAACGTACGATAAGAAATGACTCGTACGAAACGATACTAAATAATAAACAGTAATATAATATAATAAGTGTTGATTCAAGATCAATTTGCATATTTCAACATAAAACTTCCTACACTTGTATATTAATTTTCATACAGAAATTTTTTACAGTGTAAAATTATCTTGGTAAATTCCAATGCCACAAAAAAAGTTATTTAAAAAACCACCCAATCAATAAAAAATGAACCCAAATATATGCTAAGGGTGCTGCGCCCCCCTGCGTGTTTCGCACGCCAACCCTCTGTCCAAATCCAACCCAAATCGGGTATTCCATTTTACCCTGACCTCGAAAATTCATGTACACGACAGCAGTGGTAGCGATATGGTATATATGGCTCATGAGCCAGCGAAGATCCAAACTAAAAGAAAAGCGCGATATCATGGAGATATACCAAGAACGTAATGCGGCAGATATAGATATAGCAAGAGTTTAGTAAAAAAAAAACCGCGTTTCAAAATTCGATATTTCGAAAACACGAAATTTGCGTAAAAATTTACTATCAAAATCGTAATCAGCACGTCGAAAAACACGGAAATACAAATTTTCAACGAAATCGGTGGTAGGACCTAAACATAACTTCAGCCAATCGGATAAACGAAGAATATGAAGAATATAAAATTGCTTACACTAGGACCTCGATTTAACGGCCAGTGGCGGGACCGGCTCCGCATCGCACCTTGTTAAATCGAGGTAGCGTATGCCCGCCCATGCTGTATCTGCGCATCGGCACTCCGTGCTACGGGCCTGATCGGGGAGACTTTAAGCGTCCCCTACCATCCCCCCCAGGCGAAAAACCGATCAATAAATGCGACATGATGGGGACTGTCTATTAAATCGAGGGCCATTCAATCGAGGTCCTAGTGTATATGGATGAATGTTCTGCAGGAAAAATAGAGGTATAGATGCGTTAAAAAAAATGTATGCGACATCTGAAGAAAAGTATGAAATAAAGTACAGAAATTACGTATAGGCGATGGGGATAACAATAAGACGTTCAAAGGGATTGTAGATTCGAAACCGTATGAAGAGTACGATGCAAACAAGAAAGAATGCGTTGGCCATGTTTAAGAACGAGTGGCTACCGCGTTTTGTACTGTAAAAAAAAATAAAATAAAGACTTCGGTGAAAGATGAAATTTAACTGCAAAACTTATAGACGTACTAACTGTTTACTGCGGCCTTGCTATTAGAAGATTCTCTCCCTCTATAGTCGAAATAAAGAATGCAATTTTACTATCAATCATAAAATTTTTACAGACGAAAAAACTCCAGCACGACGGGTGTCCTCCCGGAGAAAACTCCGGGTGTACGTGGCAGAGGGCGAAGGCTACAGTGTCTATACAAAATTGTAAACATAAAGCTCCTCTTCATACAGGCGTTTAAAAGCTATTCGGCCCGTTTATGAAAAATTGAGTTCCGATAATTTATTATTACGATGTCTCGAAGGCTTCACGCAAAACAATAACGAGGACATGAATACAGTTATTTGGTCTATGCCACAAAAAACTAACTTCAAGTGGTTTGAAAATCATTGAGACCGCAGAAAATATTGATATAAGCATATTCAACGCGATGGGTATAATAATGTGCTACTGATGATGCATGTCTTACGTTTAAAAATCGGACCGAATGCTCAAAGAATGTCTGAGGAATTAGATAAGAGCCGGATCTCTATCGCCAGTTTAAGAGCCAAGCAACGAAAGAAACAAGAAAATTAAGAAGAGCGGCTCAAAAAGATACGGGGGACATACTTTTGCCTGCAGAACACTGTATAGGCCAGGAATCGCAGACCAAAGGTAAAATTAAAAATTCACTTTTCATTGAACATGAAACTCGTACTCGATTTTCTTTTGCGTTTTTCTCGGAACAACGTTTTTCACGGTGGCTATAAAAAAATCTCAAAAACTACTTGTCCGATTTACTTCAAATTTGGTACACATATTCTTTATAAGATTATCTAAAGTTCGGCGTAAGATTTTTACGATACGCTCAACCATTGGTTTATACAGTCCGACCTCGATTCTACGGAGTTTGATTTTGTGGACAATCCCCACTTTTCTACCCTTTCCTGCTGGCGGTGTTCAGTACCGTAGTAGAAATCTTTTCTTGGCGGGAACCATTAGGACCGCTTTTTAGGTTAGGTTGTACGTTTCAACTGTGATAGCGAAAAATGAAAAGGGCGACACCACCATATGATACCGTACTGGGAATAGAGCCGTGATTGGCCGAACACGTTCTAGGGGCTGCGTTTACGTGCACTGTAAAAAAAAATGGTAAATTCAACTCGAAAACGATTGAATCAACTCATTTCTAGAGTAACATATGGCGAACCACATTTTCGAGTTGATTCAACTCATATATAGCGCCGTTTTAACCACAATATGTAGCACGATAAACTCGATTTGTGGTTGTCTCAACACGAGATGTGACTGGTTCGACAATATATCTATTTGATGTGACTCATTAGTATGGTTGGAACAGCTACATTTTTAGTTGACTGAACTCGATCTGATGGTACAATTAACTCGATTTGTGGCTCTTTCAATCAAAAATAAAGTCCATGTACCCAGAAATATAGTTCAAGCCACTAAATATTCGGTAGAACGAGCTCGATTTGTGGTTGTCTCAACTCGCGATGTGGCTCATTTAACCTGATATTTATTTGATGTGACTTATCAACATGGTTAAAACAGCCACATTTTTGGTTGATTGAACTCGATCCGATGGTATATTTAACTCGATTTGTGGCTCCTTCAACCAAAAAATAAAGTCCACGTACGCAGAAATATAGTTGAGGCCACTAAATATTCGGTAGAACGAACTCGATTTATGTTTGTCTTAACTCGCGATGTAGCTCATTCAACCGGATGTACATTTCGCGTTTCTTAAATTTCGAGCTTCAAAATTAATTTTAAAAAAATTATAATGCATTTATCGCGATAACAATATAACAGAAATGATATCACACGAAAAAAAAAAGTTCTCCGTTGATATTCACTCATTACAGAATTTCTGTCTGAGCCGGGATTTGAACCGCCTACGTACAAGTTTCCTACCTAATGCCTGCTTACTAACCCGGGACGCTACCTATTGCGCTATCGACTACTATTGAATTTCGTTCATCAATTTTCCGATATACGCTGCATGCTGGCTCACACTTACAAAATTGAATGCGTCATTACCATTACCATTTGACGATTTTGATTAGTAATAGAATTCATTTTCACACAACTTTGCTAGTTTTACATTTATATTTTTTATTTATATTTTGAGTTTCGATTGAACTTTTAATCGAGTCGTTCCACCTCTTTTTCGTTGAAATGACGACGCATAGTAATCGGATAAACCACAAATGTAGTTGAATCAACATGATATTTGGTTAAAAGAGCTGGTTATAGAGTTGTTTCAAACATCTGTGGCAGTACGATGAGCCACATAAAAGAGTTGTTTCAACATCAATTGCGATAAATAGAACCTCATAATGTAGTCGATTGAACTTTTAATTGAGTCCTTCCAACTCTTTTTCAGAGTTAAAATGACGACGCATAGTAATCGGATAAACCATAAATGTAGTTGAATCAATCTAATATTTGGTTGAAAGAGCTGCTTATGGAGTTGTTTCAAACATTTATGGTAGTAGAACGAGCCATATCAAAGAGTTGTTTTAACATCAATTGTGATAAATAGAACCACACAATGTAGTCGATTGAACTTTTAATCGAGTCCTTCCAACTCTTTTTCAGAGTTAAAATGACGACGCATAGTAATCGGATAAACTACAAATGTAGTTGAATCAACCTAAAATTTGGTTAAAAGAGCTATTTCTAGAGTTGTTTCGAACATTTATGGTAGTACAAAGAGCCACATAAAAGGGTTGTTACAACGTAAATTGTGATAGATAAAACCACATAATGTAGTCGATTGAACTATTAATCGAGTCCTTCCAACTCTTTTTCAGAGTCAAAATGACGACGCATGATAATCGAATAAACCACAAATGTAGTTGAATCAACCTAATATTTGGTTCAAAGAGCTGTTAATTGAGTTGTTTCATTCAATTATCGTAGTCGAACGAACTGCAGAAAAAGTTGGACCAACTATTCTGTTGTGAGTGATTCAACTCTGAAATGAGTTCGGTCAACTCGTTAGGTGGCTGTTTTGACCGAATATGTTAACGCGATTTCAGAGTTGAAGCAACTATTTTATGTACATGCTTTAACTCGATATTCGGTTGACCCAACTCAATTTGAGTTGTTATAACTCATTTTTTTCAACTCGATTTCTCGAGTTGAATTTACCATTTTTTTTTTACAGTGTGGCCTCAATTCTGTGGACTTCCGGTCCCAAAGTGTCCGTAGAATCGAGGTCCGACTGTAATACATTTTTTTACTTTCAACTTTTTAGGCCAAACCAAACGGGAGTTTACTGAACGTAATAACTTTTTTTAAATCCCGATGCTATACCATAGCCATGTTATCACTGAATAAGAATATTTTTTGATTATTTGTTTCAGATGAATCTGGACGTCGAAAAAATGGTAGCTATCAGCGCGCGTAAGGGAAGAAGAGCTTCAGGAGACAGCGTATAACGCATCTATTTATTAATATTTTAGAATGAAATTTTCACAAATTGTTATTAAATATATGCTGTAAGCATAGAATATAAAAATACATATACACATTTATTCAAAATTTGTGTAACAAAAAATTCTTTAATTTCATTCCTTTTTGGAGGATATCAGGGTAGCGGAACCCCTTAAAGAGCCTACATTTTACGAGACTTTGAAATTTTGGAAAAATTTCTGTGATCGCTACAACTTTCATAAATTTCGAGATATCGAGGTAATTTTTTTGTTTTGAGTATCTTTAAAGGACGGTTGATATTAATTTCGATGAAAATAAATTTAAGGGCTCATGTTTCATGAAATTTTTAACTTTTGAAAAAAATCCGACAGCTAGGCTCTAATTTTCCGAAATTTTAAGATATTGGGCTAATTTTTTTTTTCTATGGACAAAGTATCATTAATGAAAGATTGGTATCATATTTCGCGGAAATAGGCGAAAGGGTTCAGATTTCATGAAATTTTAAATTTGCCAAGAAATTTTTCTACAGCTCTAATTTCTCCAAATATTGAGATGTCTGGCTAATTGTTTTTTCCACAATTAGAATATCATTAAAAAAGAGGCTGGTGTTTAATTTCGTGATCATCGCTGAAAATGTTTACATTTTATGAACTTGCGAATTTTCCAAAAAAATGTCTCCGCTAGCTCTAATATCCCAAATATTGAAAATACGAGTTATTATTTAGCACATGAAAATGCGTTAATTTTACGAAATATTGAATGTTTAAAAGGTTTTAGTAACTTAAATCTCAAAAAATGAAACTCTCACTATGAAGGAACAAATTTCGCACTAGCTTCTTCCATGAGGAAACTGAAATTGACAAAGGCAGTTCCTCATAAAAAGAGCGTTGAGAATTGTGCGACATTTGGTGGAAGTAATTTGCAAGTTGCAACTTGAAGCTTTTTATTTTTAAATTCCATTACATGAATTTAAAAATTCGATAATTTTGTCGGTTCCTCTGTTCCGGCCCGGGCACGTAAAATTTCAGGTTATCGAAGTTTTTCTTTTCAATGTGCCAAAATATGATCCAGCCTTTATCGGGTCAAACAAGAACCATCATTGAAGTTTTTATCGGGTTACCTGATCAGGCTGATATGAGAGATACATAATACGACCTTTATAGTATTAACCGGATTAAGTATCAGACCAGCCCTAAATAAAGTGGTCCTAATCGGGGCCACATCAGGTGTGTCCCAGTAAGGCGTGCCTTACCTAAGCCTGATCCATTCCGGATGAGTCATCAGGCAACTCCTATAAAATTTCTCGCCGGGCGCTGAAACCTAAGGAGCTTGTTTTCTTTTCTCGCGAAGCTTCCTGTGAATGCAAGCTCGAATAATTTAGAAATCAACTTTTTTCCCCACTTTATTCTTTAACCACTTCGTATTTTTAATACAGTTTAATTATTTATCCAATACATTTTGTAAATTTCAATTTATTTTGTGAACCCATATTTCTAGAGATATTGAACAATAATTGTCTTCAACGATATATACGACCATTTTCGAAATTTCCATCAAACTGTAATTGACAGCGGTGGGGATAATTCCAATGAAAGAAGAAAGATGTTCGTTTTTAATAGTTTTTGCGAGAAAAAAATGCGAACTTTCGGACAGTTGAAATTCCAAATTTCAGTTCTGACATTCACTAGTCTCCGTATATTAAAACACGAGAGGTTATTTATTTTTTTTTTAATATTTGACAAAACAAAACGTAGAAATGTTGTACGAAGAATCTCCGAAAAAGTCGAGGTCCAGAGACATTAGTCTGATTAGAGAGCTCGGGAGTCCCTGAGATCAGACGCTGCAGAGTTAGAGAAACAATAGTTCTGCATTATAATAAATGATCTCAAATACGCCAATCACTGTAAAATAAGTTATAATTCTAATACTTTGCTGAAGAGTTATGAAGGGAGGTTCTACTTTGCTTGGCCAAAAAATGTTCGACTTTTCCCCAATTTTTTATGCGAAAAATATTAAATATAGAATGTTGATATTTGGTATGTTTACTAAGCGGTCTTTATTAAACATGATAATATCTTTCAAAGTTTAACAAAACATGGTATCGGGAGTGGGATGAGCCACGTATGTAGGTGCGCCGGCGATGATATTCTTCGCTCGCGGAAGTCCTAAGTTCTGGACAGGTGATCTGATGAAAAAAATCAAACATATTTTTAGCTTGTACAATATTGTGTATAAGTTGTATTAGAATTGTCCAAAAATATTCAAACGTTTTTATTTTATGAACAAAAAACTGCAAAAATTTTTGGCAAGAAACTAAACTTCCCCTTCGATCGCTAACTCTTTTTTTTTTTAATTTTTCAATATTTCTTCGTAATTCTAGTTCAACTTATACACAATATTGTACAAAGTAAAAATATGTTTGATTTTTTTGCTTCAGATCACTTGTCCAGAACTCGGGACTTCCGCAAGCGAAGAATATCATCGCCGGCGCACCGACATACCGTGGTTCCTCCCACTCTCAATACATACAATGTTTTGTCAAATTTTAAAAGATATTATCATTTTCAATAAAGACCATTCAGTAAACATACCAAATATCAACATTCTATATTTAATTTTTTTGCATAAAAAGTTGGTGAAGAATCGAACATTTTTTGACCCAACAAAGTAGAAACCTCCCTTAAGTGTTTTGAATTTATACCAAAAAATAAATGATTTCCGGCTCATTTTAACGTACGTTTACCGCTCAATAAGCGATGAGGTAAGGTGATGTGATCGAAAAAATTCGAAGAAACATCAAATATAAATATGCTTTATGCAACGAATATTCAAACAAGACAAGTTTCGTAAGATCTACTGCAGATGTACCTTTATAATTCAGTGAATAGTCTGCGGTTGAATTAACACGTTAATCTTTAAAAAAAATCATCTCCTAAAAGTGTTTACGAAATATCGAGGTATGCATACGTTATTACATTTCCAGTGTTTACGCATACCGGATCGATCGTTCCCCGCCTGTTTCGAGAGAATCAAGCCTTTTGAATCCTATGCAGTGACGAAAGAATGCGCGATTTATGTTACGTGACTAAATCCACCCTATTCGTATACCCAACCATTCTCTCTCACAGTCCCTTTAGCTCCAACACATGCACACACAGACACGCACGCACACACACACACACACACACACACACACACACACACACACACACACACACACACACACACACACACACACACACACATATATATATATATATAGCCCAAGACCTAGCGTATTTTGGAACTCCAACGAGCTCAAGGCCGTCGCGCGTTAACCTATATATTTCGTATGGACCTTCTATTATATGGGCGATTCCATTAATGCCTGACGCACTTTTGGGGTATCGAGGTTCTCGATTCGATTGAAACTTTTTTATCCAGTTGCATGCTTACAATGAGGCATATTTGGAAGCATATGTAAAACAAATATCGGCTTTCCGAAAAAACGAATATTTGTCAACTTTTATTATCATTATTGCCTTCAAAAATAAGTTTTTTTAGTTTAAAAAAATTAGCTTTTTTAAAAAAATTAGCACATATATATATCGTGCTGGTAACACGCTTTCTTATCCTCGGACAAAATATCTGCGAAAAAAAATATCCGTGAAAAAAATATCCGCGGACAAAATATCTAAACCAGATATTAAGCAAAGTCTTTTCGACACTAAGAAATATGTTGTTTACATATTGTAATAATACAGTAAGTACGTAGAACAATACGTAAATCATCCCCATGGTGGGGATTCTCTGTGCTCCGCAATTAAATATATATTAATTCTCTGGTCATTCAGTGTGTCGTTTAAATGTTGTGCTGTCACCATGCCTCTGAAATTTATTGAGTCCACGAAAGGAAATAAATTGTTAATTTATAAAGATTATCTGCATTGTTTAAAAAGTGTTAATAAGTCCAGTTTTACATGGCGTTGTACGAAATATAAGGATTTCAATTGCATACGGATTATCCAAACGGATTCTAATAAGCGTACCGGTAATTATGATAATATATTATAATATTATAATAATACATTATAAAAGTATTTTATTTTGGTCATTGGTAACTCATTTTGGTTATTGATTGATTGTTGTAGGGAAAGTAATCGGAAAAGTTCCTGAGCATGATAATCCGAGTGATATTATCAGCATTGAAGCGAAAAAAATACAAAATAAAATTTAAAAAAAAGCATTGAAGAGTAATGACAATCCAACAGTTATTGTTGCTAATGCTGTTAAAAATATATAATCGCCAGTTGCCGCACGAACTGTTAAGCCACAATCTCTTGTAAGAAATGTCCAGCGTATTCGTAATAAATAAGTTAATCCTCAGTTATATGATCCGACAACAATAAGTGATTTGGATATTCTTGATGTTTTTAAGAATACCGTTAAGGATGATAAATTTTTGTTGTATGATAGTGGTGGTGATAAAGAACGTTTTTTGAATATTTGCGACAACTAGAAATTTGGAAATACTAGCTGAATGTGAGCTCTGGGCCACTGACGGAACATTTAGTTGCGTTCCGGCAATATTTAAGCAATTATATACAATACACGGATTTAAAATTAATAAAAATTTTCCATTAGTGTATGTACTTGCGCCCAAAAAAACGAAAAAGATGTAGTTAGATGTTAGAAAAGAAACGTTAAGATGTTAGAAGCGCTGTAGGCCAATAATCGTAATCTTAATCCTAAGAGATTGATAATTGATTATTAATTGGCATTTATATTGGCATTTAAACATATTTTCTCACAGGCTGAGATCACTGGTTGTTCATTCCACTTTTGTCAATATATCTGGCGTAATATTCAAAATTGTCATTTGCAAGAAAGGCGTCATTATGGCGTCATTATGACCATAATTCGGCACATTGGTCCAGACTCTTGTTGTATATCTATTTTACACATTCAACATAAAATGTATATTTCGTTTAATGTAAAGTTTTTTTTCTTGTTTCTTATAAGCACAAACGTATTTTGTTTCAAACATTATTCATGATACTGATTTTATTGTTTTCATTTACGGATCATGATCCATCGGTGTAAGGTTTCTTTAGGATCCCCAGCAGAGAAAAACGTGCCATCACCATATTAACGGCACTCAAGCACTCACCGAGCATTGCAGCACTCGCATCAACCCTCTGCACCGTACGAACACTACCCCACCTCACTCACAAGCAATCACAAGAAAATCATCGACTCTCACAGATGTAACTTGGACTGCATAACACGACTGTAAGGGCGAGAAGTGACCAAGTCATCAATCACCTAGATTCTTTTATACGTTTTGGCTAAATTTGGTTGTTCTGTTGGCTTACACGTTCTCCGTGTACATTATAAAGCAAAAATATTGGTTATACTTAGTCAGAAGAACGTAAAAAGCAAGATTTTCAGGTTTTAAAAAGAATTATAAGCACATATTTTTACAGAAGTTATTCGAAAACGTAATATTTAAAGAATATTCAATAATTTTTTGGTGTAAAAACATTCTTTCATAGGGCAGCTAAAGACGATATCTGGGAAGCACGGTTTTAGAGTCGATGAGCAAGGTATCTCAAAAACTTCTGCATCAATAATCTTTTGGAAATTTTTTGTGCTTTTTTTAGATATTAAAATCACGTGTTTGACCAATAAGGGTTTTTTTTTCGGTGCATATATCTTCCATTTTATAAACGATAACTACTCGCCTTTTTCGCATAAATCACGATTCTAACTTTAAACACCCGCCATTTTATTTTAACTTAATATTTTAAAAATTCCATGGATTCTAATCACAGGATACACTAATGTACTCACAGAATGTGTTTAGTTTTTTTTTTTTTTTTTTTCGGATAAAACGTTTCCACACGGCAGTATACTCATGACTAAAGTATTTTTCAAAAAGTGCTTCACGGGCATCGGCTATAACTTCCTTATAAATGAATATTTTTACATGAAAAAATTATCAAAACTTCTTGAACTTACTCTTCTGTTAACGATTTTAAAAAATTTCAGAAATTCGCTTTTACGGCCTCCTTATTACGTATAACCCGTTAACTACACTCTTTCGTAAGCACGACGATACGTGAATGAATATACGAGCAATGTTGGAGTTATAATAGAGTGACGATTAGCATTTGAGAATGAGATACAAATTTGGAAGCGTCATTGAAACCAAGGAAATTAGGCATATATCGATGTACGCATACAATATCGATCGATACCTGTACATGGCTCCCGCGATTTGCGTTAAAAGGGCGGAGAGCTACCCTCCGGCACGAAACACAAAACGTGAATCTTCATGGAACAACGATCGCGGACTGCGCCAAATCCACATTGAATATAGGGGATGTTTGAATGATAAATCCCCCCTAACTCGGATGATGTATGTGAGCGCGCCGTTTGCCCATCAGACCCTCGTAACCATAGAGACCAAAGTATTGCGTCGAACATCCTCTCTGACCTACCTACACATTCGAAACTCGTGACCATCACACTCACATTCGACGAGTCAACACTGCACGCGATAGGGATAAGTTACGAAAATGATAATTTTTGTCCCAATTGTACATTAAAGACGAAGAAAATCGTAATGGAACTTCACGTGAAACAGTTTTTGGTCAAGAAATCAGCGATTTTAGCCCTCGTCCAGAAATTACTATTCTCATAGTATGTATAGAGAGCCTCCTATAATTGCAAATCCAATTTATAATAATTGGCACGATATATTTACAATCTACCAAAATCTTCACTACCCAATAATAACTCTTCTAAAATTTATGCTCCCCGAACAAGCCGACATTACACCTCTACCAGACACAAGCCACAGTTAACATTTTTACCCAATAACATCCTTACCCAATTACAAGTCTACCAAATAACTTTCCGGCAAGGCAGATGGTACCAATAGCTTAACGTATTATCCAAGAGCACACTTACCGCATCAGTCTCTCGGGAGAGTTGTTATCTGGTAGACTTGTAATTGGGTAGATATATTCGCCAGTCCTCATGCATGGTAAAGTTTTTTTTTAGTATACCTTGTTATGTGGTAGGCATGTTGGAAGAGCTTAAATTATAGAGAGCTCTTATTGAGTAGTGAAGTTTCGGGTAGAATTGTGAGTGCGCCGTATCTTTGCCCAATGTATCTTAGCTTTTTTCACTAGCCCACTTTAACTGCATAAATATGCTCATTTTGAATAAATGAGAATCAGATTTTGTGAAAAAAATGTGACGTCTCTGGATTTAATGCTTCTTGATTGAAGTTCTCGATTGACTATTTTTTCATAAAAAATATGTCAATATAAATACTGTTTTTTTTTTCCCCATCAATATAACGGACTGTGAATTCGGGTTCTCAATTTACTTTAGTTTGAGTTTTTCTCCTTAACAAAAGAAGAAACTTAAAAATTGGAACTCCAGTCTGTAACTACAAAAATCTATTTTTTTCAGAATTAATTTCAACAAAAAAAAAGGAATTTTTGAAATTTTTACTACAGTTTCGTTTTATTCAATTACCTTCGGTGAAAATTTTGCGTTAAAAAACTAAAATTCACTTTTTTCCTCTTCTTTGTAATTTTGGTATTCTTAACATTTTTGAAAAATCCGTTTCTCGTTTATTTGAAATGAGCACATTTCTGCAATAAAAAGGCATGTGTTAAATTTTTTGTTCGTCCATTTGCCCAAGATATATGGGGTAAAGGATGCAGTAGTTGACAAATTTGATTAATATTGTAATAACGTTATATCCTGTAGGAATTATAATTGAGACTTATAATTATAGGAGACTATATGGTAAAAAAAAGTAAATTTTAGACGACTTAGTTTCATTCACTACGCCTACGCAGTCTTGGATTCAGCGAGAGTCAACCAAAGAGTTCAGAGGTCTTATGAAATTTTGAATTTTTTCTACAATGTCTGTGACGGTTCTAATTTATACAAGCTTTAAGACATCGGGCTAAAATTTTGTACGCAAATGAAATACGGTTGAAAGATGTTCGATGTTGTATTTCGTGAAAATCGATTGATTAGTCGATTAAAAATTCAAAGTTT
The DNA here is from genome assembly GCA_963564615.1 of Rhorus exstirpatorius. NCBI lineage: Eukaryota > Metazoa > Arthropoda > Insecta > Hymenoptera > Ichneumonidae > Rhorus > Rhorus exstirpatorius. The sequence continues at coordinate 5,969,333 of OY751317.1, read as the reverse complement.
CATAAAATCTTCATATTGTCATCATTTATTTGAAAAATTTTAATTCATGTATATTGTTTTGCAAAGCTTCACTCTTCAAGTCTACCGATTTTTTACAAAAACAAATACTGTATAGCTATATTGCATACCCCTAGAACAATGCCCTCCTCACAGCTTTCAATCTTCTGCTTTCCGCTGCAGCAAAATTGAGCAGGACCATATTTAAACCCAACATACACTTTATATTTTTTAGTGAGAAGGTGCGCACAATGCTTCCGTGTAATTTTTCGGTTTATCATTCTCCAGACAATTAAAACTAGTTCCATTTCGCCGTGCATACATTCCTACTATCAGTACTATCGACTAATTAACGGTATAGAGTTATTAGTTGAGAATTCACTTCATTCACGAATTCCAGGCTCCATGTGTACAAATTCATGTTATTCCGACAGCAAGACGCACTGAAATTTGGTAATTCAGAAAGATATATACCGACTGCAAGCAAACGATCGGGCGTCGCCTAACATAACCTTATGCGTTGAATCATGTGCGTTACACCCTTGTGTATCCGAACAGCTGATTATAATAAGAGAAACATGAATATTGATCCTTGTGAAGGAAAAACGAAGGGCAGCAACGAGGGGAGACGATATATTAGCCGGGGTGAGAAAAGTGGGTCAAGCTACTAGATCTCGAAGTTCCGAAAGCCACACGAAACTTCTCGGGTAGCGTATCGAAATGCACATAGGACAAGATAATTTCACGGGAAAAAAAAAAAAAAAACTTCGGGGACCCCAATGTAGGTCACCGGGGGAATGAAATGAGAACGCGTGCTCAACTTGGCCTTTGCAGGCGAGTAGACGAATTGTTATACATGTATATATCTGTCTCTGTGTTATATAAATATCTTGCCTCCGCTGCCACTGCCGAGTGCATAAATCGAGGATGCGTTTGGGTTCGGTTGGGTTAGGGTGTCAGGGTGCGTAGCACCCCCGAGTCACAAGAAATCCGAAAATATGTATAAATATTCCATCACTGCCGTGTATTTAAAAATGACGAATCTGGTTAGGTTTGGGTTGGGTTTCTTGTCGCTCTGTTAGGGTTGTCCAAATTAAAAAGGATGATTATGTTTCGATTTGGGGTGGTGGGTCTGTGTCAGGAGCAAGGGAGCGTAGCGCCCGAATTGTACAAGTCTCTAGTATATCTCTCTACGTTATATAAATATCTCGCCACCGCTGCCACCGCCGTGTAAAACGATTGGGAACCCAACCAAAACCAAATATGTATGGGTTGGGTGCGAGGGCGCGGGCGCTCGAGCCGTGGGAACCCTTGGTCCGTCTGTATTGTATAAATATTTCACTGCCGCTACTGTCATCTACAAAAATCGGAAACCCAGCCCAACTCAAACCCAAACAAACATAATTTTAACGCGACCAAGAGCCAACCCAAACAAACTCATGTCCGACCTAAACATGCGTTGGGGGATTGAGTTGGGTATGAGCTGTGGATAATACCCGTAGTAAATATATTGTATAAATATCTTGATTGAGTTGAGTACGAAATGTGGGTACCCGTAGTACATATATCTCGCCACCACCGGCGCTACCGTGTACAAGAATTGCGAACGCAAACCACATGTAAAGGATATCCAATTTAAAAAATATGACTGTTTGGGTTTGTCTTGGTTGGGCTTTTTGACACCCTATATAAGTGGTGTCTGAATTGAAAAGAATAACTCTATTTAGATTTGGTTTTGGTTGGGGAAACGCGGGCGCTTAGTGCCTGAGCCATATGAAACCCTATATACAAATATCAATATCTCG
>OY751317.1:5901246-5967331 GCA_963564615.1 Rhorus exstirpatorius | reverse complement strand
AGTTAGACTGTGTGGCTGAATATGCTTGTGCATTCGGCTCTAACCGAATCGCACATCGTTGTCTGTGACACGAAAGCCGAACTCGACAGCGTGGGATGGGAAAACGCAGTGCCAGCGTAGGTTGCAACCGATGCGGGCAGTTCCTTTATGCTGAACGCTGGCGTTATACGAGTGGCCGAGACCTTAATCTCTGAAAGATTAGGGTCTCTTATTGTTAGTTCTGTATAGAACGCCGTCTCTGCAAGACGTGTAGCCGCTGCGTACTCAGAGGAATGAGTGAGGTTAATGCTTTAGAGAAAATAGTCGCCAAGGCGCTACGCCGGAGAAAAGGTTAGTTTTTTTCTCAATGAACCATCCCAGAAGCCTATGTAAACAGGTTACTGCCTCTGGCAGTGAATATTACTCCACGTAGGAATACCAATTGGTTCTATTGGCTATATTTTAGCCACAGGCTGATAAAAGACAGCAAATGAATCATCTCAAAGGCCAAACAGGCTACTGCCTCTAGCAGCGAATATTCCTCCAAATAGGAATACCAATTGGTTCTATTCGGCTATGAATTAGCCACAGGCTGCTAGAGACAGCAAATATTCTCAATGCACCATATCTCCATGGCCTATATTAACAGGTTACTGCCTCTGGCAGTGAATATTTTTTTATAAATTCCAATTGGCTCTATTCGACTATGTATTAGCCACAGGCTGCTAAAGACAGCAGATGAACAATCTCAAAGGCCAAACGGGTTACTGCCTCTGGCAGCGAATATTCCTCCAAATAGGAATACCAATTGGTTCTATTCGGCTATGTGTTTATTAGCCACAGGCTGCTAGAGACAGCAAATATTCTCAATGAACCATCTCAATGGCCTATATAAACAAGTTACTGCCTCTGGCAGTAAATGTTCCTTCAAATAGAAATACCGATTGGATCTATTCAGCTGTGTATCAGCCACAGGCTGCTAAAGACAGAAAATATTCTTTCGTAAGGATGAGTACTCACTTGATTAGTCAGCAAATCTGCTCTTCAGATAATATTCCTCCATAGGAAAGGAAAACCTGACTGCGAGTCAGCAAAGCCAATTGCAGCAAATATTCCTCCACAGGAGAGAAAGGACTGACTGGGTCAGTCAGCGAAATAACATAATCATGAATATTCCTCCACAGCAAAGGGAAACTGACTATCTCAGCCAGCAGGACCAATTTTCAACAAAGATTCTTCTCAACAACAATGGAATCCTATATAATTTTGCTGAGAAGATGCCTTCCAGGGGGTATATTCCTTCAACAACGGAGAATGATACGAGGTAGGCATTTGTTTTGACTGGCCGAAATCTCAAAATTTCTTCTCGAGGGAGAAAAAAAAAATGATTCACGAGATGGATACGATAAAAACTGAATCTGAATATCACAGGCGCTATGCCTGAATGAAAAATTGTAAGCGGACCAAATGTTGTGAACTTTTTACACAGGGAAAAAGCCACCCGGTTAGTAGGTGAAAAATTAACGATAATTTCGCCATTCATTTTCCGAGATATTCAATGTGGCTCTGCAAACAAGCCGATACTCGAGACATACAGATTTTCTTTGCAAAAATCTGCTACCCGCATACCATGAAGGATCATGCTCATCGTAGAAGTCAAAGGCTTATGAATATGTTCATTAACGTCTTCACTTGTAAAATGGTCATCATCAGCTTAACGATTATGAAACTAGCGAAACGGGCCGTATTCAATCAACGAATTAATCTTTAAGAACATTCGACCACTGGTAGCACGATGAGCCAGCCAAGAAAGATTGTTGTCTCAAAAATGCAGACTTCTTTTGAAAATTAATTTTTTGGTTTTAACGAGTGAATAGTTATATATATACTATATTATATAAAGATATCGCCGCCGCCGCCGTGTCAAGAATGTATGGGGCATTCCGTCTAAAATCGACCTATCTAAAAGCCTCATATATAGGGCATTCCGTCTAAAATTGACCTATCTGAAACCCCGATATATGGGGAATTCCGTCTAAAATCGACCATCTAAAAGCCTGATATATGGGGCATTCCATCTAAAATCGACCTTTATAAAAGCCTGATATATGGGGAATTTCGTCTAAAATCGACCTTTCTAAAAGCTTTCTAAAAGCTTTCTAAAAGCCTGACAATAGGGGACTTCCGTCTAAATCGACCTTTCTAAAAGCCTGATAATTCTGTCTGGTGATTCTGTCTCAACTTGATATATCGATATGAATCGATATATCGATATAAATTGATATATCGATATGAATCGATATATCTATATGAATCGATATAAATCGATATATCGATATGAATCGATATATCGATATGAATCGATATATAGATATGTATCGATATATCGATATGAATCGATATGAATCGATATATCGAATATCGATATATCGAATGTCGATTTATCAAATATCGATATATCGAATATTGATTTATATCGAATTTTGTTTTTTGATAAATCGATAAATCGATATATCAATCCGTCTAAAATCAACCTACCTAAAAGGTGATATATGGGGAATTCCGTCTCAACTCGACTTTTCTAAAAACCTGATCTATAGGGAATTCCGTCTCAACTTTACATCTCTAAAAGCCTGATATGGGGAATTCCGTCTCAACTCGACCTCTCTAAAAGCCTGATATATGGGGGATTCCATCTCAAATCGACCGTGATATATGGGTAATTTCGTCTCAATTCGACTTATCTAAATACCTAATATATGGGGAATTCCGTTTCAACTCGACCTATCTGAAAGTCTGATATAATAGGAATTCCATCTCCTTTCATGTATATACATATGTTATGCATATACTAGGGTGTTTAAAAAAAAAAAATCGATTTTCCAACGGGCCACACCTAAAATAGTTAGTTTAGGTAGAAAAAAAATGTATGTCAAAAGATAAGAATTTTAGGTTGAGTGGAAGATTTACCGCAATTGAATTAAAATTTTTTTTTTTCATTTTTATCGAATTTATAATGAAAATTTTTTGATTTTCCAATGGGCCACACCTGAAATAATTAGTTTGGGTAGAAAAAAAATTTATGTCAAAAGATAAGAATTTTAGGTTGAGTGGAAGATTCGCCCCGCATTTGAGTTGAAATTTTTTTTTCTTTTCATCGAATTTATATTGAAAAATTTTCGATTTTCCAACGGGCCACACCTGAAATAGTTAGTTTAGGTAGAAAAAAAATGTATGCCAAAAGATGAGAATTTTAGGTTGAGTGGAAGATTCACCGCATTTGAGTTAAAATTTTTTTTTTCCCTTTTCATCGAATTTATAATGAAAATTTTTTGATTTTCCAACGGGCCACACCTGAAATAATTAGTTTGGGTGGAAAAAAATTTATGTCGAAATATGAGAATTTCAGGTTGAGTGGAAGATTCGCCCCGCATTTGAGTTAAAAATTTTTTTTTCGTTTTCATCGAATTTATGATTAACATTTTTTGATTTTCCAACGGGCCACACCTGAAATAATTAGTTTGGGTAGGAAAAAAAATGTATGTCAAAAGATGAGAATTTTAGGTTGAGTGGATGATTCGCCGCATTTGAGTTGAAAATTTTTTTTTTCCTTTTCATCGAATTTATAATGAAAATTTTTCGGGGTACACCTAAAATAGTTAGTTTAGGTAGAAAAAAATTTTTATGCAAACACATGATTATTTTAGGTTGAGTGGAAGATTTGCCGCATTTAAGTTGAACATTTTTTTTTTCTTTTCATCGAATTTATAATGAAAATTTTTTGATTTACCAACGGGCCACACCTGAAATAATTAGTTCAGGTAGAAAAAAAATGTATGTAAAAAGAGGAGAATTTCAGGTTGAGTGGAAGATTCGCCGCATTTGAATTAAAATTTTTTTTTTTTTCTTTTTATCGAATTTGTAATGAAATAGTACTTTTACCAGAAACTATTCATCATAAATTCGATATAACGAAAAAAAAATTTTTTATTCAAATGCGGCGAATCTTCACTCAACCTAAAACAGAATCGTTTCAAGAATCGATAAATTGATATATCGATACGTCGAATCATGTCACGAATTGATAAGTTGATATATCGATATACCGAATTGTGTCTAGAATTGATGAATTGATATATCGATGTATCGAATCGAGTATAAATATATCGAAATGTGTCAAAAATCGATATTTCGATATATCGAACCGTGTCAAGAATCGATATATCTATATATTGAACGGTGTCAGAAATCGATATATCTACGATATAACGAAACCCAAACTCAACCCAAACTCATATCCCAAACCCAATAAACACAAATATAAACAATTTTTTTTCAAAACATCTTTCCAGAATGTTTTTCTCTAACCACTGACACAAACACAAGACGGGGGGTTGGCGCGCGAAGCGCGCAGGGGGGCGAAGCCCCCCTAGTATATATATATATATATATAATTAAAAAAAAAAAAGAGTAGTTTGGGTATCGGGTACATTATGAAATAATTGCCTACTCATTGAAATCTTCCTTAGTGAAATGTTTCTTGTCAAAGCTGGATCTTGTATTAAGGTTCATCAGCTTGATGCAGGAAAAGGAAAAGACGAATTCACAACAAGATAATGGAATACAAGAGACAAGAGAAAAGAACTAAATCATATATTTGCAAAGGTTTTACGAGTCATCACGTAACAACCACTACCCGTGATCATGAATTCCGAGACCAAGTGACTGATCGCTTTATTACAAATAACGAATTTTGTCAAGAGTCAATTCAGTTTTCAGTCTTTTGATATTACAGATGCAAGGGTACCAAAGACTTCGTTTCCTTGGCATCTCTAATATGGAAATTTTTATGTCCTGATACTGATAACGGTATTAACTTAATGTGTACAAATGTTATAATCATAGATGAACAAAGGTTAAATAAAAAAAAAAACGGCAAGGAAAGGTCGTTGGCGCTTTCGCAAGTTCACAGGTGGGTAAAAATAGCCTACCGGAGTTGTATCAGCGTGACATATAATCACAAGTCGAGTTTAGATTCTGACTGGTAGTGGGGCGAGCGCTTTTCTGGGACAATGCGTTGATGACACCATTGAGAAAAGAGGTAAATAATCTCCGATTGTCATATTGACTTTGAGATCGATACCTGTTACGATGTTTTCAAAGATTAAAAATTTGGCCGATAGTAAGAATTCAACACTTACCCTATGTCACGGTTGCCTAGACAATTTTTAGCAACAGGTCTAATATCGTTGCAAATGTATATTAATAACCTTAATGGTAAGCTAGTCACTGACTTCCGAATCGGAAAATTCTCCCCCCAACGGAGAAGGAACTGTATCGTCATTCGGGCCTTTATTTTTTAATCTATGAATTCGGAAAGATAAATTGGATTGGGTTGCACCCGACAGGGACAGAGGTTGGCTACTCGGGGTTAAAAACTCTCAGGAGTTGAACCTGAGGTATCTCGCAGTCTTTCGGCTACCACACCAAAGCGCTGCACCTTTCATTGGAAAATGCATTTTTGGGTGGGCTTTTTAACCATCGAGGTCGCAGAAAAAGCACATTGGAAATTTTTCTCAATGATTTCCGTGGTGGAATTTGAACCAGGGCCCTCTGCGTGTGGGCCGAGCACGCTACCATACTATACCGTATACTATACCGTACCGTATACAAAACCCTTTTGAAGGGTTATTATTATTATCGCCTTAAATTCTTGATAATTTAAGAACTTCAGACTCGAAAAGGTTACAAATAATTAATGCGTCAAAGACGCTGTAAGTCTGGCATAATTAGAGTTACCTTGACCTAATAACTTTGGAAAATATCTCAAGTCAAGAATTTTTGATATTTCATAGCGTGATCAAAATTATAAATAAAAAAAAAAAAAAAATAGAATTAAAAATGAAGAAACAAATTGTATGAGGCAAGTCACTGATGGGTCAGAGAATACCATATCAGTATTAACTGAGCTTCGTATGGGTCATTTTTTCAAAAAAGGGATCAAAAGGGATCTCATAAATTCGCTTCAAATCTCAATAGAATATTAATATTGATGAATAATGCAGAGGCGACTGATCTGCACAGGGCGTAAAAAATTTTATACCAATAAATACCCATACAGCACGCAACATTGCAGCAATGTCTCAGCAACGTTGCAACAAGGTCTCAGAAACATTGCTGAAATCTGTTTTTAATTGCAGCACTACAATGTTGCTGAAAGGTCTCTGCAATATAATATCTGATATCATAATATATTATAATATTTATACTAGATTATATACACCTACGTAATTATAAGAAATTACGGAGATTGGCATACGCACGACTTATAGGTCATGCGTGCTCAATATCTACCGCAACATACTTTAAATATCTACACTATCTATCTCGAGGAAGAGGCGCGAAATACAATTAATCGATTAAACGAACTTACTTGTAAATGAAGTTCGATCGTAATTGTATGAAGCGCCTCTTCCGAAGAGATAGCTCCCTCCCTTAATTCATTACCCATCTCCCTTCAGAGATTACCCTAGGATTGTTGCGGCAGTGCTTTGAAGAATGAAAAATATCGTAGTACGCGTTGTCATGACGACGGAGCGCAGGCAAAAAGTTTTTTGCTTTAAACTTGTGGTGACACTGGCGTGGAACGGGGGTACAAAAAAATATCATATCGTTCTGAATGCGGTTTTTTGAATCGTCATTTTACGTGCTTGCAGCGCACATTTCCTATAAAAATAAAGTACGGTTCCACTCATTTTTATCATAAGCATACGCTGAGTCTTGAAGACGCTTGAATGCGTTTCTGCCTGAATTTGATGATTCTATATCTATGTATTCGTATATAGTTTTAAAATATTGTAGGATATTATTGATCTTATTTTATCCCGATTTAAATAGTCTATGAATCAGCTCAATGTGTCTGCACTCAGCTGACATACATTTTACTTGTTTCACGGTTCGGAGATGACTCCTCGCACCCAAAAGAAAATCATACCACACGCAATTCACACTAAGACTGCCCTCGCCTTGTGACCCATTCCTCTTGTCGTTGAATTTTGATTCCCTAAACATTTAGTGGATCCGCTCGGCGCCTCGACGATTCGTCACACTTCGTTCACATGTGCATTCTCTGAATACTCGAGTATAACGTAAACACACGATTCGCCTCACATCTTACAATATATAAGCCACTCAGTTTTTAATGTATTTCTATGTAAACCGGGTAAGTCATATTAGGACTACTATTCTGAATGAAAAAAAAATTGTGACACTTAGTTCGAAATCAGAGACGTGAAAAACGCCTCGGCATCAGTTTTGATTTTAAACTTTTTTCACTGACGACCTAGATCGAGGCTTATCAACATATATTTTGTTTACAATTGGTTGTGTTTGACTTGTGTGCAAAATTTAACCTCGACTATAGTTTAACTTCGATCAGCCAATCCGTTTACGAGTTATATAGGTTGTAGTAATTTTTAAAAAGAACGAAGGAGTGAACAAAATCATAATTATACGATCTATACGATGAAATCCATACAATCCATAAAATACAAACTGCTGTGTTCGGGTCAAAGTTTATTTCGGCAAAATCTTTAATATGATTGTTTAAAAATTTCGAGACTCATAACGTTCGCAAAAATTTAGAAAAAAAAGCCCAAGAGCTCCTTAAAATATCAACAACCGTACCGATTTAACGACCATTCTCTCGGTGAACTCATGACGCGCGCGCGCGCACACACACACACGCACACACATCCAGCGAACACTCCTTAGAAATGTGTTTTCCGATGTTTTGGAGCTCTGTGGGCACTGAAAACTCAAATTTTGATGAGAGAGCAAAACGTGAGGCTTATTTGAACATTAGTTTCGGGTTGTATACTATCCAGTTGTTGGATTGGCGATTGTAGAATACGAGGATTAAGGGAACTTTTGATGTGAAAACATTTTTAGCGGCTCTACGAAGTGAAAAGTGTCTTCAAAAAGTGCTTCGAGGAATTCATCAAACGGTCCTTCGAGGAATTGAGTGACAAAATGGTACTTCTACCGGGTATACGCAGTGGTACTCATACTACTTTCTGTTTATCGAATCACCCAGTGTGTAGCATATTACGGTTCTAGGATCTGTGGTGTAAAATTTTACATTTTGCAAGTTAATAGTACAGTCGAATTTGGTTATAAGCAATCCTTCGGGGCTGTAGGGGAAAAAAAAAAACGCCGAAGAGTCGTAAAATCTGGCTCCCCCACTACAGCGCATCAATGTAGCGTTCTTAATGTGTGTGAGTGCGTCGGTGAAATGCGCAATGCTGCTGGTTATAAGCAATTGGCTTGTGGTGGGGGACCGCGCTGAGCGGACTCGAAAAAAATCGGAGGGGAAATTGCTTATAACCAGATTGCTTATAACCAAATTCGACTGTAGTAGGGAAAAAAGTTGTAGATATGATAGCATGCCATATCTCCTCCTCTCTTTGCCCCGTTGATTCTTCTCTACTATTCCCCTAAGCCCTATCCTCTTTTCAATCGCCTCCGCTATAGCCTTCTCTACTTTTTCCACCCCAATGTCCATCGCTTTTCCTTGCCCTTCTATCCTCACATATCTCTTTTTCTTTCCTCATTCTTCCATTTCCGCGGCCCGGCGTTCCTCTTCATCTCTCTCCTCCATACTCGACTTTTTTCCCATCTTTCCGTGCCCTCCACTACCTTCATGGTCTTCTTTTCTCTTCCTACTTTCACTCCCAGCCCCTTCTCCCTCCGCCTTCCTTCTCACTTTCTTTCTCATCTTCCTCCCTCGTGCTCTTACTTTCACTCTTTGCCGTGCCCCCTTTGCCGCTTTCTTCGCCGTATTTTCATTTTCTTTTAAGTCCTCCATATAGGCGCGGATCTAGACTTTTGATTGGGGGCCGGGGGGGGGGGGGGGGGGGGGGGGGGGGTCTACGGTTCCGTCGGAGTTCAGGCACAAAAACAATGTCAAAAGACACCAAAAATTATAAGCACTAAGGTAACGTTTTATTCGTACATCGTATTATAAACTATATTAGGACAATTTTAATTCGTCTTGATGTATGTGAAGCAAAGCAAGGCCAGTAAGCCGCTCTTCCCCCATAGTTGCCCTGAGCCAAGTCTTGAGGCGTTGAAGCGTTGAGAAGGTGCGCTCGGCTATTTCTGCACTAACTGGTAATGTGGCCAGGATTCTAAGGGACACGTCAATAGAAGGGTTAAGGTCTGTGTCGCAAAAATCGACAATTTGGGGCAGATTATTACGAATTTTAACGCCTCCCAGGACTTCGCGCCTCCATTTGGCAACCCAAAGTTTAAACTCCGCCATGATAGAAAAGACAGAAGCATTCTGCAGAAGTTGTTTGTACGTTTCCACCACTTTGTGCACTGCTATGAGATCGTCCTCATCGTATGTTGTGCGAGGCAAGAACACTCCGAGACTGAAGAGATTCATCACATCTGGGGAGAGCCTCTTTTTCCGATCAGACATAATATTGTCCAACAGGGGAATGTACATGGCTCTTCGGAAGTACTCCTCAGTGGTCTAAGCTGGGTGATGAATGTCCCGATGTAGCTGTCGAGAAACAGTGCGCGGCGCCTTGAGTTCTACGTCTAATTTATCAGCAAGTTCTTGTGCTTCGGAAAAGAGTTGTCCAAAAACAGTATCTGCCTCTCGCCTCTTTTGCTCGAGGACGCTGATAGTGTCCTTCATTGCGTCAGTTGCTCTTTTCAAGTCTATAGACGATGTTTGAAGGAAACGGCTGAGTGACACAGTTGTCCCTGAAACGCTATAATAGACCCAAGTGAATATGAAGCTCCAAGTAGTCTGTATTACAGAAAAGCATGAAACATATCTTCTCAAAGCTTACCTAATACGTCACTGAGGCAGATGGAAGAGATGATGAACTCTGAACTCCGCAGAGCTTGGCGGAGGTATTGGGCGTCAGACGCAGTTTTGCTGTCCTCCCACGATGAAATTTGGTCGAGGGCATCACATATTTTCACCAAGCTATCATCCTGAAACTGCAAGTGCCCGTCGTGCCTCTCTACCCAACGTGTTTCGCAGATCCCTTGAAGTGCAGTTCCGCCAAGCGCTTCTCGGATTACTATATCTCTTCGCCGAGGCATTAGCGAACGCCACGATTTTTTTTTTATTGTTGCCCATGTATTGCGACAGAGTAAGACCTTAGAAGACCTTTCCATAACAGAGCAACTGTCAGTGCCGATTCCAACACACTATGTCAGATCTACGTTGAATTTCTTATATAAATCTTCAACTATATGTGCTAGGGCAACACCAGTTAGACGACGCTCTTCACTTGTATCTTTAGGACGGATCATCTTATACGCATTACATAATGTATTGAAGTCCTCCCTTAGAGCTCCATCGTGCAGGTAGCGGAAAGAAAGACTGAGTTGCTCGGTGTGAGAAATATCAGCTGTTTCATCAAACATAATAGAAAAGAATTTCGCGTCTCGAACTCTGGTCAAAATAACTTCTTGGATTTCTTCTTTGCATACGTCGATAAGTTGATTCTGTGTGGTTTTACTTATATAAGTCGCGTCGCGAAGGAAGCAATGGTTTCTAGATGACGGCACATGTTTGAGGTACCGGAATTAACTCTGAAGCGCAATAGAGCTCTAAAGTTACCATCATTAGCCCTAGAACTATTCTCTTCATGACCATCCCTACTACAGTGGTACGACGCACCATCATCCCTATGATCACGCAAGGAAATATTTTGACGGCCACAGAAGATTGCTGCTAAAGATTGGTCGCAAACGCTCTTGATTCTCCTTTACCTGTGCATCTCTCTGTGCGCAAAATCGGTTAGCGATATCAAGGTCAGGTTGGTGATAAGTCACAAGAAAATTTTTCCCAGTCTCAACAGCCCTTTGGTGGTACCGGTTTCGCTGATGAGTCAGAAGTGATTCTTTTTCGTCGAGCAGGTCATCGAAAGCCTTCAAAGGTCTTTTAACCAATCGTTGAAAACCACCACCCGAGTTTGTGACAAAAAGAACGCAGTATTTACAATACAGCCCCTGGTCGGTGTGAGACAGCACAAGCCAGTGAAACTTTTCCAAGTATGATCTCTGGGCATACTTTTTTGTCTGCTTTCCTTTCTTCGTAACGACACAGCAGGGAAAATCATAATTTATAGGCGGTTTCCAGTGTCGCTCGAGCAGCATAGCCTTTTGGTAAAATCATCGATGTTGATTTTCCCCACGTAGCATCCAATATCTGACGCAAATTGAGATTGATCCCGAGGCTCGTTTTCTTCTTTAGATGTAGAGGCAGATGGTGTGCACTTATCAATACCAACATGTGTAATTTTAGCAGGAGCATCAATAGGTGTGTTACTACCCTGATCCGGAGAAATACAAGACGATTTATTTCTTTCCTTAAAATCCGATTTTAACTTTTTAGTGAAGAAGTTATGAATCGAACCGTATTTAATAGATGTATGCCGTTTCGATCCACTCCCTTTCTTCAAACATCTATCCTGCACCAAGGGAAGAGAGAGAGAAAGAGAGAGAGAGAGAGAGAGAGAAGAGAGAGAGAATGACAAACTGCTATTAATCGCTACACTACTAACGCAGAGAAAAAATCATGCGAACATTCATAATCCGTAAACATGAAAAACACGAAGAAACTAACGTGAATAGTTATGTCGCGAACACGAGATACTTCATACATTCGAGGAAAATCCATATTTTATTTTTTTCTAAGCAAACACTCTGACACATTGTTGAATATTATACTAAACATGTAGCGACAAAGTAAATAGTAAATACTCACCATCATGAAAGTTAAACGCGTTTCACTTGTCACACGCGTTTGAATGGAACGAGAAAAATATCGGAGAAAACAAATTTCCCCCAAAGACACGAGAAAGAATACTTTAATTCAGGCCTGCTTTAATTCCTATTACAATAGTAGCGCTCGCACGCAGGCACATACAAGTTAACGTAAGTCAACGAAGGTGACACTGGCTGCGTACGACAATGTTATAATTTACGGTTTTTAATAAAGGATAGCGTAAAGGCACTGTCACTAGTTACATCTAACAATAGCAATTTAAAAAGTTGGAAATTAATAACCCGCTTCACCGGCTTTGGGAGAAAAAGTTGTAGCGGTGATCCATGTCATTGTTCCAAGTGTCGCGTGTACGTGTGAAGTTGTATCGGCCGTGTTATCAGTGATCGATAATCCATATTTTAGTTTTTTTTTCTCTTTTTTTGGGTCTGGGGGGGGGGAGGGGGCATGACCGCTGTGACCCCCCCCCCCCTGAATCCGCACCTGCCTCCATCACACGTTCTTTTACTTTGTTCCACGAGTACTTCCACTTCCCCACCACACACCAAGAGATTCTTCCTTCTCCGTCTCCCACTCGCTCTTTTCTCCTTCCGTGCTTTTCCTCTTTCTGTCATGACCCTGTCATGATCCCTCACCTGACCCTATCGCCTCTTTCCTTTTCCATCCGCATTCATATCGTCTTTTACTTTACTTCCCGTGCACTTACCCTTTCCCACTTTGTCATTTCTAATCTCTACTTGTCCGTCACGCACTCATTTCCTTCTCTTTCCGTACTTTCGCTCTTTCTCTCAATTTACGCCGTCTCTCGTTTCGCCTCCTTCGCTTTCAATTTCGTTCCTGTCCCATCTACTTTCACATCATCTTTCACTTTGCTTTCCGGGCACTTCTCTTTTCCCACTTCTCTCTTGCAATTCCTTTGGAAGACACGACGGAAAAGGAAAGCAGAAGCTTTCCTTCTCCGTCGCACTTTCACCCTCTAAACGTGCCTCTCCCCTTTCTATTTTTTATTCTGGATATTTCCTTTTCCATTCTTTCTCTCTATCTCTCTTAACTTTTCCATTACTCGCCACTTCCCTCTTCACCACCACCACCGCCACCAGCTCTCCGAATCCTTGACTTGATTGCTTCTTCATCGTCCACTTTTGTTTTTCAGCACTGAACCCATCACTACACCGACGATTACGCCTACGATATTATGCGCTATGCATGTTACATCGGTGAAAACTTTTCTCGCCAGCGTACTCGTCATCCACCTGGCAGCGTTTCTCCATTCTTTGTTCTGGCTTTCCCCGTGTGGAAAATGGTCCGGGAAGCCCGAAGAATATACGGGCCCTTCAAAGGGTTTGATGTGAATTCCCGAATAGGGATTTCCCTGTTACTGCCTTAAAGGGTCCTAGAAAGGCAGTCATTAATTTCCATGGTACGAAATAACAGGGGCTTGATGGGTGCACCAATAAAGGGCCCTGTCAGGTGCTAACAGGGCTAATGTTTATAATAAATTTAACCGGGTCTGAATCAGGCAGACTAATGTGTGCCCAGTTTGATTCAGTCACGATTTCCATAATAAAATTAATTACGGTTTCATCTGGTTTACCAGTAAAAAGCCCAGTCAGATCCTGCGTAGAAAATTGTTTGGGCATCCAAATTAAAAATAGGCCGCATCTAAGCTTCAGCAGGTCATCGACAGTAAGGGCTTCAACTGTTAATTAATAATTGACTTTCATATTTTGAACTGCATGAATGAAGCTTGTTGTTATATAATTATTATTAAATTAATAATTTATTGATTATCAATTTTTTAATTTATTTAATTATAGAATGATAATTTTTTTATCTATCATCCTGTCCTGCTGAGATTCTTAAGATTAAAAATACCGCAGTTTTCCTACTTTAACTGCTGCAATTGTTAATTAACAGGTAAATAAACATTTTCGTCTAGTATCGTCTCGTTCACAGTCTTACAAGCATATATAAAAATTTTGATGTTGAAATGACACGTGGTTCTCGAGAAATATCTTTGTTAACCAACATGCAACGGGTAAATTAATTATATAAATATTGATTTTTTTGTATACATCATCCTGACCTATTAAGAATATGAAGATTCGAGATCTCAATTTTCGAACTTTCTGCCTGTAGTTATTTTGAACTCAATTATTAATTACCTGTTGAATAACATTTTCACTTACTATCGCCTTGCACATAGTCTCAAGCCTATAACAATTTTCATTTTTTAACTATACGTGGATCTTGAGAAATATAATTGTTGACTAAGGCGCAATTAAGTAAATTGATCACATGAATATTATCGTCTTTTTTCTATACTATCTAGTCCTGTTCACACTTTCAATATTCCACACATGAATTTTATAATTTCAATGCTCCTAGTTCTTATAAAATTCATTTGTTGATTAACAATTGAATACATTTTTGTACTATGTATCATTTTTTTACTGAATGTCACGCTGGTCTATCCAGCCCGGTGAGACAGCACTTTTTCATTAGAACTCGTAGATTAAGGAGGTATTATCGTTTCTCACGTGAAAATTAATTTCCAACTTAGCTACGTGAAATTTTGTGAACACGAAATTCAGAGCAAAATCCAACTTGTGGTCAAATTTCACAACGATTTACCGTTTAGAAACTGAGATATTTAATTTCAAAATCACAATTTTTGTATACTTTTAACACATGTCTTATGGCGTGAAGGGTACCAAGGTTAGGTTTTTTATTTTTTCTGCGTGATAATTCCAACTTTTGTTGATGAAAAACGAACACATGCAACTTTGGATTACAGGTAATAAATTGATGTACTTTAAATGTAGGATTACCGATTAAATAAAAGAGAAATATCGAGTTAATCGCACTGGTTTCTGAACGCGACGGACTATACGAGCTGATTGAAAATAAATTTGGCAACGCCGCATAACCAACTCAAATTATCGCACGCATATATGTGTGTCTATATATTTATATATATATATAGATATATATATATATATAGATCGGAACTTGAAAAATAAATGCCAAAAATAAGCAGTGAAATAATTTCACCATTTACGGTTCGATCACAAAATAAGTGAGGTTAGGTTCACATGCTTCACGCACGCACCCATACAACTCTGACACACGACACACGCATTCTTCCGCTAAGCGATGTTGCCACCTAACCTTCTTCGCCATATAACTGCTAGAATCATGCAAGTCTTTTCTTATAAAAAAATTTTTTCCTAACAATTAAAGTGTTCAAAACACAAGTATATTAGTAATAAAAAATTAAAATAATTTTTTTAGTCACTATTTAAAAATAAAAATTTAGCAGAAAATCCAAACACTATTTTGACTCTGAAGTTTCGATAATACCTCCTTAATGTCCGTTGTTGTAAGAAATCAGTAGAGTAGTAGTAGAGTGTCGGTCGTTAGGTAGGTCGTGAGGTAGGTCTCAGTTAAAATCTCAGGTAGGTTTAAAATTGATTTCGACGGAGTAACGTCTGGACTATGGACCCGGAAACACTCGTAAAATAAATCCCCAGGCGTTAACTTTTTTTAAATTATTATTTGAGGATCGAAATACTGAATTCGCCGATTGAAGGATAGCGGGTTCAAATCCCGGACAGTGACTTTTTTAGCAAAATTTAAACGATTTTTAAAAACAATGGAATAACAGTATTATATTTATTCATTGATCATTCCTCGTTGCTAACTTATAGATAATACACTATATTATGTGAATTTGACCTGCACAGGGATGATATTGGATAATCCAGGCGCAATCAGGGAATCCTAGTCGGGTCCCGAGTATATATCCACTAAAGGGCCCTATTTAAAAAGCGGGACAGTTCTATTAAGGACCCTGACGGAAATCCAAACTGGGCCCCGGATTAAATTGGGGAGAATTTATCGGGCCCTTTAGAGATCCTGGAAAACATTTCTACACGGGTCGGTAGTTTCGTCTCTTCTCTCTTCTCCGTCTACATTGGGAATTTTTGATTGAGTTCAATTCAATCACTTATAACTTTGAACAGTTACAATAAGTTCCATTTAATCACCTATTATTTCAAGGATTTGTAATTGTATTCCATTTAATTACTCATTAATTTGAGAATTTGTAATTCAGTTCCATGTAATAGCTCACTACGTTCGTTTTCATGACATCAGTCGCGTTGACCGCCGACAGTATATGAAGAAAGGTTATCAAATCGACCTTTTCTGTATGAGGACGTTTCAATACATGGATTGTATAAGCGTAATTCAACGTTGCCTTCAGATCGTCACCATTTTTCCTTTTTCTTCTAAGCATCGCAAAATATCACAACTTTCTGGATCAAATAATTTTTTTTTCATGGGGAATTAACGGACCTGAAGTCTTGCACTCCAATAATCCATAAGTGCTTGGATTGGCATATTCAAAGAAAATCAATCCTGAGAATTATTTCTTAAATTTGGGCTACAGCCTCAAGATTACATCCTTAAGAAAAAGTGACTAAAATTTTTTTATGCCACAAATATCATGTGATTTACCGCAAATGACTATTCAAATTTATTTCACAATAATTTGTACTCGTTTAAGGTTTGTTCCCGGACATATCTCGAACTGAAACAAAAATTATTGCAATAGGGATCCCCTATTTCGAGGGAGCATCGTTTATATTATGAAATATTAAATATATAGAAAAGTTTTAGTAGCTTGAATCTCAAAAAAATGAAACTATACATATATGACAGAAAGGAAGAAAAAAACTGCTAGTGGAAACTTGCAAATTGCTTCCTCCACATTTCGCATGATGAGGAAGCAAAAATTGACGAAGGTATTTTCTTGTAGAGGTGCGTTGAGCATTTTCCACAATTTGGAGGAAGCAGTTTCCAATTAAGTTTCAACTTGTAGGTTTTTAAATATAGGACTAATATAAGTTTACATGGTTCGGAATCACGAACGATTTGGAAATGAATTTTGCATGTGGAGGCGAAGTTTCATAATCGTCAAGTCAATCTACATCAAAAAAGGAGGATTTTTTCCATCCCGTCATTCAATGATTAATCAGGATCGTTAATAATAAAAGCCAAAAAATTTCCGAGGCATAGCAGATGTTTCCTATGATCATTGCAGGTTTGAGATTATTTTACGAAGTCCGATGATGTAAACAGCCCGCAGTTTCCAGTAGACCGAAGTTATAATATTCTAAACGAAACAATATCTAGGGTGACTGAACCAGTGAATGAACACCTACCAGTGAATGAACAGGCTTAGTATTTTAATTAAACGGCAGAGATATTATTCTATTATTATGAAGAATTTTGTATTCATAATGAAGTGAAAATTCTGAGAAAACATCGAGTAGTATATTATTTGACGCTGTGAAAGATTTGCGATGCTATGGATTTTTTTTCGTACTTGGGGCGCATATTCATAAGAGACAGCCATGTTGTTATAACCATCTGACTGTGCATCGAATACCAGAATATTCCATATCACCTCGATAAATCTTTTTAAAAGATATGCAATAATTTTTTCAACGTTATACATTGCTAAGCTTCAATTATATTAATGAATTTTTGGTCAAAAACCCAATATTGTTTGCGATATATGGCCGTTTATTCACTGGTCCAGCTTTTTAACCTATTTCCAGTGATTGAACGAGCGTTGAAAAGGCTTTTCATAACCTCAAAACGCACGAGTATGCGTACGCATCTCTGGTTCCATTGTACGTTCATTCACTGGAAAGATAAGAGTTCATTCATTGGAATTTTTGTTCATTCACTGGGAAATTGGTAATTTCGTTCATTATAATTTTTTTTTTACAAAATCCTTGCGAACAGGGCACTTCGAATATTTTTTTTTATATTCTGTGAACATTGTTCTATAAGATCTAATTAGCTCATGAAGAAATTCGTAATAAGTTAAATTATACGGCTTTATCGAAATATAAAAAAGGCTTATGCGTTCATTCACTGGTTCAGTCACCCTACGCTTATTACTTTTATGCGCAATGCACAATTTTCGAAAGCACTAACGTAACTAATATGACGCGTAATACAAATGATTTCCTCCAAATGTACTAGATACCGTAGATACGTAACTCGAAGACAATTGGTCGCTACGTAACAACATCGATATTAGCAAAAAAAATTTAGTAAATGATTAGTTTCGGCTATGTATAAAACAATAAGAAACCGCTTAACCCTTTCAAGGGCAGTGGCACTCCTAGAGTGCCACCGGTTTTCCTGTGCTTTTCGATCAATTTTTTTCAACAACTAGGTTATTTAAATACATGGAATTTTGGGTTCTTTGGACTCTTAAATAGTTGCGTAAGATAATTCAAATGTTTTTTAAACAAAATAATCATTTACGGAATTGTTATAAACAATTGATATATGAAAAATACTAGTTTTTTAAAAATTAAAATTGGACAAAAATCACAAAAAAATAGATATTCTGACTGATATATTGTAACGATATCGCAAAGCCCCCTCCCCCCTTCTTTCTACTACGCTTCGGCGACGAAGTCGAGCGTACCGAATCAACGCGTCGTGAGGATCCGGCTTAGCAATGGAGAGGGGACGAAGTCGAGCGCGCCGAACAGACGCATCATGAGAATCCAGCTTTAAACGGCGGAGAGAGGCGAAGCGCAGAGGATTCTGGGACAGCCCTGGACGGGTATAAAAGGAGGGATTTCGGCCACTAAGAAGGCACTTCGCTCCGAGACCGGAGCAGAGAACAGGAGCTCTAACCAGCCGACTCTGCTCTAGCTCGGAAAAACCCACGAAGTCTCTACCAGACTGTCACTCTGCCCGACGTCCACACGACAGACAACATTTTCGAGTCATATTTAAAAGAAAAATTAAAAGCAAGATTCCCATTATCCCATCCTTATTCCGAGCACCAGTGACGGATTTCTCGGGAGACCTTGGAATCCCGCAATTGGGCTCTACCAACATAGTCCAAATTTATTCTGAGTGCCAGTGACGGATTTCTCGGGAGACCTTGGAATCCCGCAACTGGGCTCTACCTAAAAATCGTCCAAATTTATTCCGAGCGCCAGTGACGGATTTCTCGGGAGACCTTGGAATCCCGCAACTGGGCTCTACCTAAACCGTCCAAATTTATTCCGAGCGCCAGTGACGGATTTCTCGGGAGACCTTGGAATCCCGCAACTGGGCTCATCACTCCTAAAAACGTATTCTCATTCATAACCTTGTAGGGAAAATTATTCACAAAGAAAATACATTAATTAATGCTCGGCAAACGCCAAAGAAAATGTAAACGAACAAAAACGGAGTTTAAAAAAGAACAGATTGAAAATAAATACGAAAAATTTAACGAACCACGTGAGTTTATTTGTCTTTGCACCTGCTCCGTTTACCAACGAAGCGCGAATTCGCGCGTAGCGTGAAAAGTCGTCCTATCGACAAAAGCGTACCGTTACAATATATAATATAGACCCATATATACATATACATACACACACGTATATATTATATACATACCCCCGATTGTGAAATGATCAACTTAGTTTGTTGATAAGTCTATAACAATATTACGATCGGATAAAACATAATTATCTTGGCAAATGAATTTATTGAAAAAATAAACACTAGCTGTCATATGCTGTCATATACTGATGATACCGATTTTTTTTTTGTTGTTAACCAAATTTTTTTGATTGGATAACCAGTGAGCTAACCAGACATTTTCCGCATATTCTTTCAAAAAAGTTGAAAAACTATAAGAGAGTTCCACAAAAATTCTTAATGGAAATTGAGATTCGTATATTTTGTCTAATTGACCTTTTCTCAAGGTACTCTTCTTGATTTGTAGCTTGCTAATAATTCTAGATCGAATTTTTTAAACTAGTTTCTCTCCACGTCCTCGCAGTTAGTTCTAGGTAATACAGAGAGGGAGAATTTTCACATTTTTTAATCGACTTCGTCACTCAGAAATTTCAATATTTTTTTTTTCTCAAAAAGTATGCATTTTTGAAAAACATGTTAAGAAAGCTTTTTTGTTGAAAATTTCATGCAAAATACAATAAAAATTTTCTTGCTCAAAAATTTTCTTGTTTGAAAATTTTCAATTTTTTTGCTTGAGGTCCACCATATTGCCACCACCTTCTTGAATTTTTCAATTTTGACTTCAGATTTGTAATCAGCGACCCCAAAGTCATAAGAATATGATAAGAACAGCTTGATAAAATTTCCAGTTTAATTGCGCCCCTGAAAAGGTTAAATAATACCACTTAAACTACTAATATTTCGTGAATAGTTCTTCTTAAGGATGTATCGGACGTGCCTTCCCAACCAAAAGTGACTTTAGTCGACAATATTGCATACATTATGATAAGATAAAAATCGGAAAAATCGACCACAATAAAGATAAGAAGTTTAATTTTGGATAATAATAATGCAAAAAAGTTATCAATAAATTGTTTAAACAAATCATTGTTTAAAAAATTTTTAGGGAAAGTTGCTTTTTGACACGTGAAATGAATTAGTTGATGTTTCTGACTACACACGAATTTTTAAAAAATTTTGTTATTATTTTGAAATTTCCGTTTTCGAAAACTTTTTAATTTTGAAGAAAAATCGTGAATGGCCATAGCCGGGTAAGTAGGGGTGATCGGCCCCCGCACAGAATTGTTCAAAACTTTGGCGAAAAGTTGAGTCTGATGGGTTACAAACTCACCCTAAATTTCAACCTTGTAACTGCACTAGGAACAGTGATAAAAATACAACTAGTATTTTTCGAAAAGATTTTTTTTCTCAGGATCTACTCGACCGATTTTCGTGAAAAAAATATATGTTGCGAACATATTTCAGGTCATTTCAAGGAAAAATCAAGAAGTCTATCCCACTATCGGAAATACCAGAAAAAAATTATTTTATTTTTCGTGATTTTTTTTCGGTCATTCTTTCACGAGATACAATTACCATATTTTTTTCATAACTCAATTAGACCCCCTTCTACAACATATATTTTTTTCAATACGATTGAAGAGGTGGAGCGTAGTTAAAAATAATAAAATCACTTTTTTCGCATGTTTCATCCAAATTTTATTAAATCTTCTTACAATGTAATTATACTTTCGATAAATTTTTGGTGCTGTGTCATTTACATCACTGACCGATGAAGATTTTCTCTGCGTTTCTTAATCATCGTCGCTATCATCATTGATGACGGTAGATGTATTCTTAGTAGTTTTCGATAGAACTGACAAGTAACATCGACTGCACTCGGTAATAATTACACGGAGAAAATTTTGCGGTAGTTATGACATCCAAAACAAAACAAAAACGTGCAAAAAAAGTGTGTTTAATTTTTTTTAACTACGCTCCACCTCTTCAATCGTATTGAAAAAAATATATGTTGTAGAAGGGGGTCTAATTGAGTTATGAAAAAAATATGGTAATTGTATCTCGTGAAAGAATGACCGAAAAAAATCACGAAAAATAAAATAATTTTTTTCTGGTATTTCCGATGATGGGATAGACTTTTTGATTTTTCCTAGAAATGACCTGAAATATGTTCGCAACATATATTTTTTTCACGAAAATCGGTCGAGTAGATCCTGAGAAAAAAATCGTTTCGAAAAATAATAGTTGTATTTTTATCACTGTTCCTAGTGTAGTTACAAAGTTGAAATTTACGGTGAGTTTGTAACCCATCAGACCCAACTTTTCGCCAAAGTTTGAAACAAATTGGTGTGGGGGCCGATCACCCCTACTTACCCGGCTATGGCCTTTGGATATGTTTTCGTAAAAACGTTGTATATTATAGTGCTGTACGGCTTAGCCGGCTTAGCCGGCTATGGCAGCTAAGCCGCACAGTGGGGAATTTTCACGAATTCCTGGCCATAAATCAGGGGATGATCGGAACTTCACCAAATTTGGTATACTTATGTTTTCGGGGTCGCTGATTACGAATCCGAAATCAAAATTTCAAAAAACAAAATGGCGGCTCAGATACGGCTGGTTCGAACCAAAATTCTTCAAAAAATCCAACGGAAAATCTACTTTCCCAATGTTTTCGGGGTCCCTAATTTCGAATCCAAAATCAAAATTTCAAAAAACAAAATGGCGGCTCAGATACGGCTGGTTCGAACCAAAATTCTTCAAAAAATCCAACGAAAAATCTACTTTCCCAATGTTTTCGGGGTCCCTGATTTCGAATCCAAAATCAAAATTTCAAAAAACAAAATGGCGGCTCAGATACAGCTGGTTTGAACCAAAATTCTTCAATAAATCCAGCGGAAAATTTACTTTCCCCATGTTTTCGGGGTCCCTGATTTCGAATCCAAAATCAAAATTTCAAAAAACAAAATGGCGGCTCAGATACGGCTGGTTCGAACCAAAATTCTGTAATAAATCCGATGAAAAATCTATTTTCCCGATGTTTTCGGGTTCCCTGATTGCGAATACATCAAAATTTCGAAAAATAAAACACAGAGCCTGAACTATGTTTGTCGAGTGGCTACAATAATAGATTATACAGTAGGTTCGGGAATGTACGGAAAATAATTGTTATCTCGTAATACGGTAAACAAAGTTTTTATTATTGAAAAATACAAAGAGTATCTCAATCCTAATCCTTATTCCAATCCATATTCAATCCATATTCGGCTCAGCAAGTAGCCTCATAGCCTCTGCAGACAATTGCTGTGACTTTTTTTGAGGCAGTTTCCTTAGGTTTGTTATGAATGGATCAGATGACACTAGTAGCCAATTCAAAACATCCTGCATAGTATTCTCGCGTGATGATTTACGAGAAAATCCGTCTCGAAATTTTTTCACGTCTTTGTTTCGCGCTTCTTGAGCCTCCTCTGACAATTGTCCGATGGGTAAAATAGCCGAAGCTATTATCAAATTTCCATGGATCAATATTTTGTGCACGGTTGTTGGCATATAATACCATGGATAATCGCGCACGTACAGTTGCGCAGTTTCCAACGCGTATTCTTTGAAGTTTTCCACGTTGATATCGTACCCACTCGAGATAACTTGTAAAATGACGTGAAATCTTTTTATAAGTTCTTCGTTCAAGCCAGTTATCATTGCTGTTATTTCGTGGTTTTCAAAAAATCGCCGTGCTGTATTGCCATCGTTGGTGCTCCCATACCCAGGCTTTGGACGATCCACTATCAACCCCAATTCAGATTTCAAAGATTTTTGTATCTGTGCTTTTCGATCGCTAACCATCTTTTTTTCATTTTCGGATCGTGCCTGCCATTTTTTCAAATCGAGTTTGTAAGATAGATGCAAGAGGGACTCAAAAAAACGGATCCATGCGTGTAACGTGGACATTCCAAATTTCAAGTTATCTTCATTCACTTCTTTTTTCAGGATTGCATCAAGATCGTTAAATTCTTTTGAAGTAGCTTGACATAAATAGCATCTTTGTGCGGATTTCGTAGATGTAACAGCATTGCAGACTTTCCCATCTATCATAGTAAACAGCATTTTATACCTAACTGTTACTTCTCTGCCATCAACTCCAATTTTCAATGGTTTTAATGATGAGATTTGTTCTTCAATATACGCTGTTTCATTCTTCGTGGATTCCGTACTTTCATGTAGAAATTGCATTCTTATAGGCCGGCAATAGCGAGGCGATGATGGCCTCGGATTTTTCCATAAAAGTTTACAACCGGAGTCCATAGATTCACTCTCAAAAAATGCGAGTTGTAACGGGACAAGGGACGTTAGGAATATATTTGCGTCGGAATTACTGTCATCCTCAAATTTCTGTTTGTATACACCTTGGCCAGAACTTCTGTCACACCCCCATTTACAGATTAATTCCGTATTTGCCAAGTTTTCCATATGCACTGATTTCACAACTTCTCTCTGACTAAGAAGAAGACGCTTGCATGTGTGGTCCAGTAAGTCTTGTAATTTAATATCGGCACAATTTTCAGTAATAGTTATACTAGACCGCGGTGGATAACATAATGCTTTGGCCTCTCTAACTGCTTCGTAATTTGGATATGCCGGACAGTTGATACCTTTCAGCGATGCTCTTACAATATTATATTGATGTCTGGTGAGTTTGGCTTCGACCATAACCGAAAGAGCTTCATCTGTTGATAGTGTATTTTGCACTGCCTTTGACGATGTTGGTGCAGGTGCGTGCGTTTCAACTGCAATGTCCTTGACCGTTTTTGACGAATTTACGTCTCCGGAAGAGCGGAGACTCATTTGCGCTGCATAGCACAACTCCTCAGGGGTATGATTTTGCCGCAACTCTTCTGTTCTTCGTCGTTTCGATCGCTCACTTGATGCAGCAAAGTCCACTGAGGGACGACCACGTGTGCTGGCGTCACTCGGTTTCGAATCAGCAGGAAAGGCAATATCCATCTCCAGCCACTCTTGATTCTTATGAAGAAAATTGGTCTCCTTCCTTCCTGACTCTTGCCATTTTATGCGTATCTTATGAATTAACTTGGACAAATTCTGCCTGGCATCTTGGTGGATTTTAATCACACATTGACTCTTCTCCGATAATTCCCGTTCCAATAATTCTACTTGCTCATTATATTCTGACGTTAAATATTTTTTCAGAATTAAAAATATTTCCTTTCGTTTGAATGAGACAAGCGAAGCACCTGAACCTGAAAAGAAATTGTACTTAGTATTAATCATAAATTGCATTGTATTACGAATGAGGATTAGACATACGCCTTTATGCATTTGGTCATACTTCATTAAAATGTGGAGTTGGCGTTCCGAATACAATACTAAATTTCTAATAAATTCCTTTCCCTCTGGAAAACAAATTCCACGTAAACTAAATCAGGTATCAGCATTTTTCACGACGATTCTTACAAAGTATGTATATGTATATATATATATATACATATGTATGTATATATATATTTATATTTCGAATCTATTGTCAGGGTCGACCGGTCGACCCGCAGCTGCAGTTCCAGGTAAGCCCAGTTCGGCTGACCGAGTACCTGGCACGTCACGCGGCGCGCGGTTGACTTATCGGATGACGCGGACGCGCACTAAAATTGCTCTGGACCAGGCCGCGCACCTTTGCGCACTCTCGGTGAGGCGGCATTCGAAAGCTAATATTCTAAGCTTTATTTAAAAAAAAAATGAAGGCGGGATTCCGCGGGATTCTATACTAAACGTCTATGCAAAGTCAATATTTACTTTCGAACGAAGGCACTTTTCGGGATTCTCGTTAGACTACGAAAACATGGACAAAAAAAATATTTTTTAATTGTAAAATAGGCAAAATGTTCTACATACCTTGAGGAAGAATATCCATTTTGTTTGAATCAATTATCACTTCCCACTATCCGTATACAAACGTTCAAAGTTGCGCTACAAAACACAGCACGGTCGACGCTCGCGACTGTCACCAACAAAGGTCGACTTTGAACTGAAATATCTAAGCATCTATGAGAGGTAAAAGGTTGGGTCAAACGGGAAATTACGCAGAAATTAGTTCTCTACAAATACCCGTGACCGTTATACCTGTATGGAAAAATTTTTTTTTTTATTTTTGGCCAGGAATTCGTGAAAATTCCCCACTGTGAGCCGGCTAGAAGTTAGCCGGTTAAAATGGCTTAACCGGCTAAGCCGTTTAGCTGGCTAAAATTTAGCCGGCTAAAGTAGCTTAACCGGCCTAGCCGGCTAAAACGGCTTAGCCGGCTAAACGGCTTAGCCGAATAACGGCTTAATCGGCTAATCGGTAAATCGGCTAAGTTAAGCTCATTTATATTTGTGTATCTAGATTTAAAATATTGATAAAATTTTAAATTCGCATATGGCTTGCATATAATTTTCCTCACTCACATAACGGTTTACATAAGGATATGGTCCAGTCGAAATTAGTGATGCCGCCGAGACGAGACGTAAAGTCGTCGTTAAGTTATCGTTTGTCA
Organism: Rhorus exstirpatorius; assembly: GCA_963564615.1. Taxonomy (NCBI): domain Eukaryota; kingdom Metazoa; phylum Arthropoda; class Insecta; order Hymenoptera; family Ichneumonidae; genus Rhorus; species Rhorus exstirpatorius. The sequence goes on along the minus strand of OY751317.1, from coordinate 5,941,651 downwards.
AATGAAAAAAAAACAAAAGCCATAGTGTGCGTGTATGAGCGAGTGTGTGCGAATGTTTGCAAGTATGTGTGCGCGTGTGTGCGTGCGAGTGTGAGTGTGTGTGTCCAAGCGAGACCAATTTCTCGTCTCGTCTCGTCTCGAAAGCTCATCATGTCTCAAAAAATTTCGTTAGCATAATATTTCGGATTATTGTGGTTCGTAGGCTTTACTCGATCACAACTGCATATGCTCGCACAGACTCACACACACTTGCATACTCTCGCACATACTCGCATACGCTTGAACACACTCGCACATATACGCACACACTCGCATACATTCGAACACATTCGCATACACTCGGACACACTCGCACACATTCGAACACACTCGCATACTCTCGGACATAGTCGGACACACTTGCACATACTCGAACACACTCACACACGCTCGCACACACTCGAATACAAACGCACACAGACGCACATACTCGACTACACTCAGACACACTCGCACACACACGCATACACTGAACACACTCGCACACACACGCACACATTCGCATACACTTGAACACACTCGCACATGCTCACACGCACACTCGTCTCGTTGAGACGAGACGAGAAAAATCTCCGCGGCATCACTAATTTCGACTGGACCATATCCTCATGTAAACCGTTATATGAATGATGAAAATTATATGAAAGCCATATACAAATTTAAATTTCAAAAATATTCTAAATCTATACATACAATAGTATATTATGCGGCAAGCGCGTACACATAGACGAGCGAGGTTATGTTTTTAGAACGAGCCGTTGGCTTTGCCTGGTGAGCCGAAGGCGAGCCTTCGGCTCACCAGGCAAAACCAACGGAGAGTTCTAAAAACATCACCTCGCTTGAACAGTCACTTTATGCGCACGCCGAATACCATATTTTTTTTGGCACAGGTATTGAAAAGCTACGTTTCGACGCCTGTTATCGATACGTGAAGTAGTACTTGTCGTGGCTAACTTCGTAGCTGACACGAAAATTTTTTCATGGCAGTACGGTGCACGACTCGCAGAACTGCCATAAAAAAAATTTTTTTGTGTCAGTTGCGAAGATAGCCACGAAAAGTGTTACTTTACGGATCGATAATGGGCATCGAAAAGTGGCTTTTCAATGCCTGTGCCGTAAAATAGTACATTTCGACACGAGTACGCAAAGGCTTTTTTGACGAAACGAGAGGATTACGGCACGAGCCGAAGGCGAGTGCTGTAACGAGTTTCGTCAAAAAGCCTTTTCGTACGAGTATCGAACATAATTTTTCCTCATGAGAGCCGAGAAAGCGCAACGAAGTTGCGATTTCGAGGTTAGAATGAGGAAATAGTACATTTTGATACGAGTACGCAAAGGCTTTTTTGACGAAACGAGAGGATTACGGCACGAGCTGAAGGCGAGTGCTGTAACGAGTTTCGTCAAAAAGCCTTTTCGTATGCGTATCGAACATTATTTTTCCTCATGAGAGCCGAGAAATCGCAACGAAGTTGCGATTTCGAGGTTAGAATGAGGAAAAAATATAAATGGGCTTAACTTAGCCGATTAGCCGATTAACCGGCTTAACCGGTTAATCGGCTAAACCGTTTTAGCCAGCTAATTTTTAACCGGCTAAGCCGTTCAAGCTATTTTAGCCGGCTAAATTTTAACCAGCTAAACGGCTTAGCCGGTTAAGCCATTTTAACCGGCTAACTTCTAGCCGGCTTAGCTGCCATAGCCGGCTAAGCCGGCTAAGCCGTACAGCACTAAGTATATTACAATTAAGAAGTTTCCAGGGTATTGAACGAATAGTTTCATAAATACAACCTTTACAAATTTCCGAAAACTGAATTTTCAAAATGATAAGAAATTTTTTTAAAAATTCATGTATAGTCAGAAAAATCAACGAATTCATTTCAAGTGTAAAAAAAAAGATTTCCCTAAAAATTTGTTAAACCATGTTTTGTTTAAGCAATTTATTGATAACATTATTATTATTCAAAATTAATCTTCTTATCGTCTTTATTGTGCTTGAATTTTTTCCGATTTGTATCTTATCATGAAGTATGCAATAATGTCGACGAAAGTCACTTTTGGTTGGGAAGGTACGTCCGATACATACTTAATTTAACAATAACCTATAATAGCAACTGCAAAACAACCACATTGTCGAATGAAACGACCATTGTGAACGTCAATTTTTTTTCGCAAATTAAAAAAACCGCGCAAATTCGTAACTCGTACATTCTGCCCTCAGTAATGCTTGGCTGCATAAACGTGGGTTAACCCAGAATTCGGAGGCAAATTTTAACCCCGGGGTTGAACTGCCAAATGTTCCATAGAAATTGAGTCCGCGTAATAGCAGCAAATCTTCGCCTATGTTCACACATTTAACTTAACCCTGGGGTTCTCACACGGCACAATATATTTCAGAAATGTTTCATTCGAAACATGCTATATTTCATTGCAACATTTCAGGAATATGTCAGAAATATGTCCATGTCCACGTATATAACGAACGTTACATCGCTGACATATGTCGGAAATATTTCAGAAACATTTCGGTAATATGTCAGAAATATTTCGACGATATATTTCAGAAATGTTTCAGCAATGTCTCATTTGGAGCACGTATGTTTCATTGCAACATTTCAGGAATATGTCAGAAATATGTCCATGTCCGCAAATGTAACGAACGTCACACACCTGACATATGTTAGAAACATTTCGGCAATACGTCAGAAATATTTCGACGGTATATTTCGAGAATATTTCAGAAATGTGTCATTTGAAACGCGTTATGTTTCATTGCAATATTTCAGAAATATATCAGAAACATTCCATCCAGTAATATATATGTTATAACAAATGTTTTATTAATTACATCTTCGGATTTTTTATTTTATCATATATTATTTTGTCGTTGTTATAGGTCATAGAAGAGTTATATTACTGGAAAAAAAAATCCTGCACGGATTTTTCGATCTCGATACGATTTTATTCTTCTCGACGGGGACTCGAACTTGCGACCTACCTACCTATCCTACCTATGTACGTAACACGCTACCCACTACGCTATCAACTGTTTATGAACTTTGACAATTAATATCATGTATTTGATATGCCAGAGAATACTTGATCAGTTGTATGTTGGGAGCTACTCAAGGGATGGTGGTGGTCCCGTCTTCCACCCGTTATTTAGTATTTGGACGAAATTACAAAATTGAATGTGGCGAATCCAATATGGTGGATCAAAAATTCTATAATATAATATATACACATGTTATATTATATCCTGAAACGTCGCTAAAATTCCGAAAATGTTGTGTTTCAATCGATAAATTTCCGAAACCTTTCCGAAATACTGAGAATGATATATATTTCGTTCGAAATATTTCTGTTATATTCCAGAAATATTGAAAATATTATATTGTAGATGCCATATTTCAGACACACTCTAGAAATATTTAAAAGATACGCTATGGATCTGAAACATTGAAATATTTTGAAACATTTCTAAAATGTTTCGTGCTGTGTGGGAATTGTGTATACTCTTTCCTACGATTGTTCCATTGTTTTTAACCTTTTGACCGCCGGGGTTTTCGTGACTTTTTTTTCTCGGAAAGTCGATGAAACTTGTTCATATTTCTTGGGTTTGTCCCTAACGAAGTTCCGATCACAGGTAGCGTCTTATATAAGACTTTCCGGCGGTCAAAAGGTTAATAAATATATCCTATCTTCTTTGACGAATTAGCGATTTTCCCCCAGGGATTATTGCTGTTCGGTTATCTGAATTTTCTATTATCCGAACTCTGCCTGGTCCCAATTAGTATTCTGATAATCGACGCTTTACTGTAGGATACTTTTAATCCCAGAAACTTGACTTTTATCCTGGACCCCGCTAGCCTTATATATAATATGGACTCACCAGTGCTTTTTTTCGACCGCATTCTTCGGAAGGCGAAGGGTAGGATCTTGCGTCTCACTGTAGGCTTGATCAGTGATCGAACCATCGTCAAAGTTTACTCTTCTCTCTTGTTTTAATTGATGCTATCTAGTCGGAAATCTTCACTGAGAAATAACGTAGATGGTTTGATTAAATCGGATGGACGTGGGCTGTCAAATAAATATCTATAATGAGGTTCACTCACATCGCAGTTAATAGTGCGGGAGCCCACTGCAAATTTTCGAGTCGATCGCTTTTATGGCTGATTTTTATCGAGAAAGATAGGTGATATATTGTCGAATACCAATCGCCTTTCAGCCAAACCCGTACCCCCTGCGTTATATGTTATAACAAATAATTAACAAATAAAATTGTGTGCCGTGCTTCACCCATCGCTTTTATTCAAATTTTCCGTTTCGATCGTTAGTAGGCAATTAATTAGATTTTTTGGTACCCGGCTGCCGCCCTTCATCCCCTGCGCTAAGGGTGGCTGCTAGCATCAAATATGACTACATAAACTTATCCGCCTACACCCATCGCTTTTATGGACGAAACCTACGTCGTTGGAAAGGTCGTGAAATTTCCTTCAAGAAAATACCCGGCTGCCGCACCTCTGTCCCTGTAAACCTCAGGCTGCCGAGCTTTTTAACTCGACGCGCGAGTCCGTTTGAGAGGCCCGCGTCCATACACCAACACATAGCGCCTGCCATGTGTGTGTGACGGAACACGGCTCACGGCTTTTCTTATGTCACGGTACGGGGTTTCAGCTCGACCGGTGGCTCACGGCTTTTCTTGTGTCACGGTACGGGGTTTTAGCTCCACGGGTGACCCCCTGCGCGGGCCCCTCGAACGGACTCGCGCGTCGAGTTAAAAGCTCGACAGCCTGAGGTTTACAGGGACAGAGGTGCGGCAGCCGGGTATTTTCTTGAGGGAAATTTCACGACCTTTCCAACGACGTAGGTTTCGTCCATAAAAGCGATGGGTGTAGGCGGATAAGTTTATGTAGTCATATTTGATGCTAGCAGCCACCCTTAGCGCAGGGGATGAAGGGCGGCAGCCGGATACCAAAAAATCTAATTAATTGCCTACTAACGATCGAAACGGAAAATTTGAATAAAAGCGATGGGTGAAGCACGGCACACAATTTTATTTGTTAATTATTTGTTATAACATATAACGCAGGGGGTACGGGTTTGGCTGAAAGGCGATTGGTATTCGACAATATATCACCTATTTTTCTCGATAAAAATCAGCCATAAAAGCGATCGACTCGAAAATTTGCAGTGGGCTCCCGGACTATAAGCCAAACAAGTATTTCTCCTCGGTATTTCTCATTAGAAAAATTATTTTCTGTTTTCAGTAAATGTATAAATTTTAACATTTGCTAGCGACCGGTATAGAATAGAAAAAAAATTTCGTCACGTATACGTTTGACTTTAATCGATCGCGACGGACTGATTTATTTATTCATTTGTCTTTGAAATATTTTTCTGAGTTTCTTGTTTCTAACAACAATGTTTTTTTTTTGGTAATTATTTACTTTGAGGACTTTTCCGAATTTTGCAAAATTTTCGGTTTTTTTTCGACAAACACGTTTGTTTTGGTCCCAATAATGATAATCAGGCAGGGGAGCCTGAAAAAATTAAGGGGTTATCCATGAATATTCAAAATTTGTCTATAATCATTTAGTTTGATGGATTTTATGAATTTTGGAAATTCTTGCGTTTTTTTTGTGTCAATACGTTTGTTTTGGTCCCAATAATAGTAATTAGGTGGCGGAGCCTGAAAAATTCAGGGAAAAAATTAAGGGGGCAATATGAATTTTCAAAATTTATATTCATTGGATTTATTGTATCAATACGTTAGTATTGTGGGATAAACTTCCGAAAACGTCCCCCCACGGATTTGGCTGAAATTTGGCACAGACCTTCTTTTTAACGATATAAAACTCCGCTTGAAAGGATTTTCGGCGCATCGCAATAGTTTTCGAAGTATCGTAGTTTGCAAATTGATAGATTAACACGCGCGTGTATATCTATATCTATTCTAGCGCACACTCTTATCCCTACTCTTTCGACATGTTAGGACACTTTTTCGCGCGTTGGCTTCCTTACTCTCCCCACTACGAATCCGGTAAAATTGCAGTATCGTACTCCGTCAAGAATGTTGTGAAGGGTGTGTGTATGTATGCGTGTGTGCGTGATCTTTTGCATGAAATACAAAACTTAAAAATCTACTTCTGCGGCAGTCGGGGAGCTCCACCCACCCGAACCCCCGCCGGGATCCCGGATCCCGGCGGACCACCCCTCTCACACACACACACACACACACGCGCGCGCGCGCACGCACACGCACGCACGCGCGCACACACACACACACACGCACACACACACACACACACACACACAAACACCAGTAGCAAACATCTTTCGCGTGCGACATACTTTCCACGTGCATAGCAGCTTCCGACAAGCAAATTTTGAATATTCCTGTATAACCCCTTAATTTTTTCGGGCTCTGCCACCTGATTATCATTATTGGGACCAAAAAAAACGTATTGACGCAAATAAACCCAAGAATTTGCAAAATTCGGAAAATTTGTCAAAGTCAATAATTATAAACAAATTTTGAATATTCATGTATAACCCCTTAATTTTTTCAAGCTCCCCCACTTAATTATCCTTATTGGGACCAAAACAAACGTGTTTGTCGAAAAAAACCCCAGGATTTCGCAAAATTCAGAAAATCCATCAAAGTGAATAATTACAAACAAATTTTGAATATTCATGTACAACCCCTGAATTTTTTCAGGCTCCCCCACCTGATTATATTTATTGGGACCAAAACAAACGTATTGATTCAAAAAAAACCCAAGAATTTGCAAAATTCTGAGAATTCGTCACAGTAAATAATTACAAACAAATGTTGAATATTCATGCATAACCCCTTAATTTTTTCGGGCTCCCCTGCGTGATTATCATTATTGGGACCAAAACAACCGTATTAACGCCGAAAAAAATGAGAGCACAAAAGGATTTTTTTTAATTATTTTAATACATTAAGTACAAAGTTGAGATACATTTAAAATTGAAAAGAAAGTTTTTCGCTCTTATGCACCAGCGATGCATTGCTGATTCGTTAGTCTTAAAATATGGCGAATCATATTTTCTTCGGAAATTTTCCACGAAATTTTTTCGGAATTTTAACTATGTATGACAAAATAAGCATGTTCTACCCGTCATTTTCACAATAATTTGTACCATAATGTTGTTACACTCGTAGCCGATGCCTGATAGCTGATTGCTTACATCGTAAACTGACTGAGATGGGCTGATCATTAATTCGAATTTTTTTGCCAAACATCCCGCGACCGTACTTTTATATGTAATCTATTGAAAGCTCATAATTTCATGAACAGATTGATCATTAAATGAATCACTTCTCTAATATTTCAGTAGGTTCATTTTTTAATGTTACTTGTGGCGAGCTAATTTTTTCGGATCTCCTGTGCCAAAACGGCAATTTTAAAAACGAAATTTTCCGAGAAAAAAATCGGAAACGAGGTCTGAAACTTTATAGTCCTAAAAAAAAGTGTTTCAGGATTTAAAAATTTATAATTCACAAAATTCTCCAATTATTGGCAATCGATTGTGAGCAACCGATGCACGATTAACCGATCCGTATACGATAGGTTTCAATCGCGAACTGATATGCTACTGAAAACAGATTTCGCTCAATGCACACGCGTTCTCCGTGATCGCGTCAGTTCACCGGACACCGAGGTTGATCATACGATCGATTCTTCGTCCCTCGATTTTTCGCGTGTATAAAAAGAGCCTCGGAATTCTACAAAAAGGTATACATGGTGTGTTGGAGTGAACAATCGAAGAAAAAATTAACCAAGTACTACGTGAGTTATATTCCGAGAGCGGTGCAGCCTTTCCCTCTATTGTATACCGATCTCCGTTCAATAGGTAAACAATTCCCGTCGAATCTATAGCGCATGCGCATTATCGTCCATGGATCATATCACAGCGTGCTCACTGTTAGCGCTGGTACGCAAAGTCGCACAACGCGCTCTCCTGCGAGTGACACTCGCACACACGCGCGCATGCACTCATCATATATCCGCTAAACCGATATTCAAGAGCAAACATTATAAAATACGTCAAACATAATCCGTAAACTCATTCTTCAGATTTATCGCTCGAAGCCCAATATTGTGTTACCCCGAGCGTTTAATTTCTCATTCTCTCCCTAATCTTCCTTATGCTCTACTTATATTCTCGCTTTCTCTATCTTCGTTCGTTCATTTGCCACGATAAAGCCACTTAAATATCAGCCTTATCTTCTGTGATGTACCAATGATTTTCTTTCCGCGATACCGCATGTATTGTAGATGCGGCACATATGGTGGTTCATCTTTTATTTGTTTTTTTATTCACTACATATACGGAACTTTCGCAAAAAACGGTACTGAATCATGACCGTACGGCGTGGTTCAACCACTCGGTATTTACACGGTTTGCCGACGTACTGTCCACGGCGGCATAGCACTGATCGAGCGTAAAAAAGTGTTTGCCTAGGATTCGAATTTAATAGCGTTTTCAACTGGTTACATTAGTGTACACTTTGTGCAAATCTAAAATACTCGGTTGCACTATACTTTAGATTTCGGTGTTGCCATTATGTTGCATAGAGGTATAGTGTCTCTCATGCAAGTATAAGTATGGGAATTCTACTACATACAGGTGAAATATGATAGTCCGCTTCCCCATTTAGCTCCACATATAATTTTAGAAAAGCGGATCGAAACCATTTTAAGTATCACATTTTCAGTATGACATATCACCTCAAATCATTTATAACACATTTTTTCTAAAATAGCTCGACGAAGAATTTTTTTTTTTTCAATCGTGGTGCCGTTGCGTAATTGAATAATGCAGGCGACACCACGATCCCTTTTTTTTTTATTCTATCAAGTTATTTCCAAGAAAAGTGTATTTAAAATATTAGCTCTATCTCTTTCGCACTCACAGGGCTTCTCTGGAGGTTAAAGTGAAATTTTTAAATCCAGCATTTAGAAACAAATTTTAACTGCGGCCAGTAACCCCTTCGTTGTTTTTGACGCAAATCGCGAAATCGAACCATATCCAGCGTGGTGTTGACGCAATAGTGCGCACATCTTTTTTTGTGTTTGTTCTTCCTCCAAATTGAAAATTCACTCATACTCGTGGGTTTTTTGGATAGTTAAATCCGAATTTGAAATAAAAATGGGAAAATTCAGAATGGCTGATGCAATATGGTGGACCGACATTCCAAAAACATATACAACACTTCAACAATATGAAAATCCTGCTGCACCCGGGGGGTTTTGGGGTCACTGAATCCGAATTTTAAGTAAAAATTGAAAAGTTAAAAATAGCTGTCACAGAATGGCGGACCTGAACTCAAATAATATAGAATACTTTGATAGCGGTGTACTTAAAGATATCCGCCACATTGGATCTACCATTTTAAAATTCAAAATTTTTATGTCAAATTTCAATATTTAGATAAATCACATCACAATCACATTTAGATAAATCAGATAAATCACTTCAGTGCGCAGTAAACAAAACGTTGTCAATATAGAAGCTTGTAATTTTCCATGTATCCAAAGAATCAGAGACTTGATGCAAAGTGCAAACTCCTATTAATAAAAAAAATCGTAAACTTTATTTTCTTCACTGTGCACAGAAAAATTGCGGCCAATAAGTAGAGATGCATGTTTGTTTTTTTTTTCCTCATCGATCAGAGTTTTTATCGAAAATCTAATTCTCGGAATCATTCGCATAGATTGTTCAAGAGCTACAAAAAAATGAAGAAACCGCATCACTAACATGCTATGCACAAAGGAACTTTTCGGTGTTCTGACCCTATCGAAGTTCGAATCACATAATATATCCAAATGATATTTAGATGGTACATGCTGTATGCTGTTGCGAGATGCCGATAGCCGATCAAAGAATACAAAAAGAATTAAACAACAATATTATTCAGTGGGTAAAAGCGCCACGTATCGATTCGGGTCTTTGACCATGAAGTTAAATGCCAGTTAAAATCTACGTTGAAATGCCGAATTTGAAAATTCCATTCAAATCTCCACAAAAAAAAATGAATTGAAAAAGTGAAATGAATCATGCTTGTAATGAGTTTCTCAAGCATAAGAAATTCTCCCGAAACTGAACAATGGCGTTATTTATTTCAATCGTTATTTTTTCAAAATCATTAAGAGGATAATTAATAACAACGAATATTAACAATAATCAATAACTTAATGAGAAATTATTCTACCACGTAAAGAAAAATTTTTAAGGTAAATGACTGCACGCCTAATACCGTTCAGATTAATATAAAAATTTAGGACGTAAAGCCTCATGCTTTCTATCAATGACTTCAAACACCTTGAAGGTTGAAGGTCATGATTTCGAGTTTCTAAAACACATGCAATGTTCATTAAAATATTGCGTAATTTATTACTTATACCGTGAGAAAAGTGGAAAGCTGGAATGTACCAGTGTCCGCACAGTGTTTATTCGCTATGTCCCAATGTTCGGACACGAGAAGACCCAGTGTCCGCAAAATACGATATTCGAACACTAAAAGCCCGAGTTAATGAGCATCGATTTCAAATCTCGATAGAATTAGCATTTGGAACTCAGTAGTGCATCACGATAAAATAGATACTGATTAATTCAAAATACAAAACTTCAATTTGTTCAGGAAAGTCAAGGATTAAATTTTGACATATTTCACCGGCCCGACATGCCATGTAAGTAACGACACCGATCGCGAAACAGCTGAATGTCGTAATGTGCGGCTACTGGGCCTATCAAACTACGTGCGTCTGAACCAGTCTTTAAACGGTGTCTTGACAGGGGTACAGCTTATGATCTGCTTGTCCCAATAATAGAATACGAAGATTACCCAGGCAATACAGTTTCGTAACAAATACATTTCAATTATGTTACACTCGGTTCCTTAAATGTAACAAGTATGTCGTATGTAACGTGAATGTGGCAGTCCAGACACTCTAAAATGTCCGCCACATATGAAGCTACAGTTACGTAACAATCGCGTTGAATGGCTGCATGCTAGTTACGTTGCTGATGCATAAATTTTACAGAACAGAGAAGTCACAATGTTACATTGAGGATACGTAGCAATCATGCATCACTCCGAAATCGGAATTACATGGCCTCCATGTCGCTAGGATGTTTCAGGTACCCCGAGTCAAAATTTCAGCCCTCCTTAAAACCTTTTTTAAGCCTCCAATTTTCTCCGAGAGCTGATCAAATTTTGGGAGTATGGAGGGTCAAAAGAGAAAAAAAATATAACAAGAAAAAATAACTTATATTTCGATGTTTACCAGTTACACAATTTCTGCTTGAGCCGGGATTCGAACCGCCTACCTAGAAGTTTCCTACCTAATGTTTGCTTACTAACCCGGGACGCTACCTATTGCGCTATGACTACCATTGAAGTTGGTTTCATCAAATTTTGACACCAGGCTGAAAGGCTGAAGTGACGTGAATACCGGTGATACCGGTGTATCTTGAAAAAATTTATATCCTTATATAAATATTTTTATGGACCTGTGTTATTAGAATAATTTCGTTCCGTTTTCTCTTTTTGGGGCAGAAATGGTGAAAAAAAAAGAATTATATACTTATATGTGCGCCTTCATAGTGGTATCCTTCCCCGATCAAGAGGTTACGTTAGTGTATTTCGAAATATATACTGATTAAACAGCTATTAAATAGTGTTTAGAGTATGAATAAAAGAAAATTGTGTTTTTTTCCACGATATAACATTTTTTTAATCAAAAACGAAAAGTCGTCAAATTAATATTGTGTTTTTTCCCCCGTATCGCTCCCCGATCAAGAGGTTATGTTAGTGTATTTCGAAAGAAATACTGATTGAACAGCTATTAAATAGTGTTTAGAGTATATGAATGAAAGAGAATTGTGTTTTTTCCCACGATATAGCATTTTTTTTTATCAAAAACGAAAATTTGTCAAATCAATATTATGTTTTTTTTCACAATTCATCATTTTTTGTCGAAAAATAAAAATCGTCTAATTAATACGAAATACTGATTAAACAGCTATCAAATAGTGTTGAGAGTATATCAATAGAAGAGAATTGTTTTTTTTTACGATTCATCATTTTTTCGTTAAAACAAAATAAATTGTGAAATTCTGTAGTATTGTTTTTTCCACGATTCAGCATTTTTTAAAATCAAAATACCTATTTACGACTTTTTTTCAACACCTTGTGATTTGAATTTTGACATACCAACTTTTGGCACATGTTTTAGATTATTCATTTTTTAGTATTTTTTCGATCCCGATCGGACTGATAGTTTTCACATTTGAAACTTGGCAGGGTAAATTTTACCCGTGTGTGACCAATAAGTTATTCTACAGAGATGTGACCACAAAGGGTTAAAAGTGACAGCATGTAAACATAACCTCGAACATAATCCTGCTGCCCGCAAGTTCCTATAAGTGAAGCATACAGCATTATGCTCACGTGTCGTGTGTTTTATTTATGATTTCAATACCAATTTCAAATTATACGTATATTAGGTAAGTTGATATCTTTTTTATTCAAGCCCAGAGTCGTCAGCTTAACTATTATGACTCGGTCAAAGGAGTGAATTTGTATAAAAATAACGAAAAATTTAAGAAACCGAAAATCTCGACAAGAATAAGTTTTATTGTAAGTGATAATTTCGATAATTATGCTTCCGTGCTGTCATATTTGAGGAAGGCACAAGAATAGTTACGCTGCAACATGGATACGATGGATTACGGTTGCAGCATGCATACGTTATGTTAGTTACACGTCACACTTCAATCCGAAAATATTATGTAAAGTATATATCACACTGCTCCATACACCTTATGTTACACTGCTCCATACACGTTATGTTGCACTGCTCCATACACGTTATATTACACTGCTCCGTACACGTTATGTTACACTGCTCCGTACACGTTATGTTACACTGCTCCATACACGTTACGTATATGTTACACTGCTCCATACACGTTACATATATGTTACACTGCTCCATACACGTTACGTATATGTTACACTGCTCCATACACGTTACGTTAAGTATATGTTGCACTGCTCCATACACGTTACGTACAAATGGTTCCGTATCGCTTACATCATTTCTATGGACAGCATTATCACAGTGACACCATAGCATATACTTTACGTAACAAGCTTACATGGCTGTGACAAGTTATCGTTAAATGGAGGTTACGTTTCAGAGACGTTAGTTCCATCTTTATTACGTAACGATTACGTTCACAGATGAACGTATTAGGATCATCACAGTATAGACGTCACATTTATGTCAAAAGATTAAATTGTTACCTGGGATAATTAGTTCAATTGAGTTTTACTGGAAGTTTAACTACTGCATGGAAAACCCTACTCTTTCCTGAACAAAATGGGCCATAATTTATCTCGAATACACGTACAATCTAAACGATGAGGGTTAAAAATCTTTCTTTATTCCTCAGCATATTCGATAAGAAATCCGTCGATACGGCCTCCGTAACACGGGGGTCGGAATAAACAGATTAAAATAATGTATATTCTGCGTAAGAAGCTAGTCGATTTTTTTCTTACACGTTAGTGAAGTATTGTCGATCACCTTGCAATTATTAGAATTACAATATTAATCGTGAAACGCTTAATAAATGTAATTGTTTGTGGTGGTGTGCGACGACTGGGACATGCGCGGCCATTGGTACATTTACCTTACATAATTATATGAAGAAATATTATTTATGAATATTATATGGCATTGTCTTTCTTTTGGACAATCGTTATCGTCATGACAGAATTCCAATAATCGTAACATATATTTAGCGCCGTCACTATATTTGTACACTATACCTCCACACGAGCTCCCGAAAATTTATGCACTTCGTTCGAAATTATTTTGTTATTATATTGTTATTATATATTGTTATTATATATGTACACAATTATATAGCACTAATATTTGCAGTAAAACACAGTGTCCTGAAAGTGTAATGAGTATTACGGTATACGAGTAAAACACAGAGTGCACCGTTAGTGCACACCTACACTGTAAAAAAAAAAAGGTAAATTCAACTCGAAAACGATTGAATCAACTCATTTCTAGAGTAACATATGGCGAACCACATTTTCGAGTTGATTCAACTCATATATAGCGCCGTTTTAACCACAATATGTAGCACGATAAACTCGATTTGTGGTTGTCTCAACACGAGATGTGACTGGTTCGACAATATATCTATTTGATGTGACTCATTAGTATGGTTGGAACAGCTACATTTTTAGTTGACTGAACTCGATCTGATGGTACAATTAACTCGATTTGTGGCTCTTTCAATCAAAAATAAAGTCCATGTACGCAGAAATATAGTTCAAGCCACTAAATATTCGGTAGAACGAGCTCGATTTGTGGTTGTCTCAACTCGCGATGTGGCTCATTCAACCTGATATTTATTTGATGTGACTTATCAACATAGTTAAAACAGCCACATTTTTGGTTGATTGAACTCGATCCGATGGTATATTTAACTCGATTTGTGGCTCCTTCAACCAAAAATAAAATCCACGTACGCAGAAATATAGTTGAGGCAACTAAATATTCGGTAGAACGAACTCGATTTATGTTTGTCTTAACTCGCGATGTGGCTCATTCAACCGGATGTACATTTCGCGTTTCTTAAATTTCGAGCTTCAAAATTAATTAAAAAAAAAATTATGATGCATTTATCGCGATAACAATATAACAGAAATGATATCACACGAAAAAAAAAGTTCTCCGTTGATATTCACTCACTACAGAATTTCTGTCTGAGCCGGGACTCGAACCGCCTACCTACAAGTTTCCTACCTAATGCCTGCTTACTAACCCGGGACGCTACCTATTGCGCTATCGACTACTATTGAATTTCGTTCATCAATTTTCCCATATACGCTGCATGCTGATTCATACTTACAAAATTGAATGCGTCATTACCATTACCATTTGACGATTTTGATTAGTAATAGATTCATTTTCACATAACTTTGCTAGTTTTATATTTATATTTTGTATTTATATTTTGAGTTTCGATTGAACTTTTAATCGAGTCGTTCCACCTCTTTTTCGTTGAAATGACGACGCATAGTAATCGGATAAACCACAAATGTAGTTGAATCAACATGATATTTGGTTAAAAGAGCTGGTTATAGAGTTGCTTCAAACATCTGTGGCAGTACGATGAGCCACATAAAAGAGTTGTTTCAACATCAATTGCGATAAATAGAACCTCATAATGTAGTCGATTGAACTTTTAATTGAGTCTTTCCAACTCTTTTTCAGAGTTAAAATGACGACGCATAGTAATCGGATAAACCATAAATGTAGTTGAATCAATCTAATGTTTAGTTGAAAGAGCTGCTTATGGAGTTGTTTCAAACATTTATGGTAGTAGAACGAGCCATATAAAAGAGTTGTTTTAACATCAATTGTGATAAATAGAACCACACAATGTAGTCGATTGAACTTTTAATCGAGTCCTTCCAACTCTTTTTCAGAGTTAAAATGACGACGCATAGTAATCGGATAAACCACAAATGTAGTTGAATCAATTTAATATTTGGTTGAAAGAGCTGCTTATGAAGTTGTTTCAAACATTTATGGTAGTAGAACGAGCCATATAAAAGAGTTGTTTTAACATCAATTGTGATAAATAGAACCACACAATGTAGTCGATTGAACTTTTAATCGAGTCCTTCCAACTCTTTTTCAGAGTTAAAATGACGACGCATAGTAATCGGATAAACTGCAAATGTAGTTGAATCAACCTAAAATTTGGTTAAAAGAGCTATTTCTAGAGTTGTTTCGAACATTTATGGTAGTACAAAGAGCCACATAAAAGGGTTGTTTCAACGTAAATTGTGATAAATAGAACCACATAATGTAGTCGATTGAACTATTAATCGAGTCCTTCCAACTCTTTTTCAGAGTCAAAATGACGACGCATGATAATCGAATAAACCACAAATGTAGTTGAATCAACCTAATATTTCGTTCAAAGAGCTGTTAATTGAGTTGTTTCATTCAATTATCGTAGTCGAACGAACTGCAGAAAAAGTTGGACCAACTATTCTGTTGTGAGTGATTCAACTCTGAAATGAGTTCGGTCAACTCGTTAGGTGGCTGTTTTGACCGAATATGTTAACGCGATTTCAGAGTTGAAGCAACTATTCCATGTACATGCTTTAACTCGATATTCGGTTGACCCAACTCAATTTGAGTTGTTCTAACTCATTTTTTTCAACTCGATTTCTCGAGTTGAATTTACCATTTTTTTTTACAGTGTATGTTGACCTAGTGCAGCCAGTTGAAAACGCTATTAGACCTTTAGATTATATCTAAAGCCTGTATTCGAGATACGACGCTGCTGACTCCACGAATATAATACATGCCGATCAGTTTCAGTGTCAACACCGCAGTACCGTGTACTAACTTCAGTATCAAAACTCAAAATGCTATTCGAAGTCCAAATTCCGCACGAAGGACTGACCATCGAGACATCAAATACGCACTCCGTCGTCGTTACAATTAACGACCAAGATATCTTTCCTCGCCTCGGCATGACGGTAATTCTAAAAGAATCCTACAAATGAATGCCAAATAATTTAAAATTATCTTATATTTTATCGTAATCAGCGGTAGCCCAAAATGATGACGGACAGGCAACATTTCAAGTTTGAGACTTGAAGAAAAATGTAGTGTGGTGAACAACTAACTCAACGATGAATATTTTTGTTGGTTTCAGCAAATGAAACATAATTTGCACATGACCGAGCATTTGCGAAAAGACGCCTGAATACGACGCGAAAAAGTGCCCCGAAAAGGAATTGGAAGCACCAACAACGGATCCCATTGTGATTCCGAAAAGCGACCGACAGATAATTTTTCATACCAGCGAAACGGTAAGTATCATAGAATCCACGAAGGAATGTCCAATGACTTAAAGTTATTTTACATTTTTTCTTCATCAGCACTATCACTCAGCTTTTCACGTGAAAACTAATTATTAAAAAATTTGATATTTATTGTATTATTTTCGATACTTCAAAAAATTGAAGTAAGTACGGATTGGCAGAAATAAATGAAAAGCATGTAAATTAAATAATGCTACAAGACCAGACGTTCATATGAAAGTTTGCTCCCATTCACTTGGGAGTACTTTAAAAAGCCTTGTATGCTAGGAAGTGAATGAAAGCAAACTTGCATATTGACGTCTGGTCTTATAGCGTTATTTCATTCACATGCTTGCAAATACTATGCGTATTCACATAAGACTATGTATTATATAAATCTTCGCCTCGGGTTGCTTTGCTTCATTTTTCTTTGCTTGCACGTAATGTGCATCGGTCTATATAAGCTGCAGCAACCAACATTGAATATGGTAAATCAACGCATGGAATATTCATTTTTATGATCGGCTGACAAATTTTCAATAACACATCCAAGTTGGCTGAATTGGTACAGAGCAGTAGTGAAGGACTGATAAATTGTGCAAAAATGATATTTTATATAATGAAGCGAGCGACAAAAAGCTTATTAGATGGAACTGCGCATAAGAGGTTTTATTTATAGGGCTAAAGAAACACACCTTCGAGTTTGAGCAGAATTCATGATCCGGAGGCTTCACACTCTCCTTGTTAGTCATTTCAATTATTATTAATATTGCATCCAAGACTAAGGCTGCATTCGTCTTGGGCGCTTACGCGCTTTGAGCGCTCACGTTTACATGCACCGATTATTAGTTGAAAGCGCTGAAAGCGTGTAAAGCGCCCAAGACGAATGCAGCCTAATACCACAGACGAGAAATTAATTATGAAATAACATATCCTTCAGATCAAGAGACTTCCGGTTATTGAGAAAGTGATGCTGAAGGATCTCATGTAATATCAAAAGGATGTAGCGGGTTACAGAAACAAAAATCTGTGGGATGCGCAGGTGGTTGTTTTAGCCCATTGCCATCTACCTCAAGTCATGGCCGATCTTCATCTTTTGATTATCTACAAAGTCCATTTCTGTCAGTATCACCAACTTTCAGCAGCTATTTATCGGAAGACCGCAATTCCATCTTAAGAGAAGATATCAGTGTGACAGGCTGAAAAATGAGGTATTTTTTGGGAATTTTTTTTGAAAAACCGGTTCGATCAAATTATTTGGGATTTTGTGTATTTATTACTGAAGCATTGAAGTATTCAAGGAAATTTTTATTTTTTATTTTTAGTACATTTTATAAAGCAGAGGAGCGGTCGCAAAATGGCGTCTCAAAAAAAAACTTCCCGACCGTTGACTACATAAGTGCCACAGCAAGCATCTGAAATCAAAAATTCAAAAAGATTATTTAATTATAATAGTATAGATATCGCAGCATCGTTGGAAATTTGAAAATTTTGATTGGAAAAGAAATGGCCGCCAATTAAAAAAAAAAATTCGAATTTTACACAAAAAATTTGCAGTAAATTATGAATAAAAAAAAAAGTAAACAATTTTAAAAAAAACTCTACGATGCGACGATAGCGATAAGTTTTCTGAAGAGAATCCTTTTTGAATGAAGTCGATTGGACAAAATTTGACAGAGTTATGCTGTCAACCAGGTCAAAAAACATGGTTTCGAGAAAAACGCGTTTAAAGTTTTGACAGGATAAAATTGAATGATGTAACTTAAATATTGATATAAAACAAGTTCTTACCGATTAGTCTGCTATCCCTGGACCATATGAGCCGTTCGCTCAAAGAATGACCTAAGTTCAATTTGGTCGTTTTGAGAAAAAGCGATTTAAAGATTCAGCATTGTATGGCAAATTGTTAGGTGTAAAAATGTATAATTTTTTGAATTTTAATTCAAAGACACACTCCTGAATAAACATTCAAGACCATAAAGTCGTTGTTAAATACATTTTAACAACACTGAAATGTATAATTAATACAAAATGATTTAGGTCGTTTTTTCGGCGAACTACTTAACCCTTTCAAGCACACATTTTTCTTTACGTGTAATCGACTTGAAACTTTGTACTCGGGGGTTTTCGGGGTCGCTGATAACGAATCCGCACTCGAAGTTAGCAAATTCAAGATGGCGGATCCAATATGGCGGACCAAAAATACAAGAAGTCCTCTGACGAAAGTAAAAGTTGGTACTCGGGGGTTTTCGGGATCGCTGACAACGAATATGCACTCAAAATTTTAAAATTCAAGATGGCGGATCCAATATGGCGGACCAAAAATGCCAAAGGTCGTTTGACGAAAATAAAAGTCGGTAATCAGGGGATTTCGGGGTCGCTAATAACGAATATGCACTCAAAATTTTAAAATTCAAGATGGGAGATCCAATATGGTGGACCAAAAATGCAAAAGGTCGTTTGACGAAAATAAAAGTTGGTATAATCAGGCTATCAATCGCTAATAACGAATATGTGTAACGGCCCCGTCCTATAGCCTAAAAAACTCTTATCCTTTCCCACGCAAACTCATCAACTTCACTCTCGCCATCAGTCCACTCTCACGCTCAAATCCCACATATCAGCTAAACCCAATACTTCTTTCCGGTCAGTCATAATCGTCAGCACCTTAGCTTTAGTTTGCCCTTGGTCCCACGGGCCTTGTCCCTCCGTCTTAGCGACATCCCCTCCACTCTCACTAAGTCCTCTCCTTCCTTCACCTCATTAGCACGGCAGTTCATCATTAACCTTCTATCAGTTCGGACGTGCACTCCCGAATTATACCAACATGCCAATAAACTACCAATCTAAAATATCCCAAGTCTAACTTCATTCTCACTTCATTTAACCCGTTGACCCATCACATATGCACTCAAAATTTGAAAAAAAAAAAAAAACAAAAAAAAAACAAAGAAACAAATAAAAAAATTACAAAAAACGAAAAAAAAATTTTTTCAACGAAGAAAAAAATAAAAAAATAACATAAAACGAAAAAAAAATTTTTAAAACGACAAAAAATAAAAAAATTCAAAAAAAATTCGAAACGGAGACATCAACCGACATGTCCTCGTTCGTGTGTCTCTGGATTTGACTGAGAGCGGTACTTTTTGGAGAAAATTGAGGTTTCCATTTCCTAAATCGTATATTCAGTACGTTTGTATATCGTACTCTAGTATAAAAATTGACCTTGAATAAACGGTTTCTCAGGTCTGCATCGGCCGTGTTACATGCAATTTACAATCAATGGCTCCAGAAATATCTATGTACTGATCTTACGCTAGATAAGCATTGTTTTTCTCATGCAAGTCGCCATGTTAGATCCACCATCTTGCATTCCCGAAGTCTGACCGTGAATTCGTAGTCAGGGACTACATCAACCTCCGAGTACTAACTTTTACTTTTATCGAACCACTTTTTGCATTCTACGTCCACTATTTCAATTTCCAAATTTTGAGTACTGATTCGTTATCAGGTACCCCGAGTACCAACTTTCACTGACATTGCACAACTTTTTGTATTTTTGGTCCACCATATCGGATCCGCCATCTTGAATTCCCAAATTGCGAGTGCAGATTCGTTATCAGCGACCCTGGAACCCCCTGAGTACCGACTTTCACTTCCGTCAAAGGACTTTTTGCAATTTTGGCCCGCCATATTGGATCCGCCATCTTAAGTTTCCGAATTCCGAATTCTGTCACGAATTTATTAGTGACAGAAGAGAGCAAACGATATTATCACGTACCGCGCGGGTACCACAACGCACATCAACAGCTGGAGCGCGAGACTAGAGACGCAGCCGCGCGGTGAGGACTAACAACGACAATACTCTAGACGCGCTGTTTCAACCAATCACAAAAAGGTCAATAATGGCCGAAATGTTACGAAACTTAGCAAACATACTTTTAGGACTCATACCTACGCACTGGTAACTAAATCCCAAAAACGACCTAAAGTGACTTAGGTCATTCTTTGAGCGAACGGCTCATATAGAAGCTTATTTGCGTCCAGCAATAACATTTCCTCAAAATCGATTTTTTTTTTGACACTGATATTCCCCCTTAACGCCTTCGGTTGATTTGCAGGGACTTAATGGGCTTCTTCTTCTAAGAAACCTAAAATATCAAAGATACTTACATACTCACAGTGTTAAGGCTCACGATCTGACCTGAAGAATATTATGCATGACTTTGCAGAACAAATCATTGAATCTCAAGAGAAGTTACTTTCACAAACTTTGAAAGAGCAGAAAAGCTTCATAAAGCAATGTTCGATCAATACAATCAGATATTCTTTCAGCAAACGCAAATGCTACTTAAAGGGCTGAAAAACTTGAGTCATCCCGTGCAGAAATTTCGTTAAGGGCGTAACGGGGCCCTGATTATTGGGCCTCACTAACCAATAGGGTCCTTATAAGGAAGAAAAGTAGGGGCCTCAGAAGCTATGTAACAGTTGGTTTGTAAGGCCCTCGTGAGGAGGAATTCATCGGGCCCTGATTTAATTGCCTTTAAAGGCCCGTGTTGGGAAAATTTATGGGGCCCGAATTAAATTGCCTTGAAGAAGCCCGGCGTATTTTGATTTAGGCCTTCCTCAGGAGGCCCTTGGTAGGAAAATTCATCGGGCCTTAATTTGATTGCCTTCAAAGGCCCGTCTTAGGAAAATTTATGGGGCCCGAATTAAATTACCCGAGCAAAAATTTCGTCCAGCTATAAATATAATTTATTATTTATAAATTAGCAATTAGGAATGATCGATGAATGAATTTAAAACTGTTATTTAAAACATTATTATTTAAAACCCTGTAAATTTTGCAAAAATAAAAAGTTATTGACCGGGATTTGAACCCGCGATCCTCCGCAGTCAACGAATTCAGCACTTTCGATCCTTAATTAATCATTAAAAAAAAAATTATTAATTTAGAGATAATTTTTTTTACGAGTGTTTCCGGCTTCGTAGTCCGGACGTTTTTCCGTCGAAATTATTTTTGAGCCTACCTGAGACCTACCTAACCACCTACCTGGCGACTGACACGTTACCACTACGCTATTAGTTCCTTATTACTTTCTTGTATTTAAATGACATTAGTATACGAGTTCTGATGAACAGCCGTTTCTCAACAGGCTGGATAGAACAACGTGACTGCATAAATCCGACAATACAAAGTAATCGTTAATAAATATTCTTTAATATTTTTTAAGGATGTATCGGACGTACCTTCCCAACCAAAAGTGCATACTTCATGATAAGATAAAAATCGGAAAAAATTCATCCACAATAAAGACGATAAAAAGATTAATCTTGAACAATAATAATGCCAAAAAGTTATAAATCAATTGTTTAAACAAAACATTGTTTAACAAATTTTTAGGGAATGTTTTTTTTGTCATGTAAAATGAATTCCTTGATTTTTCTGACTACACATGAATTTTTTTTTTAATTTTCATATCATTTTGAAATTTCGATTTTCGAAAATTTTTTAATTTTGAAAAATTATGGAAAAATCGTAAATCTTGGATATGTTTTCGTAAAAACGTTGTATATTCCAATTAAGAAGTTTTCAGGGCATTGAACGAATAGTTTCGTAAATACAAGCTTTAAAAATTTCTGAAAATCGAAATTTCAAATTGATAAGAAATTTTTTTAAAAATTCATGTGTAGTCAGAAAAATCAACGAATTCATTTCACATGACAAAAAAAACATTCCCTAAAAATTTGTTAAGCAATGTTTTGTTTAAAAAATGTATTGATAACTTTTTGGCATTATTATTATTCAAAATTAATCTTTCTATCGTCTTTATTGTGTATGAATTTTTTCCGATTTTTATTTTCTCATAAAGTATGCAATATTGTTGACGAAAGTCACTTTTGGTTGGGAAGGTACGTCCGATACATCCTTAAGTATACGAGTAGTGTAAATTGAGCCAAGACGAGGTTACGCGTCTTTGCAGGTATTTTGGCGGGGGGACCGTACTCTCGCCGAAGTGAGAATGTGTAGTCATGTATACATACATACATACATTTCCCTCTAACAACAATACATACATACTTACATTTAACAACACTGTATACATACATACATTTTACTCTATCAACAATACATACATACATACATACATTTAACAACAATGTACACATGCATACATTTTCCTCTAACCAGGCGTTCGTCTGGGTGTGGACTGTATAGCTATCGCAACTATGTATCCATGTACACGAGTAGTACACATTCGCACTTTCGGGAGAGTGTATTAGAGCATGGTCCCATAGAAACGTGCACGAGCATGAACAGCGTCACTCCCGGCAGTTGGCGCAGCGGTAAAATAATTCTTTAGGGTGCCAGATTATTTATTGAACAACTAATCAGCATTAGAAAAATAAAGTCAATTAGAACCAGTTTATTTATTTATATTGAAAAATATATGAAAAAAGTTAACATCGGCGCGCGGGTTCCATTGCACGCCTCATTTTCTTGCCTCGTATCGTTTTTCTCTGTAACATAAATGGTTATTCTATATTTTTAATTAAATAATATTATTCATTAGCAAATAAGACTTTATAAAAAATTAAACGAAAAAATAAATAATTAAAAAATATTATTGTAGCAAATAAAAAATTAATTTGTTAATTAACCAACCAGGTTCTTGAACGAGACCATATATTCCAAAATTTAGGCTTCTTCAATAATTCCTTATGAGGGTCCCATCAATCGGCCTTAATATAGGACCATCAGTTTGAAAACTTGGGCTTCCACCACAATTTCTAACAAGGCCCTCGTCTGTTGGCATTAATGAGACCATACGTTCTAAATCTCGGGCTTCCTCAATAATTCCTTATCAGGACCTCATCGATCGGCCTTAGTATGACCATGAGTTGAGGAACTCGGGCTTCCACAATATTTCCTAATAAGGCATTCGTCTGTTGGCCTTAACGAAACCATAAATTCCAAAACTTGGGATTCCTCAATAAGTCCTTATAAGGGCCTCATTAATCGGCCTCAGTGGGACCATACTTGGGCTACCTCAATGTCCTTATCAGGACCTCCTTGATCGGTCTCAGTAGGACCATACTTGGGCCTACCTCAAGAAGTCCTTATCAGGGTCTACTTTATCTACCTCAGTAGGACTGTACTTAGGCTACCTCAATAATTCCTTATCAGAGCCTCATTGATCAGCCTCAGTAAGACCATACTTGGGCTGCCTCAATAAGTCCTTATCAGGGCATCATTTATCTGCCTCAGTAGGACCATACTTGGGCTTCCTCAATAATTCGTCATCAGAGCCTTATTGATCAGCCTCAGTAGGACCATACTTGGGCTACCTCAGTAAGTCCTTATCAGGGCCTCATTTATCTGCCTCAGTAGGACCATACTTAGGCTTCCTCAATAAACCCTTATCAGGCCCTCATTGATCGGCCTTAATAAAAATCGTATTTAGGCTTCCTCAATAAGCCCTGATTAGGCTCCCGTTGGATATTAATAAGGAATCCTTTCTATGGATCCCTAGCTAAGCCTTATAAGGGCCTGGTGTTCCATAAAGCCATCCTTAACAAATTTCTGCACGGGTTCCGACAGTTACTCAGGATTGACTTTTGGAAAGTGAGAGAAATTTCAAAATTCATAATTTCGTCGTGTGTTTTGCATAATCTTTGTCTTATCAATGGAGATAAATGGGAATACGACCCCTTCGATGTCGAAGGCTATGAAATGCGCGTTGATGAAGTTAATGTCGAACAAGGATCTCAACAGCAGGAGAAGGCAATGGGCGAAATTAAAAGAAATTTCCTCTGCCAACAAATATAACTAGGACTTCTGCTTCATCATGACATATCATTCGAACGTTGGCGCCAAATTTGTTTACTTCATTGCACGGTTGGATAATCAAGGTTCCACTGTACATATATTTATTATTTTTATGGTCATAATATGAATTGTTATTTATAATAAAAATATAAAACCAATTAAAGAAAACATTTATTATAAATCATTGTTATTGATAACATTACATAGCTTGTACTCTGGTTTCTCCTAAGCTTTTTAATGACTACATCACAGATGTTACTCTATTTAAGGTAGTACCTCTACAGAATAGTTAATTTAAGAAATGGTCGAAATTTGGCATACAGGTTATTTAATATGTTATCCGAACATCTGTGCAATTTAAATAAGCTTGACCATTCCGAATCCGAGATATTTACACTCAAAGTTGGCTTGATTTACACGTAACATATGCGCCATGTATGCACGAAGAGTTAGTTATTCATTCTACCGTCAAAACTAAACTTAAGAAGTTGATGAAAAACGAGGAGAAGCCAGAGAGGGATGTCACGAGTAATGTGAAAAAAATTCAGGAAGATTTACCATTTAGCTTTCGAGATATTGTAAGTGAAAGAGGTACGCGCGAGCCTGTGAGCGGTCCGACTCTCTCTTGTTTCATGCGTGCCCGCTCACCGCGCTTCGCCTTGCCTACGTTCCCGCTTATTCCCCGCCGCCGGTCGCGGAGGTAGTACCTCCTCTGTTACAGGCTTAACTTATAATTATCAGTCATGTGCTGTGGAGCCCTGCATTTCGATTACTCAATATCACAATATTAACTGTCAGGTACATCTAGACGCTATAGGAATTTGCATAAAGCGTGAGTAACGTAGGGAGGACAGCCTTTTATATCTAAAAAAATGACAAGTATTTCATGCAATGAACTGTATATCTCATAAAAAATAAAAATATTTAAATATCTATTGGTAACTCCAATCCTGAAAATATACCTTGAATATCGCTATACTGTGTAGCAGGAGTATAGAGCGAACGGTATTTCTTTAAAAAATATAAATGTGTTAATAATTAGGGGTGTGCGAATAGTGGTCGAATCAAATAATTCGAGGTTTCGATTATTTCGAATCGAATAGAATTATTCGCACACCCCTAGTTAAATGGCATAGAAAATATATATAGTTGAAATAATATGAATCGGAATCTTAGTTTTTAACGTATAGAATCTTGCTGCTTCAAATACTCAGCAAAGTTCTTAAGATATTCCATTTTTTCTTCGTGTCTTTTTTTCGCCCTCGCTTCTTTTTCAGTGTGAATACGTAGCAAGACATCAGCAAGCTTGCTCTTATTTTGTTCAGGCTTTGACTGAACATCCTTGCTCTGCGTGTTGACAATAATTTTGTCTGCGCTTTGTAGAATTTCAGGTTCAATACTATCATCTTTTGATGCAATTCTTCTCATTTCCTCTTCGTATTCGACCCTAACTCTCTTTGCACCAGATGTATTATTGTTTGTGCTTGCAGTGATTTTCCTTTTTTAAATAGTTTTGAAACGATTTTCGCATTGGCTAGAGCTTTTATCGGTATTTGAAGCAGAAAAGTCGATCATATCTCATTATTTTTTCCCGGGCGGTCTTACATACAGGTCTGGAAGCTTGGCTATTTTTTGATGGTGGGGGTGACTCCGCTAACAGTACCCGTTTTTGTAGTTCTGGTTGTGACCGTGAGGATCGTTGCGATCTAGGAGTATTTTAGAGGCGCATGCGCACTTATTTCGTGAGACAGGGACAAAATATTTTACCTTTTTCGAGTTTCCCTGAATAATATTAGATAGGAAATATTTGTAATGGAATAATTTGTAATGGAAATAAGTAAATATATAAATAAGTATATATATATATATATATATATATATAAATAAATATATACTTATAAATAAGTACATAAAATACTTTAGAAAATGTGAAAAAATTTTCAATTTTCTGTGGCATGATATGGAGTAAAGACGGTTTTTTATTTTTTCAAATATAATGAGAATTTAAAACTACATTTTTTTTTGTTTATTGGCTGTACAATTTTGACATTTTCTTTTTGGGAACGAATTGTTTTTCTTTTTTCTGATTCTCTTGATGAGTAAATTGCCTCATTCGCATTCGTACATAATAGCAAAGAGCATACGATAAAATGTCCGCTGCATGCGATTTACATGGAAAAGAAAAGTTGTATGAATTTAAAACATCTTCAATTGTCGCGTCGAATACGTCTGGGAAACTGGCATGTTTTGCAAAGCACGATTCGACGTGTTTTATTAAATTGAAAAACTGCAGGTTAGCGTGAATCAATCCTCCGTGAGTCTTCAAATCGATTAATTTGGATACCGACGAACAATCAGGACTATGTTGCCTCAAAGCGGAGCAACAAGTAGAGCATGACTTATAACAACGTAGAATTTGCTTACACAAATATCCTGAAATCAAAAATAAATGGCATTCACAATTGAAACACCTTGGGGAACCGATTTTGAATCTGGAGGAGCTGCTAGAATTAAATTTGAGTTATTGATCGAGTCGACAGCATAAAAGGAAAAAAAATCGTAAATTCGAAGAAAAATATTTCAGGAGTTAATGAGTTGTCGACAAAACCTGTTACGTAATAGATGACACAATCGAGAACTTCTGAAAGAGAATAATCATGCTCGGCGCCAATAACATCGTCAACCTCCCAGTCTTCATTCCGAATCATAGAGTCGAGTTTGTCTTTCAGTCGTTGTCGCGTCTCGATGTATTTTGAGCTCTTAGAGCCGTATATTTGTTTCAAATCGCTGATAGTGATCAACAATTGAGGAGCTTTTTTTTCGTCGACACTACAGTTTCCATATTTTGGCGGTTTAATGACACTGTATACGGAAAGTATCTTGTAGAGATGAAGGAAGAGCAGCTAGGGTGATCGTTGCACCCAGCCGCTTGCCGAATCGTGCCGAAGAATTTCTGTAAAGTTTTTTAAGTACACCGAAGACTTACAACTCCGAAAAAAAAAAAAAAAAAAAAAAAAAAAAAAGAAAACTACACGTAGGCGGACAGCATGGGGGAGCAACTTCTGTCACGCACTGGTACCTCCAAATTATCCTGATTTACCCTCCCTGTGAGTAAATATTGAAACTCATAGCGTTCGATGAGATAGCAACAAAGGTCCATAGTCGACTGCAGCGATAGACGCAATCCTTCGGCAGTGTCCTTGGTCAAAAAATCGGAACTGTCTATCTCGCCTTTATTCATTGCAGTTTCCCAATCGTTGAGCCATTGCAGACCGGATTGTATTACCTGGAAATTATCATCCCAGGAGTTGACATATATATTAATAATTTAAAAAAGATTTTTTTCATACCTTGAAACCGCTACATTCGGGGGTCAATCCTTGATTAGGCATTTTTCGATTTAATGCATCGAATATGTCGTTGAAACGTTTGCAGAAATTTATCGTTGGTTCGCATCCTTCAAGTACTGAATATTTCGCAAACGAGTAGAAGGCCATCCCACTGGCGACCGAATTGCTTAAAACCTATGAAACATTGTTAATATTAATGGAGATAAATCATTATAGACAATAATTTGTTATTTGTACTGAGATTTCTCATGGAATGCGATTGTAAAATCCAGTTGTTCGGTAATTGTTACCTGCGTTGCGAGGCGTACACGCATCTTCGAAGTGTTATCGAGATGGATATGCCTTCTTGTCAACTTCGGATACACTCGAGCATTACCGATATTTTTCGTATCCAGTTCGAACAGCGAAACAATGTGACGCCATTCGACGTATCCTTCTTGTGCACTTATCTGAAAAAAATTAAGAGGTTTATGCTTTATTAAATTTTTTTTCTAACAAGCCTATAATTTCTTAATAGAATGAACACACACCCTTAGACGTTTCTGGTTATATAACCGATTCCGGACATTTTTGATTAGGTGAGGCACGTCCGAAAAAAACAAAAACTTTTCGCTCATCATCGAGTGGGTGAGAAAACCAAGTTTTCGTGTTGTTAATGGTACTGTGAACGCCCGATAGAGAGTTCATCTTTTTATTCGTTTTAGCTCCGTCACATAGAACGCCGTGAACTTTTGCCCCGCACTTTTCTAAGTACAAAATGGCTTTAACCACCAATTTGGCCAGATCTTCTCCACTCACGATATTTTTCGAGGCAAAAACGGCGATCGTGTATGTATCCGCTAGTGGCTGGAACATGAATACTAGACCGTGTGTAGCCTGGTCTGATATGTCCTCCGTTTTTCGGCCATCGTCTCCGAAATCAACTAATCCAGAATAGGATAAATCGTTAGCTCGAACACGAACATCTTTTCGGAGATTAATTTCATCTAGGACCAACAGCCCGTGACGCTTCATTTTAGTCTTGGCCGCGAAATTCTTCTCCAAAATTTGTGCAAACTTCTCGTCGAATCCACATTTATTATCAATCAGAGAAAAATAATTACGGATCGTTTTTTTACTCGGTAAGGGGATGATATCATGTTTTCGTAAAAATTCATAATATCCTGGAGATCTTATGTTCATAAGCATGCAGAGCATTAGCCAGTTTTCGGAGTAACGGCGACCTGATCCTGTCGTCTTTGCGGCGGCGATTATTTCTTGCACTGCCATTTTGTGGGTGTCACAAAGGTTCAGTGTCTGCAATTTTTCTTCGAATTACATATTCTGAATTGCTGTCAAGTCTTTTCGATTTTTCTCCAACTCTTCACTGAGTAATTTTAATCTATATTTAGCGCGATTTTTGATCCTGCGTTCTCGAAGTAGTTTTTTCTTCAAAGCATTAATTTTATTTTGATCCAATGAATTTGATGCGTGTCGGATACGACTTACTTCTGGATTTTTCGAGTACCTTACTTTTTGTTGTTTAAAAACGTTTTGAACTCTTTTACACTCAACGCATTTTCTGTGCTTCGTCAACAACAAACAATTCTTGCTTCGCCAATAATTTGGAAAATCTTTGATTCCGTCATCTGCCATTAAAGAAGTATCGATTGGCTTTATACCTTCGCACACTCGCATGTGTTCAAATTTTAATAGAATGTTCGGAAGGGATTCGAGTTTATCGAGAACTTGTGGTAGTAGCGGTCTACCTTGATCGAGATTCAGTATGGTACCGTGAACGAAATAATATATTTGACCACTCCAGAGATTCAGAGTAACAGATTTTTTTAATGCTGGTGTAGCATCGGTAACCGGCAACGTGATGATGTACGAAAAAATCATTTTCTTTCCACATTCCGTCGCTAATTCATAGACCGCGTCCACGACTTGGGTATCGTTAATGCACGACTTTCCTCGAGAGATAGAGCTACAAAGTTATATAATCGTTACTACTAATTTCAGTTCATTCTCCATTCAAAATGCGCTTACAAAATAACATTATTATCTTTCGAGAATATAATTTAGATCTTTTTTCGACATTCTAACGTGACGTTTTAAGCGTGCATTGCTCAAATTTAATGGCACTTACATGCAGGAGAGATCTCCAGTTCTCGAAAATTTGCCGCAAAGAACTCGTTTCGAGGCGTCTTGTCTGGCTTTTCCTCGGACCTATTTGATTTTTCGAGCACTTCAACAACATCGGATGACCCTGGAATAATTCGTTCAGCTTAATTGGGAATATCCCTCAACTGATAAACCAATATATGCGACAACTTCAAATTCATCCATTTATAATTGGACGAATTGAAGCGAGAAATAGTCAAACAATTAATGATACGAAAAATATGACTTCTATTTGAGCTACTACAAAAGTCTAAGTACTATTGAACATGCCATGCAGAGAAGATGATTCAACCGCATTAATATCGACATTCATTGGGCTTGGATCGATGCCATTGATTGGTGAATAAAGAGATGACTGCAGGGATAAGGCAGAGTTTCCATGACCCATCATATCTGGCGCGGTTGATGAAGAGTTTCGACAATCGACCGAGACTGCCACAGTTGAAGAACAGTTCGGAGGATCTGCTGAGGGTAGCACAGGCGACGCAGAATCAAGAGGATTGGTAGAGAATAGCATAGTCGGTGCACACGTTTGAGGAACCACAGAGAGAGGCGGAGACGATGATGCGCAGTTTCCAGGAACGAACAATGCACAATATAGATGATCCTCAGAGAATTGCATAGTAGAAGCACTACTTTCAACAGCTAATGGCAGAGAGCCAATAACGTTTGCCGGAGTGTTTGGTATCGCGCTCGGATCCAATTGTGGACGCTGATACACATGCTGGAAAACAAAAACAATATGGATAAGTAAAAATGATTTTGAACGTTTGGAATATTCTTTTACTTGTGCCTAAAATGAAAATAATTTTTATTTGCTTTGAAAAGTGCAAAGCAAATAAATGGGCTCTATTACTGCCGCACTCTTATATACTCCGATATGGCCCAAAAAAAAACCCATTATTTTCGCCCGTTTAACCCCTTCACTGGTAAAGGATTTGAGGGTGAAGTGGACATTTCTGGTAGACAATTTTTTTTTTTACCATCAACTTGAAATTTGGCACTTGAGGGTTTTTGGGGTCGCTGATCACAAATCTGCACTCCAAATTTGGCAATTCAAGATGGCGGATCCAATATGGCGGACAAAAATGCAAAAAGTCACTCGACGAGACTGAACGTTGGTACTCGGGGGTTTTTGGGGTCGCTGATCACGAATCTGTACTCCAAATTTGGCAATTCAAGATGGCGGATCCAATATGGTGGACCAAAAATGCAAAAAGTCACTCGACGAGACTGAACGTTGGTACTCGGGGGTTTTTGGGGTCGCTGATTACGAATCAGCACTTCAAATTCAGAAGTTGAACGCATGTTTATTTCTTACCTCCAGCATTGGTTCGCAATTTTCATACGATCCAAAGTGTGCCACGAGGAGGCTGCATGGTAGGATTTTACACTTCATTTTTTTTTTCTTTTTTCACTTTTTTTTCTTTTTTTTAATTTTTTTTTAGATTTTTTCATTTCTCTATTTGTGTTGTCGTTGTTTTTGTCCATTTTTTGCATCAAGTTTTTCCAAATCGGTAACTTTTTTCAGTTTTCACGATCCAAAATATATTTTGCTCATGTTTAGAAATTTTGAAAAAACGGAAAAAATCTAAAAAAAAAAAAAAAATTAAAAAAAAGAAAAAAAGTGAAAAAAGAAAAAAAAAATGAAGTGTAAAATCCTACCATGCAGCCTCCTCGTGGCACACTTTGGATCGTATGAAAATTGCGAACCAATGCTGGAGGTAAGAAATAAACATGCGTTCAACTTCTGAATTTGAAGTGCTGATTCGTAATCAGCGACCCCAAAAACCCCCGAGTACCAACGTTCAGTCTCGTCGAGTGACTTTTTGCATTTTTGGTCCGCCATATTGGATCCGCCATCTTGAATTGCCAAATTTGGAGTACAGATTCGTGATCAGCGACCCCAAAAACCCCCGAGTACCAACGTTCAGTCTCGTCGAGTGACTTTTTGCATTTTTGGTCTGCCATATTGGATCCGCCATCTTGAATTGCCAAATTTGGAGTGCAGATTCGTGATCAGCGACCCCAAAAACCCCCGAGTACCAACGTTCAGTCTCGTCAAGTGACTTTTTGCATTTTTGTCCGCCATATTGGATCCGCCATCTTGAATTGCCCAATTTGGAGTACAGATTCGTGATCAGTGACCCCAAAAACCCCCGAGTACGGGTTTTGGTACTGAAATTCTAAGAAATTTCGTATATAACGCATTTTTTCCGACAGCCCGCCATATGGCGGGCTCACCAGTTATGGCACAGTTTCTATTGCCCGCCATATGGCGGGCTCACCAGTCAAGGGGTTAATTGACCTCACGCCGAAACGCGTTGTAGAATGGAAAATCTAACGACACGCTTGCGATCTAAGGTTATTTTTATCTTTCGATTGCATTTTAATACTTACTTCAGCAATGAGTATTCCGTTTTCATCGTACTTCACATATTTCCGATGTATAAATGCGGTGTCAAAATGGTTTGCGCAAATGAAATGTGACGCTTTTAAATTTTTTATTTCTGGCATAGCAGCTGCCCACTTTTTTAGTCCTATTTCATCAGACGTTACTTTAAACATCGAACGTTTGGTCTTGTTTAGTTTATTACAGTTGGGAACAGCACAAACTTTCCCCATTTTTCACTCCACATAACTTTTTTCCACTTACACAGATTTTTAATCAGCGAAAATAGAGATTATGTTTTCAGCATAAATGTACATCATACAAACGTCATTGAATGTACGTCAGTACATTCAAAAAGACTCCTAGATCGTTGCGCTCCACACGGCCAGGAAGTGAAATACAAAAACGAGTAACGTTAGTGGACCCTTCCCCCATCACGAGAGCTTCCAGACCTGTATGTAAGACCGTGGTAGAGAGTAATCAACAGTCAAGTGCTTTAGAGTCAGAGTACTCAGTCACTTGAGCAGGTTAACGAATAACCATCGGAAAAATCGGCGGGTCTACCTCGGGGACCCGACCGTGTATAAAGCAGCTTAAAACTTAAAATTGTAAAAATTGTGAAAACTTCTTGTCCGATTTCCCCAACGGGGTTGGTCGAGGACTATTTTAATAAACGCCGAAATTTACTTGTTAAAATTAAAAAGTGATTCGACAAACTCATTTAAATAACCCGCTACGCCTGCATTCGCTCATCTAACGAGGATAGATTCGGCCGGTAAATACGGGAAAGTAGTAGATAAAACGTACGAACATACTTCAAGTTGTTCAGTTTCGATTGGGACACCCACAAAAACTCACGTGTTCCCAACACCTCTTCCTAACTACAGTTCTGTGCGCTAGATGCACGCTCTGTAATCTCTAACTACAGTTCTGTGCGCTAGATGCACGTTCACTCGTAGTTACTATTTCAATCCCCAACTACAGTTCTGTGCGCTAGACGCACGTTCTCTCGTAGTTTCCTCTCTCACTCTAACAATAAGTACAACAGTCCTGTGCGCTAGATGCACGCTCTGTAATCTCTAACTACAGTTCTGTGCGCTAGACGCACGTTCTCTTGTAGTTTCCTCTCCTTCTCCGAGTACAGTCCCGTGCGCCAGATGCACGCTCTGTACTCTAACCATCCAACCACAATTCTGTGCGCTAGACGCACGCACTGTGGTGGAGGTACTAACCCTATCGTGTGGGAGTCCCACCCGAAAATAGGACGCACTCGAAGGGTAACTTTCTCATTCAGACTTTTACGAGAAAACGCCGAAGCGGTAAATCCGAAAGTAATAACGACTCGCTCCAGGGAAGAATTGTTTAATGTACGAGCACAGCAACAAAACTCGAGCGACACCTCAACCGACAAAGTCGTCTTCATCAACTAAACACCCGCTACGCCCAAACAAAAATCATCTAACAAAAACCACGGTAAAACACCACGTTTTACCAAAGAAAGTAAGAAAAATCTACGTTTCACGTAAGTAGCGTCACACGATCACGGCACTCTTGCCTCTATCCCCGACCGGCGCATTCCGGTCCCAACAAGAGGCACCCCTATTTCTACTTATACCCTATCGTTCTCACCCAGGACGTAACAATACTTATTATTAAGAATAGCTTGTAAGATTAGATTTTACATTCTTTATATTCTGTATACTTTGCTGATTATTTACTTGTATGTAACTGTGTGAATACGAATTTGCCTACGGATGCATTCTCTCTCTCTCTCTCTCTCTCTCTCTCTCTCTCTCTCTCTCTCTCTCTCTCTCTCTCTCTCTCTTCTCTCTCTCTCTCTCTCTCTCTCTCTCTCTCCAATGCTTCAAAAACCTGGCTTGACTTATGTATGGTTGATGAATCTGACGCTATTAACTCCTGGGGCATGTCTGACATTCCATTGGGAGCTGGACACCATCTGATATATGCCGACCTTTCGATACAAAGCATCCGTCCAGCACCTAAGACTATCAAAACGCGACGACTTGGTAAACTCGAGGACCCCGCTGCTCAGCCGGAGTTTAGATCATATGACCGGGAGGCCCTTGCTAACGCTGCCACGGTAAATACTGCTCTTGACGGATTCTATGAATGCTTTTTCACTGCCTTAAACTCTATTGCGCCAATAACTACACTCAACGTCCATTCCCCGAGGCACGCTCCGTGGATCACGCCTGGGCTGAAACTGGTCCAGCGTGGCCTATGGACGGTGTATCGGCAATTTTGTCGCAATAAGAGAAAGGCTGACCTCAGAAATTATCATATAGCCCGAGATAGCTTGCCTTTACTGCTAGTCAACGCCAGGGCCGACTACTACCATGCCAGGCTAGAGGGATTGTTACCAACAGGCATGTGGCTTGAACTGCAGAAATTGGGACTTGTCAAGGCTACATGTTCTCCACCTTTGGTGGTTCCTCCTGAGCAATTAAACATGGATCTTGCCCAGGTCTCGATCAGCAAGGATCCGCTCCCGACTGATCCTCCACTTTTCACTGGCGAAGATGACGATATTCTGCCACCACCCGACAGGCAAGAGCTCCATTTCTACCCTATTACGAGTCATTTAGTTGAGAAGGCATTCCAAAGATCCAAATCTAATTCTACGGGGGCTGACGGGCTCAACTTGCGCATGCTCCTCCTGGTCTTGTCTACTATTATAACCTTTCTAGTCACGCTCTTCAACCGTACTATCGTTGACTGCTGGTTTCCCGATCAGTGGAAGAAAGCTGTTGTGGTCCCCATCAATAAAGTTTCAATGCCCAAGACATTCACTGACTATCGTCCAATATCACTGTTAACCACACTCAGCAAAATCTTGGAGCGTCTTATATTCGATCAGATAGCAGCCTACATCAAACGTCACTCCATCCTCGACCCATGGCAGTGCGGCTTCAGAGAAGCCGCACTGAAACGGCACTATTGAAGCTATTAAACGATGTCAAGCATGGTATGGATAGGTCCCAGGTCACTATTTTAGTCTTATTCGACTTTTCCAAGGCGTTTGATCCGATACCTCACGACCTACTCCTTCGCAAACTACGGAGGATTGGCTTTTCCACGAAGGCTAACGACTGGGTGGAATCCTACCTTAAAGGCAGACAGCAGACATTGAAACACGATGGCGATTCCTACACTGGATGGATTTCAACTAATATAGGGGTACCGCAGTGCTCCGTATTGGGATCACTGCTGTTCTCACTTTATATTAATGACATTGGGGCAGTCATCCGCTCAGCTAAGTGACTGCTGTTTGCCGATGACCTGCAGGTCTACGCCACTTGCTTGCCTGCCGATCTAGCCGACTGTATACGCGATCTCAATGGTGAAATTATTGCAATATAGGCCAGTCATTAAAGACAATCAATTCACATTAATTCCAAAAGTTTTGAAACTTTAATGTAAGGTCGGAAATGATATAAAAACAAACTATAAAATTTTGCAACCTTCTCCGAAGTCCGGAACATTGTTAAAAATGCAATAAATGATATTTTGCTGTATACTCGTGAAAAAAATTCCAAAAGTTTTGCAAGCTGAGAGTAGTATAAAATATATTATTTCATATCATGTATCAAGTTTGCAACCAATTGAAGGGTACGGAACATTGTTTTTTTATCAAAATTATTGTTTTTCTACAATAAACTGACGAAAAAAAAATCCAAAAGTTTGGCAAACTTGAAAGATACATCAGAGAAATATATCAAACAGTTTTCTAAATTTGCAACCTTTTACGTTGACCGGAACATGTTTATTTATAATTTTTTTGATTCGTGGTCATTTTTTCGAGCAAGGTGGTCTCAAAATAATTACAAAAGTTTTGAAACTTGGTTGCAAACTTTGAAAACATCTATTCTGATGCATTTACAAATTTGCAACCTCATACGCGATCCGGAACTTAACGCAATTTGCAAAAATCTGATTTTTGAATTTTTTCACCCTCGAAAAAATTGCAAAAGTTCTGCAAATCGGGCGAATGACATAGTTTACTGATTAATAACGGAATTTCGATTTGCAACCAGATCCGAAATACGGAAATATTTTTTAATCACACTCACACGAAATATGATTTTAGTTCCGTATACGTCACGTAACGACGTAAGTAGGGCCTAAACCATGGACCTAGTATATATGGACTCCGCAAGCCCTATCCTTTCCCGTGTTGTAGAAGTGAAGGCAGCAGAACTGAGAGAGATCGAGAATAGAGGGGCTCTTTTATCTCTCTCTTGTTGCGCGCGCAGTCGCCGATGGATAAACGCCTGGTTTAAATGTACCGTATTATTTGCGATTTGCGTGCGCGTTTTCTGTTCTTTGGCACGTCTTTCAATGAAAAACTTTTTTTTTTGCAGTTGCAAACACATGTGTGAACAATGAAAACTTGTTGCGCTTGCGGTTTGTGTAAATATTAGATTAAAGTATGTATTATACATGTACAGTAGTGGACAAAGGTGTGGGCACACAAGATTTTTTATAATAAAATGCCTACCTGAAGTTAAATAAAAGCCCTTTTTATTTAATGATTCGATATAATCTTCCTTTATTACCCTACTAAAAATGTTCGTGAGATAAATCATACAATATTATGAAAGAATTCATCATGTGATTCATCATGTCATTCATCATGTGATTTATTTTGTGAATTTGGTCAAATATATAATAAATCATATAATTAATCGTACAGGCACGAATCATCAGATATAATATAAAACAAATTGCATGATAAACTATATGGTTTGCCAAATGATTTTTGATACATTACATCTGATGATTATTTATGCCTAAATGATTTATTATGTGAATTCTTATACGTTTGATCAAATTCATAAGATAAATCACATGATGAATGACATGCTGAATTCTTTCATAGTATTTTATATAATTTATCACATGAACATTTTTAGTAGGGTAATGTAGATTCTAACACGTATGAAAGAGTTTTAATAATGTCATATCAATTTAGAAAAAAAAATTAAAGTTATTATGTATCAATTTTTCATAGACAGAAGTATAGGCACACTGACTTTGCCGTGGATCATGCCTCTCCGAACACGTCTAAAGATCTAGATATCAGGCTTGCATGCTTATTTGCGTAGTACAAAAAGGTCAATCTTCATTCGCTTCGAGTTGATACAGTTGCAATTGTGATAAACTGTGAGTACGGGCCGAAAAAGAAAAGAAGTAAAAGTGGATGGAAAATTATTTTGAATTTACACGGAAAAAATGAATCGTAAGCAGAGATAGGGGAGATCATCGGACGAAGTCGTCATACAGTTAGAAATATAATAAAGCGCGGTATCAAGATTTAAAAAATGTAGCTAATCGGTGCCGAAGTGGTCGACCGCAGAAGCTAAGTATAAGAGATGAGAAGAAAATCGTGCAGATAATTAAGAAAAATTTCAAAACAACATCATCACAGATAGCAGGGCAGCTGCAAGAAAGACTTGAGAAAGAAGTACACCCAAAGACAATATGCGGAATGCTCCGAAGAGCCGAGTATAGTGTCAGAGTATCTTGTAAATAAACCTTTTATTAATGAAATTTAAAAAAAAAGTGGAAAGGATTTGCAAAAGAGTATAATAAAAATAACGATTTCTCGGGCCAAGTACTATGCTCACAGATGAGAGTACATATACAAATTTTGGAAGTGACCCTTCAGTTTTAGTCTGGCGAAAGCCGAATATCGAATTATAGATCCGAAGAACCTACAAGGTACTGTGAAGCATGGGGGTGAAGGAGTGCTTTTTTGGGGTTGCATGGCTGCCTCTGGGGTACATAGGAAAGTTTGTTTTCATCAAGGGCACTATGAACAAAATTTTGTACTTAAATATTTTAAAACGCAATGTGAAGAAAAGTGCTGAAAAATTGGGACTCGGCTCGAATTTTTATTTTCAACAAGATAATGACTCTAAGCACACTGTTTATATTGTTCATCTGTGGATTGCATTTAATATCTCACATGCACTACAAATTCCTCCACAATCCCCTGAACTCAACCCCATCGAACATCTTTGGGAAAAGCTCACGTGTTAGAAAATATGATATCAGTAGCAAAGATCAGTTAAAACAAATACTGGTCAGAGTGGCATAAAATTGGATCAGAAGTAACCGAAAAACTCGTCTATCCAATGCCAAATCGTCTCCAAGAAATGCTGAAGAAGAATGGACATGCAACTAAATATTAAGCGAGTGTCACAGTAGAATACTTATCGTTGTGCCTATATTTTTTTCCATGGAAAATCGGTACCTTTTAAGTTAAATTTTTTTTTATCAATATGATAATATTTAAACTCTTTTATGCGGGTTATAATCTACGTTAATTAAGGAACATTTTGTATAATAAATGTTAAATAAAAAAGCTTTTATTTAATACCTCGGCTAGGCGTTTTATTGTAAAATATGTAGTTCTAGTTACAATAGTGCATTTTTTTATTTCTTCGGTCTTATGTGAGCTGTGGAAAAGGAAATTTTCAAATTTGACAGAAACTGTCAACTGAAGAGGTTAGGTTGCCGGTATAGGGAGTACGTTTACACGGCACTCTTTATCCCCGTATTGGACTGTACGTCTCTAGCTGCGCAACTAGTCTGCGCAGAGAGAGCTAGAAAATAGCCCCTCTATTCTCTGTCTCTCTCAGTTCTGCTGCCATCACTTTTAGGACCGCATGCGGAGTCCATATATACTAGGTCCATGGCCTAAACGGTCTACTATACGACGCCGCTGTGCGTAGACTATAG
Organism: Rhorus exstirpatorius; assembly: GCA_963564615.1. Lineage (NCBI taxonomy): Eukaryota > Metazoa > Arthropoda > Insecta > Hymenoptera > Ichneumonidae > Rhorus > Rhorus exstirpatorius. The sequence goes on along the minus strand of OY751317.1, from coordinate 5,902,169 downwards.
AAATAAAGGCGACGATTACTACCTGCGTTGCTATGGTTACACGGCCAAGGTCACTGTGCCACGCTGCTAACGTATAGTAACGGCCAGTAGGCTGGTGTGAGATTTTTCGTATGGAAAGTGTCTTGTGCTGTATTTGGGCTTTTTCGGGTGGAAAGCGTCTTGTTAGTCCAGTCAATCCGTGCTCAAAAAGGGGGTAACCGTGCATTTTGGAAAGACAGCAATTTTTTGTTGTATCGTAGGGGGTCATCCGTGAGTGTAAAACCGATTTTTTGGGACGGGGGGTGTTTTCATTTGGCCGCCATCTTGAAATTAAGGGTGTAATTCTTTTTTTTATTTATCTCCGTAACCGTGAGGCTGAAAAAAAAAATTTCCAGACCATTTTTGTAGCTTATGCAATTATCTATTGGCAGGGTGCAGAGTATATGGTGGGGACAACCGAATCGACTGCAGCGCACGCTGTGGACGAACTGAGCAATAAATCTCACCAATATTTGACAGAATTGATATAACAATTATTGAAAAACGGTTACATTCAGTTGTTGTGTAGTCAACTGTAAGAACACAGGTCGAAATAGCAATTGTAAATTTTATAGTTTTCCAACAGCAAGTTGGAAATTAGAACAGAGGCAAAAATGGATTAATGCAGTGAAAAGAAAAAAAGTCAGTAACGCATAACCTAACTTTATTTCGCACAAAGAAACGTGCTTACTAAGAACGCTGTACTAAATGTGAACTTGAACAATTATTTTTTAAGCGTTCATTTTGAATAAAATAATAATAAAGTGATATTTTTAGTCCTGATGGATCACCGTGAACCCCAAAACGAAGCAGCTACATGTGTAGTGATCATATTATTTATAAACGTTACTAAGAATAAATCGTTTCTTATAGTTTTAAATAGATACATAAACTAATAATTACAT